>CM074787.1:1905924-2275292 GCA_037355745.1 Pseudo-nitzschia multiseries
CTTTATATTTTAGTCGAGGATTGGCAGGATTTGCACTGTGTTCAAATATGGTGGAATTTTGGGTTGATGACTGACTTATATTTTGGTCGGGGACTGGCAGGATTTGCACAGTGCTAAAATCTGGTGGGTTTTTGGGTTGATGACTGAGTTATATTTTGGTCGGGAATTGGCAGGATTCGCACTGTGCTAAAATCTGGTGGGTTTTTGGGTTGATGACTGAGTTATATTTTGGTCGGGAATTGGCAGGATTTGCACAGTGCTAAAATCTGGTGGGTTTTTGGGTTATTGACTGAGTTATATTTTAGTCGGTAATTGGCAGGATTTGCACTGTGCTAAAATCTGGTTGGTTTTTGGGTTGATGACTGCATTATATTTTGGTCGGGGACTGGCAGGATTTGCACTGTGCTAAAATCTAGTGGGTTTTTGGGTTGATGACTGAGTTATATTTTAGTCGGTAATTGGCAGGATTTGCACTGTGCTAAAATCTGGTGGGTTTTTGGGTTGATGACTGCGTTATATTTTGGTCGGAAATTGGCAGGATTTGCACAGTGCTAAAATCTGGTGGGTTTTTGGGTTGACGGCTGAGTTATATTTTAGTTGGGAATTGGCAGGATTTGCACTGTGCTAAAATCTGGTTGGTTTTTGAATTGATGACTGAGTTATATTTTGGTTAGGGACTGGAAAGATTTGCACTGTGTCTAAATCTGGTGGGTTTTGGGGTTGACGATTTAATTATATTGTGGTTAGGGACTGAAAAGATTTGCACTGTGTTCAAATCTGGTTGGTTTTTGGGTTGATGACTGAGTTATATTTTAGTCGGGGATTGGCAGCATTTGCACTGTGCTAAAATCTGGTGGGTTTTTGGGTTGATGACTGAGTTATATTTTAGTCGGGAATTGGCAGGATTTGCACTTGTCTAAAAAAAAGGTGGGTTTTTGGGTTGATGACTGAGTTATATTTTGGTTAGGGACTGGAAAGATTTGCACTGTGTCTAAATCTGGTGGGTTTTTGGGTTGACGATTTAGTTATTTTTTGGTTAGGGACTGAAAAGATTTGCACTGTGTTCAAATCTGGTGGGTTTTTGGGTTGATGACTGAGTTATATTTTGGTTGGGGATTGGCAGGATTTGCACTGTGTCTAAATCTGGTGGGTTTTAGGGTTGATGACTGACTTATATTTTAGTCGGTAATTGGCAGGATTTGCACTGTGCTAAAATCTGGTTGGTTTTTGGGTTGATGACTGCGTTATATTTTGGTCGGGGACTGGCAGGATTTGCACAGTGCTAAAATCTGGTGGGTTTTTGGGTTATTGACTGAGTTATATTTTAGTCGGGAATTGGCAGGATTTGCACTGTGTCTAAATCTGGTTGGTTTTTGAATTGATGACTAAGTTATATTTTGGTTAGGGACCGGAAAGATTTGCACTGTGTCTAAATCTGGTGGGTTTTAGGGTTGACGATTTAATTATATTTTGGTTAGGGACTGAAAAGATTTGCACTGTGTTCAAATCTGGTTGGTTTTTGGGTTGATGACTGCGTTTTATTTTAGTCGGGGTTTGGCAGGATTTGCACTGTGCTAAAAACTGGTGGGTTTTTGGGTTGATGACTGCGTTATATTTTAGTCAGGAATTGGCAGGATTTGCACTTGTCTAAAAAAAGGTGGGTTTTTGGGTTGATGACTGAGTTATATTTTGGTTAGGGACTGGAAAGATTTTCACTGTGTCTAAATCTGGTGTGTTTTTGGGTTGATGACTGCGTTATATTTTGGTCGGGGACTGGCAGGATTTGCACAGTGCTAAAATCTGGTGGGTTTTTGGGTTATTGACTGAGTTATATTTAAGTCGGGAATTGGCAGGATTTGCACTGTGTCTAAATCTGGTTGGTTTTTGAATTGATGACTGAGTTATATTTTGGTTAGGGACTGGAAAGATTTGCACTGTGTCTAAATCTGGTGGGTTTTAGGGTTGACGATTTAATTATATTTTGGTTAGGGACTGAAAAGATTTGCACTGTGTTCAAATCTGGTTGGTTTTTGGGTTGATGACTGCGTTATATTTTAGTCAGGGATTGGCAGGATTTGCACTGTGCTAAAATCTGGTGGGTTTTGTTGTTACTCTAAAAATCGACCGGATAGGTATAACGAATTGTTTAAATTTAAAGAGAAGTGAGCATATCATGAGATTGCTCTGTTACTGTGTATTTTGCTGTATTTGACCGGTATCCCTGTGTTAGTGTTGTATGTAGGGATGTCTAAACCGGTCGTCGATCATGTGTAATTCGTCATAAGACAGAGAACACATGATATGACCTAAATGTCTGGATACTTGAAGTCATTTTTATCTCAGGAGGAGTATAAGTAACTTTTCAAGTGTAGAATGGATGTAACCGCTGTAGAATGTACGTAAGTAGGGTACGTGTATTTTTGACCGACAGCACACCCCTTGATTCAACATTTAGTAGTGAAGAAGTGTTGAATTACAAGTCGGTTCTCCATCTTATAGAACTCTAAAAATTTAAGTATAAGCTTAGATATTGGATCGTAGAATCGGAGTATCATTGAAGGAGAGGTGCTTGAGTATGCGATGGTCGCGCGAGACCGATGAGAAGGTTAGTCGGAATCAATTGGAAGGGTAACGAATCATCAACTCGGAAGAGACAGTAGGAATCGATATGATTGGAGAATCCAACCGTATAAGTGGAGAGATTGAAAGTAATCGTAGTGCTGATTAGATTGGAGTTTGAGATCGTCTGCGGAGAGAGTTGATTGATCGTGGAAGAGTTACCAATCGGAGGGAAGAAGAGATATCGAACAAGAGAATTGGTAGGAAGGTCTGTTGATTCCAGAATCGAAGGCGATTGATTGGTGGTAGAAGAGTTATCAATCGGAATGGAAAAGAAGAATCTTAGAGATCGATTGACTCGTATTTTTCAAGAGTAAATTGGAGAATCAGAATCGACACATGGAAACTTGATCGTAGATAGACGTAGATTCGAGAATCTGAATCGATTCATAGTGGAATCCAAAATCGGAGTATCGTAGGAAACGGACCGTAGAAATTGATCGATCTAGAACAGTATTGGATCAACCAATCATGCCATACCCAGAGTAGGAAAGAATTCAATCGGAGATCGCGGGAATCGATATAGTGAAATCGGATGTAGTCTTAGGTTCAATTCAATTGTCGAATAGAATCAAATGAGTCGATTACTGATGAGGTGGATTGATGGAACTGGAGAGGAAGGATCGATTGTCGATCTCAACAGATGGGAGTCATATTTGCAAAGATGAGATTGGCTTATCGTAGAATCGCAAAGAGACGTGTCATAGAAATGAATGGAATCGGAGGGGATTCATTTCCGACTTGGTAGGAAGAAGATCTATCGATTCCAGAATCAAATGTCAATTGGTTGAGTGCGGAATACAATGGAGAGATCGGGGATGACCAAGGGTTGTTCGAGAGGAGTCAATATGATCGACAGTCGTCGGAGGGATCGACCATAGTACAAATCGAATCAAGGTGGAGACAAGACAGAATATTGATGCGTATCCTGGAAAGGAGATTGGGGAATCTGAATCGACTCGTAGGAACTCGATCAGTAGAGATCGAATATCAACGTAGATTGGAGAATCCGAATCAGATTGCAGAGTCGAATGGCGACAAAGGGGACAAACGCTGATCCTGGAACATCGATAGAGTGATTGTATTGATGCCAAGTGTAGAGATTCGAAATAATCGATCATGGTGGAAACCAAAATTGGAGAGAAGAGGAATGCTTGTGGGGTATCGCGGATGGGATAACAAACAAGAAGAATGGATCATGAATCGTAGGGACAAAGTGGAATGTTCGAAATCGATTTCATTGATTGAAAGGAGAGATTGGCTTATCATAGAATCTCAAAGAGACGTGTCGTAGAAACGAATGGAATCGGAGGGGATTCATTTCTGACTTGGTAGGAAAAAGATCTATCGATTCCAGCAGAATCAAATATCATATCAAACGCCGACCAGGGGATTGACGCAGGATCGAATGGATCGCCGATCGAATGGTGGAATGGAGAATCAGAATCGTCAAATAAGATCCATAGAAACTCGAAAAGTAGATTCATTTCAACTTGGTAGGAAGCAGATCTATCGATTCCATAATCAAATAGCAATTGGTTGAGTGTGGAATACGATTGAGAGATCGGAATGAATATGATCGGTGGATGCCGTAGAAGAGGATTGATCTGAAGGAATGCAAGGAGAATATCAAGTCAGGGATTGAAGAACGGGGTCCAAAGCCGACTAGTAGATTCTTTTTGTATTAGATCTCATCTAGCTCGCATGTTAATTAAGCTTTGAATCATCTCTGTGTCTTAAGTAAGTTCAGTGAATTCGTCGGAACCGGCAACACACCCCTTGATTCGGCACGGAGTGGAGGAGTGGTGAATTATCAGTCGGTTCTGTGAGGGTGTTTTCAGTGGGATCCATAAGTAAAGTGGTGGAGGCTTATGATGAAAACTCTGTAAGGTAGATGTGTCCAAATTAAGCGGCATGTGGGGATCTAAGGCACACCCCTTGAGTCAGATGCACACCCCTCGATTCAACACTTATGGGATTAATCATTGCAGCGTCGTCGAAATGACTGATTGTCGAACTGACTGATTGTCGAAATCCGCGTAGAAAAGCAAATTCAATTGGGGATCACGGGAATCGATATTGAAATCGGATGAAGTCCCAATTGTCGAATAGAATCGATATTGAAATCGGATGAAGTCCCAATTGTCAAATAGAATCAAACGAGTTGATTACTGATGAGGTGGATTGATCTTGGATCGCAACCGATGGGCATGATCGAACACAAATCGTGGATTAGATCGCAATGTTCAGTCAAAAGTGTCGTAAAACCAATTCATGGACAGGATATTGGCATACAAATGATACCGCTTGACCTTGATGGCATCCCAATGGCGTTTGGAGATTCCCGAAACGGGTTTCGGTGATTTGCGAGACAGTTGGGTTTGGATGGTGGCAAATTGCGTGACAACCTTCATGACTTGCTTTGGGCAAGAAGCAATAGGAGACTTGGGTATAGAAACTGTTTGTGGCAAGCGGTGGAACACCACAGATTGACTCTGAGGATTACATGTCCTACGGAAGTTGGCTGGCGTCCCTGGGAGAGCTTTGACAGGGGTCGCGACAGCATTCGAATCAACCATTTTGGTAGTATCAGAAGGAATGGCCTCGCAAGGGGAAGGAACGATTGCGTTGACAATGAAGCTAGAAGTGCACGTAGCTGGGACTAAGTCGGAAGGAGCAGGTGTTTTAATAATAGAAGTGTTTGCCTGTGCAGGAACTTCTTGGATAGTCAGTTTGATCAGGGATTCTCTGGGCTTGACAGGAGGAATGCCCACACGGGAGGAAGGGACGGGAATAGGAATGGCATACACTTTATCAAAGCGGTGGGCTCTCCATGTGGATTTGAACTGCCATTCTGTGATGATTAGTTCAATTCTGATTATTGGTTTGGTGGAAGCATGTGTGTGGTGTGTAAGCGCCTCCTTTGCAGCCTTTTCCAAGTCGATGGGTCCACGGACTTTCTTGGTAGCACCGGTATATGTGACGTAGGAGATGGTGCATCCAGAGAGGAGTTGGGTGATGTGTCCTTTCTGGCTGGCTGTCAACCTGGGTAGGCAGTAGGTGATTGCGTTGACAACACTACCGTGGAGGTTGGACATCATGAAGGGGGCTAGCACCTTGGCGTCTGCATTCTCCACAAATAAGTCTTCCATGTCGATATCATCCATTATCTGGGAGTAGACGGCATTCAATTGTTCATCATATGGGCTGTTGCCCTTGAATTTGAATAGTATGCCGTCAATAGCGTTCCAATCAAATTGGTCAACCATGCTTGCTTGTGGATTATCAAAGAACTGTGGGTAGAGACAGTGGACACACCCCCTGATTCACAAGCAGGAGGGGAAGAAAAGAAGTAACGGCGGAGCCGGCGTTGGTAGAAGGAACGATGACCGGAGGGAGGCAAAGAAGTAACCGGGAGTTATATTTTCGTCAATGGGAAGACGAGGAGAGATGGGTAAATCGAACGGCGTATAGATGATCAACGGCGTTGATGTTGTCGCCGGGGAGTTAGCGGAGATGTTATTAACCGGCGGAGGAAAGACCGCCGTCCCGTTGATTTAAGTGTCCGGTGTTGTAGAGAAAGCGTGTCGTAACAAGCAGCAAAAGGTCTTACGATCGATTGACTTAGTGAGCAAGAGTAATCATTGTTACAGTTCATTCGGCCTTGTCGATGTCGACAGGTTAATTACTCATCGTATCGTCGATTTACGGCATATTACCGCGTAATTCTTAGCATACAAAGCACACGTAAAGAGACACAAAACACACGCAAAACCATCTTCGATCGGTCTTTTGTTACCGTATAATTCACCGTGATATTCTCATTGAATATCACACGTGATTGTACCTTATTATGTAGAATTAGTACTAGGTTGTACATAGGTTTTAGGGCATGATGGTGTTTTAGAGTTGTTAATTCTTCAAAGAGTGAGCTGATGGGGAGAATTTCGCTAAGAGGCAATCCACATGGATAATCGCCGACGATTATTCACTCAAGTTAAATAACCTTACGAATAAGGTTATTTGCCCTTATGACTCTTCGTACGCACGAATATGCCTTTACGCGGTGAATTCTTTTCAGTCCCCTTCAGTCGTAAATCCTCCAACCGTTAAGCGGCTGGATTCTATGACTTAACCTATTCATCGTGAGTCATTGTTGTGTTGAATACCAAATTGTATCCAGTCTACCATCAGAGGCCCTATCAAAAAGAAAATGGGGAGGCATTTTGCCATTCATTCTGGCTTGTATCATGGCGTTTTGCCCTGATCCTTGCCGGTTTGATATATTGTATTCATGGATCAAGTTATCCATTTTCGAAATGCTCATTGCAGATCGATTCGTTTCCATGATCGAACTTAGTAAAATCAACTTGTTACTCCGATCGGATGATCGATCGAACATTCCATCGAATGATTGATTCTTTCCTTACCACATGCAACGAGAACAATGTTCTCTGAAAACAGCGCCACTCATTAGCTTTGTAAACAAATCAGCAATATTTGTTGAACCTGGTTCCTTTGCAACTCTGATAATTCTTGCTGCAATAGATTCACGCGCTTTGTGGTATGCAATGCTGTTGTGCTTCTTCTTACATGGGCTTTCAGGTCGTGTAACATTCGTGACAACAGAATCATTATCACAATACACATTTGTGCTTCCATCAATTGGAACACCCATCATTCTCAACTTGTACCTTAGACCTTCAACCAATTCGATTGCAATTTTCAAAGCAATGATTTCAGATCCAAAAGTTGATGTCTCAACTGTTGTTTGCCTTTTGGAAAACCAAATGATCGGTGCATTATTAATGAAGATAATAACACCAGTATGAGATCTCCTTGTTGCCTTGCATCCGGCATGATCAGCATCGACAAAACAGCTCATTGTTACATGTTTTCCCAAAGCTTCAGGCATATCTGTTGGTATGACTTCAGCGGCACCAGGATAAAATTCAGACCAGTCACATTTTTGAAATTTACTTTCATCAACACTTGGTACAGAATCATCAAAAACCAGTTTTGACCTGTTGTACTTTTTCAAATATGCAAATATGTGAAACAACTGATTCAAATGCCCGATCCTTGCCTGTGCCAAATACCTTGACATTAGTGAGACTGGCATTACAATGTCCAGCCTTCCTAGTTCACAAATCCACCTGAGGACTCCAATTAAACCTTGATAGTAATTTTGCAATTCAGGGTCCAATTCTCCTGATATATCAATTTCCGGTCGGTAATCATGTGATAGTGGACTAGATGCTGATTTTGGTAGATACTTGTAGCCATATTTTTCAGTTCCTAACTCTTGTTCGACCGCTGCAACAGCTTTCGCTGTATACTTGGTGCTTGATAATGACCATCTTGGCTTTGAATCACCTTCAAAGTAGAATTTCCCAATATCAGCTCCCAAATACAGAGTTGGCTCTTCAATCGTATCATCCTTCAATTTGAACTTTCGTTCAATGTTTTCAAGCTGGAACTTTGGATCTTCACCAGAACATAGGATGTCGTCTACATAGGCAATGAGCATTGCCCAGTATCTGGATCCATCTTTCCTGGTTTCAATTCTTAAGTGCACATCCGGATCTGCCTTGCAAGGCGAATATCCAAGGTCTCTCAAATGCTGGGTGAGGTATGACCTGAAAGATGCACCAGCAACCGGCAGTCCATATAATGCCCGGACAATCTTACAAGGTCTTCCTGCAAGGTGAGGTGGAAAACCATCTTCTTCTCTCGCTTTTAGGAAGTATTTCTCTTTAATCGGGGCTGTCAAATATGCATTTTGAATATCAGCTGAGAGAACCTTCAAATCATTCAGCGCTGCCAGCAGAAAGAATATTCTTACTGAGTCTCGACTGGGAACCGATGAATAAGTATTCTCTTTGGCCACTGCAGGGACTTTGTGACCGTCCCCTACCAATCTGGCCTTCCTTGTTAGGGACCCAAGCTTAATGTCAAAAATCATGTGGGTTGTTATCTGTTTATGGCCAACTGGGATAACATCATCATCAGAAAATTCAAACGCTGCCATATTATTTGTCATTTCCTTATGAATTGCTCTTTCCCAGTGGTCAGTCCCTGTTTTCTTATCAATAGCCAGCGCTTGTTTGATTGAATGTGGCAATTCAACACCATATTTGTGAGTCTTCAACCAATACTTTGCTGTTTTGGCCGCTTTAAGGATTCGTTCCTTCCTCCTCAAAATTTTGTGCACCCACCATCTGAAAGCTGGTGTTTTTTCAAGATTATTGTTGATAGCATACTCGGCCAATTGCACTGGAAATGACTCTTTCACATCACTTAGCTTACACCACGATTCAGTGCCATCTTTCCAACTGGCCAAAATCCTCCAACCTCTAGTGGTAGGTTTATGGGATTTCCTGCCATTTTTTGCTATGGTCGTGGCTTCATCATCAGTTAGTGCAGTGTTGTCGCATTCATGATCAATGAGCTCATCTAGTAGAGTGAACATCCGTCCGTCATCATCAACAGAACTATACAGACTCTCTGCAACAATATTTGCCGTGTATTCCTCCATTGTACCATCAGGTAGTTGCAGTTTATACAGCCTCGTGTCTAGTATAGGGTTCTCATTTCTGATTCCTATCGGTCTGTTTTGCAAGTCGCGAACCCTGTCCTTGACAATGCACCTGAGTCTTTCATCACCTCTTTCAATGATTACTTCATTTCCCAGATATTCATCTGGTTCATCAACATCTTTTACTGATGCTTCTGGCTCAGCCATTTCGAGTTTCATATCCGGTGTTTTTACTGGTTGATTCTCAAATAGCTCTATTTGGGGCTCTGGGTAGTTTTCCTGGAAGAATGATGCGCTGTCCTTGACTTCATCTCCAATCTTGGATTCAATTGATTTGTCAATGGCTTCCATTCTTCTTAGGACATCTCTATCCCTCCATTCATATTCCTTTACAGGCCTTACTGAATTTGTAGATATTGGTATTGCTGATTCGGTCAGGAGCCAAAAACAATCTCCCCCACCTACCCTATTCCCACAGGGGCCCAACCATCGCGCCAGCCTTTCAACGCCTCGAGTAGAAGAATCACCTTTATCATAATAAAACACAAAATCATACCATTCTGATGAAGTATATAATGTAATATCGGGTCTATAGCCATGGACCAATTCAAATGGGGTTCTCCCCATTGAAGAAGGGTTGTTGGAGGCTGTTCGCTGCCTGATATTAGCACATAGCTCACCACAAAATGACCATAACCTTCTCGGTGACTTCTTCTTTGCAGACTTGTTTGTGATTGCGCTACCAAGATGACCAATTGCTTGTTCTGCTCGATTTTGGAATGGGCAATGTGGCTGGATGAATGTCTGATGAATATGGTTGCGCTTTACAATTGAATTCCAGTGTGTCTTGTAGGTTCTTGGGGATCCTTGTTCTGGCGCACCATCAGAAATCAAATGCTCTGGAATTCCAATTTCATGAATAAATGTCTTCAGTCCTTGATGGGCTTGTGATTTGTCCTGTATTGGTATAAATACTTCAAACCCATTTCCATTTGTAAAGATCTGTGCGCATTTTTCTTGCCTCATAATACTCGTGGTTCTTGCATGCCAGGTATCAGTGTACCAGGTTCCTTGTGCGACTCTCTTGTTCCTGAAGCGCTGAGTAGGCAGCCGCTTCATCAATGGTGATTGCAAATTCCTGAGTGCCTTCTGCGTCGTGACTTTCAGTGTCTGTTCAGCTTTCTTGAAACTAATGTTCCAAGTTTTGGCTAGGCGTTCACAGTCAACTTTGTTTGGACCTTCAATTGTTATCACTGATGGCCCCCATTGATTTCTTCTGTCAAGAGACCTTCTTTCAAGTGTATTGTCAATTTCTTGCGAGCTAGGGGCCTGTTTTGATTCTGCTTCAGGAGCTTCCATAAAGTCAAATTCTGTATCATCAAACAAAAATTGGTCTACCCTTCGCGCACTTGAAATATTCCTTACTGAAGAAATTCGATGAGCTATATTCCCATCTGTTGCAATCTGGCATTCAGTGAGCATTCTCCTTGTGGATACCTGATGGACCCTCATCAGTTTGCATTGCTGCATGACACTTGGATGTCGTTCTTGTCCTAAGCTGGTCTTGGGGAGGTTATCTGTAACATTACTAGCAGGTTCTGTTATAACAGAACTTTCGTCCATTGCTTGGTCCTCTTCGGTTGACATAGCTTGAAGGCTGAATTGGTCCCCTGAAATTGGATCTCCATTGTCAATGGCTAGCTCGGCCATCCTGAACTTCAGTGAATGTGGATCCCAGGGGGTATCATTCGTTGCTATCAAATGTTGACATTCATCAAGTTCCATTCTTGTGGGCTTTCTTGTGGGGAAATATGAGATCACATTCCTCATACTCAGTTTGATAAAAACTTTCTTCGGATCATCATCCTCCAGTGGAGTTTGAATTGTAATTCCATGCTTGGATCTTGGATCAAATTGGCGAGGTGTTTCTTCAACAGAGTTGAAATTGCAGTCCCTCACTTGATTTGGGCATATCAAGCTGTTTTTTAATTTGTCCCCAAAGTACAGTGCTTGATGGAACACTATGATGTATACTTGGCCTGATGTTGGATTTGTCCATGCAGTCGCACAGCTTCCAATGGGGATTTTCTTGATGGGCTTGTACTCTTCAGAAAAAGGTGCAACATCAACGTGTGTTGTGATTTGATCAGGATTCAGCAATACCATATTGCTTCCTGCCGCAGTAGTATCTGCATGTGAGTCTAACTCACAATATCCTTCTTCACTTTCCCCATCATCAAAACCTACAGGGACATTCATCTGGTATAATGACCGGCTCACCATTTTTAACAATTTGTGTTCTAGTGATAGTGTCCGGTTATTATGTCATTTCTTAGATTTTGATCCAAAACTGTCACCAGCGCCTTCATTTTCAGTTTCTTTCTTTTTGGTCTCAGCAGCCTTGAGATTTCGTTTCTTTTTAGCCTGTCTCATCTGGTAAAGCTCCTGGCGCTGTTCTTTTGACATTGTTTTATAAACACTTGTTGGATAGGGCTTGCACTCAACTTTTCCTGTAAAAGTTCCAGTTGTCTTGTGCTTCTTGTTGCTGGTTGTTCCCATAGAATACAAACTTCTGGAACCTCTTTTACTCTTCCCTGTTGCAAGCTTTTTCAATCCAAGTCGATTGGTGAATAGAATCAAACATTCATTGAAGTTGTCACGATAGTCTTTGCTCTCATCAATTGCATCTGCTTTCGCAGCATCAAGTCGCTCATCACTGATTGAATTGATAAAATCCCAGACAAATCTTCTTTCATTATGATTCTTTTCAAATCTCAGAATGGTCCCATGAAAAGCAGTCCAATTTCGCTTGTGCTTGTTCCAGTCATAACCCTTGGAATCTCCAGTGTAGTGCGAATCTTTCATATCCTGATATGTCTTATTCAGAACCATAGTGATATTGGTATCAGTGTAAGCGTGTTGCATGAGAGAAATGAAAGCGTTTCTTGCATTACCAGAATTCAGTGCAGTGTTTTGGAAATGTGCCACATATTCCCAACCGGGACCTTTTCTAGTTGCATCACACAGCAACCTCCAGACGACGTTGTTGTCCTCATCATACTGGGGACCTGACAGGATACCGCATCTTTCATTGTAATCACTCCAAGTTGGATAAGTATCTGTTGTAGTTTGCCCGACTGTTCCAGCCCTGGCTTCGTCAGTAACTTCTTCCATTTCTTGGGGTCTTATGACATACAAGATTGGAAAACCCTCAGAGTTGAATCTGTATCTCAAGTTTTGTCGGAAGCCTTCCTCCCATTCCCTGAATTTTGTGAGATCCTTCAGCTCTGGTGGAGTTGCCTTTTCCTGTGATTTCACACTTGATTCCATCATCTTGATTCTGAATTGCTGCAGTTCCAAGTTGTTTGGGTTTGCGTTCCAGTCGACAGCCATTGGCTTGACTCCAATCAATGGTTGGTACCGGGCCCAATTTGCCCAAGTTAGGAGCCTCGATGATAGTCTGTTACCATAGTGGATACTTTTTGGATTAGGACAGTTTGGACTGATAGCTTTCAATCCGTGCATGAATGATTTAATGCTTTCCTTGTTGAGGTCTGTAATTTCACGAATATTAGACATTCCTCCCCTCATAATTTCTTCAGCTGATTCATAGTTGATACCAAAATCCATTAGGCTGCTCCTAAAAGCAAGCTGTTCTGGATTCAGAAATCTTCCATTGTTGAATCCCCTGATTTTTATTCTGGGTTGGGATGACCTTCTACCCAGTTGATCTGCTCTTGCATCCTCGGCATTTTGGTTAGCATCGTTTCCCTCATCGTTGTCGCTATCCACATCATCTGGGTTCTCACCCCTCCTTTCTGCATCTCTCATTGCCCTGACTCTCTTCTTTACTTCTTGGTCGATGATTCTCTTCATGGTTGAGTTTGATTCTGGGTCCTCAAAGGCCCTTTCCATGACTTCCATGATTTTATCTTCCAATTTCTCTTCCAAATCATCATCGTCTGAATCGTCATCGTCATCGTCATCCACTTCCATTTTTGTTTCTTCCATGTCGTTGTCCGCTCTAGTTCGTACCATGGTGATGAATTGTAACGGAGTTTCGAATTATATTGGAGGAGTATGGATGGTCGATTCGTAGGATGGTATCCGATGTAAGTTTCGAATATTCGGAGGATGGTACGTGGATAAAGAGAGTGTAATTTTAATCGAAGGGTTGGATGTGAGATGGTTGGTAGATGTTGTATGACTGTTGATTCGCTTATCTGTTTTGTATTCTGTATATCCGGATCGAATTTTTCCGTTCCGGTTTGTATATACTTTTGTTCGGATCGAGTTTTCGTTCCGGTTTGTGTGAGCTTTTGCTTTTGTTGCAAATCAAGATTGTGAGCTTTCCTATCCTTTCTTGGGATTTGCTCATTCTGTATTTCTGTGGTGAAAGATTGAAAGATTGTTTCCTGAGAATTTAGTGTTCTCTTTTTCCTTTTGGATCTTTTCGATCTTCGAGATTTGGTGTTCTCATATCTTTGGATTTTCGTTTTTCTTGCGGGCAGATGCTTTTTGCGATCTGTTCCTTCCGGGCAGATGCTCTTTGCAATCTGTTCCTTCCAATCTGTTTCACCACAGAATACTTCAGGCTCAATCTTCTAGCTCGCGTCATTCTTGTTTTCAGTGAAAGATCAGTGTTCTCGGATTGGATATTGATTCCTTTCAACTGATGCCAACCTGGGCGATTCGTTCAGCTGAATCGTCCAGTGTCTTTTCCCTTGCTTGTTTTGCTGGATCCCGAAACCCGGTGGAGCCACCACCTTGGTTCGATTCTTTGGTCTCTTCTTTCAGGGAGACCGCCCTGGTGTTGGTCTATTCCAGGGCTCCACAAGCAACTGCCCCTTTTACATCCTTGAGGGTTGATGCCGGTAGCTGATCAGGCTAATCCGGATTCGTCTCGTTGTCTTCGAGCTCAACTGCGTTTCTCGGTGGGAAACGCCAATCGTCCTCCACAGCTCGTAGAGTGCTGTGGGTCTGATAAACTAGAGAAAGCGTGTCGTAACAAGCAGCAAAAGGTCTTACGATCGATTGACTTAGTGAGCAAGAGTAATCATTGTTACAGTTCATTCGGCCTTGTCGATGTCGACAGGTTAATTACTCATCGTATCGTCGATTTACGGCATATTACCGCGTAATTCTTAGCATACAAAGCACACGTAAAGAGACACAAAACACACGCAAAACCATCTTCGATCGGTCTTTTGTTACCGTATAATTCACCGTGATATTCTCATTGAATATCACACGTGATTGTACCTTATTATGTAGAATTAGTACTAGGTTGTACATAGGTTTTAGGGCATGATGGTGTTTTAGAGTTGTTAATTCTTCAAAGAGTGAGCTGATGGGGAGAATTTCGCTAAGAGGCAATCCACATGGATAATCGCCGACGATTATTCACTCAAGTTAAATAACCTTACGAATAAGGTTATTTGCCCTTATGACTCTTCGTACGCACGAATATGCCTTTACGCGGTGAATTCTTTTCAGTTGGTGGAGTCAATATGACGGTGACGTCGGGGAATGTTCTGAAGGAGGAAACGAAGAACGGTTGCGGCGAAAGAACTCACCGGAGGAGCCAACGAAAATTTGCAGAACGAATTAACCGGTAGGGCCGGCGAATCGAGGCGGGAGCGGTGCGGCGACGGCAGAAACGACGATAGCTGCAGAGAACGTTTGTCGGAGGAACCAAAGAACGGTTGGGGCGAAAGAACTAACCGGAGGAGCTGAAGGAAAGGACCGAACGAATGTGTGGCGGTCGTGTTGGGGGGATGACCAAAGGAATGATCCGTGAAGGTGCGGAAATGACCGAAGGAACAGAAAAGAAATAACCGGTGTCGGCGGTAGAAGCGTCGATGACCAGAGAATTAACCGAAGAAAAGACGACCGGCGGGAGAGACGGGCGGAGGGAATTAACCGAGGAAGGGACCGAAGGAATGTTCCAAAGAAGGACCCAAAGAAAGGACGATTGGGAGATAGATTGGTAGTGAGTCGCTCAACAGCGGGCTTGCCACAATCTGGAGGAGATCTGAGGTATTAATTAATCCGTGGTCTCGGGATGTACAGACTTGGATCGATGTGATAGGGAGCAATCGTCGAATTGTCGATTCGATTGATTGTCGGAACGATCCTTGGAGGTGCAAAACTAACCGAAGGAATGTTCCGAAGGAATATCGACCGGTCGCCGGAGGAACGGGGATCGAAGTTGCTGTATGATTGGAATGGATTATCGCGGAACGTTCCTCGGAGGTGCAGAAGGAACGAAACGGCCTTGGATGTGGATGAAAGCAACTAACGAAGGATGTGTTGCAGTTTGTTGTGGTTGGAAGTGGTGCTTAGCACAATCAAATGGGCGTCGATGGTCCTTTATTGGGATGATGGACGCGGAAGAAAAAATATGGGGGATTGCAATCGGCTTATCCGGTGCAATGGGCTTTCATATTAAAGACGGCGATGGTCTTTATCTTGTAATCGAATCAGAGAACTGGTTGTGGATTACAATATCGGCGTGAGGAGTACACCCCCTGATCCACAAGCAGTGAAGAAGAGGGGAAAGAAGATCGGGAAACCGGACTTCGAAAAAAGAAGAAAAGGAATACGCAGATCAGAGGGAGATTGGAAGGAAGTCGCGCAACAGCGGGCTCACGACAATCTCGAGTAGATCAAAGGGAGATTAGAAGGGAGTCGCTCAACAGCGGGCTCACGACAATCGCGAGGAGATCAGAGGGAGATTAGAAGGGAGTCGCTCAACAGCGGGCTCACGACAATCTCGAGGAGATCGGAGGGAGATTAGAAGGGAGTCGCTCAACAGCGGGCTCACGACAATCTCTGCGCTGGGGGGAAGGCCTATCGCTCAACAGCAATGTCCTCTGGCTGTAACCGGTCAGTGGAGGTGCTGATCGGGCGGAGATAGGCTCTTAAAGTATACGCTCAACAGCGCGAGTTATAAGGGCTCTATAACCTGTTGTTGCTCTAAAAATCGACCGGATAGGTATAACGAATTGTTTAAATTTAAAGAGAAGTGAGCATATCATGAGATTGCTCTGTTACTGTGTATTTTGCTGTATTTGACCGGTATCCCTGTGTTAGTGTTGTATGTAGGGATGTCTAAACCGGTCGTCGATCATGTGTAATTCGTCATAAGACAGAGAACACATGATATGACCTAAATGTCTGGATACTTGAAGTCATTTTTATCTCAGGAGGAGTATAAGTAACTTTTCAAGTGTAGAATGGATGTAACCGCTGTAGAATGTACGTAAGTAGGGTACGTGTATTTTTGACCGACAGCAAATTGAACAAAATAACGTAAATACTCAAAGTAACAAATTAACAAAACGACACTTTACAGCTTTGGTCTTATTAGTTATCGATAAGATTAACACCCCCCAATGCCAGAGGGAACACAAACCGAAGGAAACCACAGCCCCACAACAAGAGGAGTTACCCCCGACACCAGCATTGACACTTCCAGAATCATAGGCTCAACCGCAATCCGCAATCTGAGAGATCAACTGGAAGAGCTCGAACTGTACAACCGGGATATACTCGAGTACACTGAAGAACAAAACACACAATTACAAACACAGAATAGGTTGCTATACGACTACACCAAGGACAGTGAAGGTAGTGATACCGACGGCGAGATGTCCAAGAAGAAGGACTACGCGTCGCTCAAGGACCACTTGGATGAGACACTAGTGAAACCGGTCGCTGTACCATTGAGCATAGATGTATACAAATTCAAGAAAGCACTAGCAAATGCGTTAGCCAAAGTACCCTCCATCAAGTACATACAGGGAGGAGGATACGCCTTCCTACTGGAAACAGAAGCGCAATACCACTCGAGGGACCCTCATGCGCCGTTCCCCAAGGCACCGAGGGAACCACAAGAACTCAACAGTACAATCGAACTCACTTCAGACACATACAAACTGTGGAAGCGAAGCCGGGCCCTATATGTAGAATGGAACAAGTACGACAGGGAGGCACTACTAATTACAGACAGGAAATTCCCCAACATGCTCGGGGATCTGAAGGACCCGGGCTCGGATGCCTTCCCCCGTGGAACTACAGTGCTCGCGGCCTTCCAGGCCATGGAGGAAGACCTATGCACGACCGCCGCACAGCATCAACTCATGCAAGAGCTCACCAAGAAAATGAATGCTTTGACGTACACACCGAGCCCGATCGGGCCCAAGGAATACTTCTGACAGCTCACTAAATATCAACACCAAATCAACTTGCTCCCAGAGACAGCAAATGTGACCGCAGCACAGATGATTGATTACTCACGGGAGGCATTCGCGCGCAGCAAACACGACCCCATCACACTACACCGGGTAGACGAGGATTGGAAGAAATACTGGGAACCGATGGATAAGAGCGGATTCACCCATTACAAAAAGTTCTGGGGGCAACCCTTGAAGGAGCTGTACAGCAGCTACCACAACAATACGACTACAGCAAACCTGGCAGACATTCAAGCTGATCAACGCTTCACCAAGCTCGAAAACAAACAACGTGATCTGGCCAATGTATGCCACGAAATCTACTCCCAGGTCACTGAAACGGCAACTGCAGCATCGACAATGACCATGTCCAACCAATGGGAAACAGCAATGGCCGTCCTCCAGGCCAATGTAAACCCCCTCAAGTCAGCGGACGCAAGCCGCACCAACGGGCCCGGCGCACGCCAGCCAACACTTCTTGAGTGGAAGCAATACAAATATTACTGCCACTCGTGTGGAGTGAATCTCACCCACGACGGCCAAAGTTGCTACAAGCGTCGTAACAAGGCCGATCACCAGGAAGGCGCCACCTTTGACAATCAGATGGGTGGGGCCACCAGGAACACAGACCGGTGGTTGAAGTGGAATGGTCCCAACCCCAACGGAAATGGCCGGACCATGATCGTTGATACGCCCCAGAGATCTTGACGGTGTGGGAGGGACCGCAGTAGTAGCATACATAAAGAACCTAGTAATCATGATTCACACTTACTCAGCATCCTACGTGATCCCTCGAGTGATATCCTACCTCGGCCGCCGCGTACGGTTACCTTTGCACAAGGCGTCGCGTTCCATATCAGGGCCCCGCCTGGATATGGGGCCCTGGATTTGGCGGCAACGGACCATTTTGTCCCATCTACGTATCAAGGGGGGGCACACCAAGACACACCGGGAGCGCTGACAGTAGGTTGTGCAAATGGGAGCACGATGCTATCCACAGCAACAGACCTGTTAGACCTACCCTGGCTCCCCCTTGAGGCCCGCGGGTGTCACAAATTTGATGAAGTGGAACTGCCATTGGTCTCGGTGCCCAAACTATGCAGTAACGGGTGCCAGGTAGAGTTCTCTAAGGACGACGTGGCCGTTATCGGCCACACCCAACAAATCATACTCACAGGTCAACGTGACCCCCTAAGGAATCTATACATGGTTCCCCTCCATCAGCCCGACCCTCCAAGGGTGAAGGCTAAATCTCCAAGGGTGACAGACCCCCCCCCCCCCCCCCCCCCCCCCCCCGCAAAACGAAAGCAGCGCAACCAGCGCCAACCAAAACAATATCGAAAACGAATATTCAATATTCAATACACACGGGGCAGGGGCATACCAGATTCAAGCCATCCCCAAGCTGATCTGATTCTACCACGCAGCAGCAGGATACCCCACTAAAGAGACATGGGCCCACGCCATCAAGCACGGCTCATTTGCCACGTGGCCGGGCCTCACCGTACAACGTGTCAACCGATACCTCCCACTCACAGAAGAGACGACTATGGGACACCTACAAATGGTTTGGCAAGGCATCCAAAGCACACGCTAGCCAAAGAACTCAAAGAACAAGCCGGCGGCCGATACAGGGCCACCCCGCGTCGACCAAAAGAAGATACATAACGTCTGCGTAGACATAGTATCCACAAATGAGATGCAACCAACCAACCACGCAGGGCCACGTACCAAAGACGAACCGAAGGAACTCATCGCGTGGGACCTACCAGGGAGATACCCAGTCACATCACGCCGTGGGCACCAGTACTTATTCCTCATGTACGACTACGATTCCAACTACATTGACGTGGAACCCATCCAGTCACGCAAGAGCGAAGACCTCCTACAGGGATTCACGGCGTGCTACGCGCGGATGAAAGAAGACAATGTGAGCGCAAAAATAGTACGTATGGACAATGAAACCTCCAAGAAACTAATCGCGTACATCACAAAGAACAACCTTGATTACCAACTAGCATCGCCCGGGGACCATCGACTCAACCATGCAGAAAGGGCCATACAGACCTTCAAGAACCATTTTATAGCGGGATTGAATGGGGTGGATGACAAGTTCCCGGTGGACGATTGGGACCTACTGATCCCACAGGCGCTCATTACCCTCAACTTGCTACGCGCATCACGTACCCAGCCAAAACTATCAGCATATGAGCTCAGACGCGGGATCTATGACTACAACAAACACCCACTAGCCCCTATGGGCTGTCAGGTGATTATTCATGACAGAGCTCAAGAAAGAGGCGCATGGCAGGACCATGGGACAAGGGGTTACTACATTGGACCGGCCTTGAAGCACTACAGGAATTACACATGCGTCGGGGAGGCCAGTCGCGCTAACAGAATCAGCAAGAACACAGTGGCGTTTTTTCCCAAGGCTGAGATGCCACATATCTCTTCTACAGACCGACTGCTCATGATCCTCCAAGACCTAAAGGAAGTTACCAGTAAGCCCCATCCACCAATCCCATATATGGAACAGGGAACCCAAATGAATGAGGTCCTTCGGAGCATACAAGATCTTTTGCATATGGGAACACATAAACCGATCACACAACAAAAACAGGATGGGCCCAAAGCCACATCTAGTGATACATCCAAAAGCTCACGCGAACCTCCAAGGGTGTCAAATGGGCCCAATACAAAATCAACCAATAAGCCAGGAAATGAACACAAACCTCCAAGGGTGCCACCTACGCAACAACGCAGCGCCCGCCGGGTACACCCCTGGGCCGTGGGCACAATCATTAGAAAGAAGTTCAACTCAGGGTGGTATGAAGGTGAAGTTGTAAGCTATGACCAGACCAATCAATACTACAAAGTAAGATTCACCGATGGGGACATTGCCGACTACACACACGGTGAAGTGTCCCGGTACTACAAGTCCAATCAATATTACTCAAAACCCAAGCTTAAACCCACGGCACTAATGGGAATTTACCCGCGTGATCCGGCCCATTTCCCCGTACCAAAACAGGCCCTACAAACAAACAAATCAACATATAGGCCCCAGCTAGCATGTTGGGGGTTCATATGGGATGATAACTTGAACAAGTGGGCTGCATACTGAGATCTAATCAAGCACCCCAAAGCAGCGATACAGGAGTTATGGCTCAAGTCAGGTGAAGACGAATTCGGCCGCCTATTTCAAGGGCTCCAACCCAATGGGGTGGAGGGGATGGATGTATTGGATTGGATCGATAGACATGCGATGCCAGTACATAAGAGGGTCACTTATCCCCGATACACAGTCGCCGTACGCCCCGAGAAAACCGGCCCCTACAGAACACGCATCACAGCAGGGGGAGACCAACTGGAGTACCATGGCAATGTGTCCACCCAAACAGCAAGCATGGAAACCATAAAAATCCATTGGAACAGTGTGGTATCTACCCCAGGGGCTAGGTACTGTACCGGTGACATTTCTAACATGTACTTATGCTCCTCACTAGACGAGCCCGAATTCATAAAATTCAGGTGGGACATGATTCCCCCTTGCATCAGGGCCGCTTACAGCCTAGAGGGGCTCAAGCGTGGTGACTATGTCTACGCCAGAATCAAAAAGGCGTGGTATGGGCTCAAGCAAAGCGGCAAAATTGCACATGATGACCTAGTAGCGCACCTACAATCATACAGATATCGAAAGGCACCCCATACAGAGGGAAAATTCCTCCATGACGAGAGGCACATAAGTTTCACTCTAGTCGTGGATGACTTTGGGATAAAATACGTCTGTCAGGAAGATGTGGATCATCTAGTTGCAACAGTCGGGGCCAAGTACACCTTCAAGGTTGACTGGACAGGAAAACAATACGTGGGGGTCCACCTACGTTGGGACTACAACAAACGCGAAGTCCAATTGTCCATGGATGGATATGTGGAACAAGCCTTAAAGGAATTTGAACACATGCGCCCCCCACGTACGTACGCAGGACCATCACGCGCGGACGTGCCCGCATACGGCGAGAAAATACAGTACGCAAAACCCGAAGACTCGACCACGCTAACGGACAAAGAGATAAAATTCATACAAGTCACCGGAAAATTTCTATTCTATGCGCGGGCGATCGACAACACAATGTTACACGCACTCAACAATATTGCATCAGCCAAGAACAACCAAACCGCGTTAGCTGCCACGAAATATTTCCTCAACTACGTGGCATGCAATCCTGACGCCACCATCATCTACCGGGCCAGCGACATGATTCTCCGGGTTGACAGTGACGCAGCATACCTTGTGTGTCCAAGCGCCAAGAGCCAAGCAGGAGGATACCACTTCCTTGGTGATGCCAAGGACGATACATTCAATGGACCAATCCTAGTGTTGGCCAAGATCATCAAGAATTTGATGGCGTCCGCAGCGGAGGCCAAAGTAGCGTCGTTATTCCTGAATGCAAGGGAAGCATTACCAATTTGTCAATGTCTGATTGAACTAGACCACCCACAGCTGGCCACCCCACTGAAAACAGACAATAATACAGCGGAAGGCATATTAAATGGCACAATCAAACAAAAAAGGTCCGAAGCTATTGATATGCGATTCTATTGGTTAAAAGACAGGGCTAAACAAGGGCAATTCAATATTTTCTGGGAACCGGGAAAACATAATCTGGCTGATTACCCCACCAAACACCATCCTGGCAGCCACCATAAGAAGGTAAGACAATAGTCCAAGAACCATCCAAGGGTGTATTGGATTACTAAATCGAGCGTGATGACGTGCACGCGAATACCCGCGGATATATGCCACGTGATGACGTACACGCGAATATCCGCGGATATATGCCAGTGGTACAAAATGGTACGATTCCAAGGTGAGCGCAATAAGTAAAAGTGAGACGCGACCAATGGAATGAGGACCATAAGTAAATTATACATAAGCGCTGGTGAGTATCGATTGTTACTTAAAGCACTGAGCAGAGGTAAACAATATGGGAATCGATCTCATGACAAAACCCGAGCGGTACGAGTATCCGAGCGGTACGTGTATCACCACACAAAGAAACAACAAATTAGTAATTGGGAGATATGGTCCAGGAACAATCCGATCATCATAATCTTCTCAATAACTCTTTCCATCACAGTAAAAGTTGAAATAACGTAAATACTCAAAGTAACAAACTAACCATACTACGATTGACAACTTTGGTCTTATTACCTACGAGCATCAGAGGAAACCACTATGGGGCACCTCCATATGGTACGGCAGGGGGTACAGAGTACAAGGCGTCCAAAGACAAAAGCCAAAACGGCGGAGACAAGGAACAGGGGGACCAACTCTGCGCGGTCCCAAGGTGGCCAAAAGAAGATACATAACATCAGCGTAGACGTGGTGTCCACGACTGAGATGCAACCAGCCAACCACCTTGGTACAGGGTCTAACAACGAATCCAAGGAGCTCATTGCGTGGGACCTACCGGGCAGATATCCAGTCACGTCACGACGTGGACACCAGTACGTGTTCCTCATGTACGGCTACAACTCGAACAATATTGACGTGGAGCCTATCCAGTCACGCAAGAGCGAAGATATATTACATGGGTTCACGGCGTCCTACACGCAAATGAAGGAAGACAACGTACACGCAAAAATAGTGCGCATGGATAATGAGACCTCCAAGAAACTGATCACCTACATCACAAAGACCAACCTGGATTACCAACTAGCATCGCCAGGTGACCACCGCCTCAACCAAGCCAAAAGAGCTATACAGACATTCAAGAACCACTTCATAGCGGGATTAAACGGGGTAGACGACAACTTCCCTGTGGATGATTGGGATCTGTTAATACCACAAGCGCTCATTACCCTCAATTTGTTACGGGCGTCCCACACACAACCAAGACTATCAGCTTATGAGCTACGACGAGGGGTATATGACTACAACAAGCACCCTTTAGCCCCTATGGGTTGTCGGGTTATCATCCATGATAGAGCCCAAGAACGAGGCGCATGGCAAGATCATGGCACTCGAGGTTTTTACATCGGTCCGGCCCTGAAACACTACAGAAATTACATATGCATCGGGGAGTCCAGTCGTGCTACCAGAGTAAGCAACACAGTGGCCTTCTTTGTTTGAAGTCAATGGAACGAGCGCGCACGTTATAACGAATGAGACGCGACTGAATGAATGAGACACGAATGAGATAAGAATCGATCGTACGACGAATCTTGCTTCTGCAGGAATGGACCAAGATGAATGGAGACGGGAGTGGAAGTGGGAATGAGATTTTACCACTTACCGATCCGGTTCTCCTTCTTACTAAAAATAGGTCCTTATGTACCGAATCTACTGGGCGCAAGGTAGATCCCTACAGCCCATTGGTACAAGGCCACGTGCAACACATCGGAGTATTAGCGGGTCGATGTGATTATTAGTAGTGATTTAGTGTGTGCATTGGAGTATTAGCGGGCCGATGCACCAATATGGTGTTTTTAGTAAAAGAGCAATTTTTGCTCACAATTTCAAGTAACAATTCATGTAGTAGCCAACAAGTTAAACTACCAAATACCGACTGTTTCTCCTCAATTTTCAGAGCCCTCCAAACATTCTTTCCCAAAGCAGATATGCCCGAAACCTCCTCAACAGACCGACTACTGATGATTCTACAAGATCTAAAGGAAGTCACCAATAAGCCCCATCCACCGATCCCGTATGTGGAACAAGGAACACAAATAAATGAGGCCCTTAGGAATATACAAGACCTACTACGGATAGGAGCGCAGGAGCCCTTAAATATGGAGTCACATAGAACCCATGTTAAGCCCGATACACGGACTACCCCAGGTGATAAAATACCAGGAAACACGCGCACGCCTCCAAGGATGCCAAACAGGCCCAATACAAAATCCACCGTTGAGCCCCAGAACGTACGCGAACCTCCAAGGGTGCCAGCGCCCCAACAGCGTAGCGCCCGCCGAGGACACCACTGGGCCATAGGAACCATCATCAGGAAGAAGTTCAACAGGAGGTGGTTTGAAGGAGAAGTAGTGAGCTATGACCATAACAACCAGTACTACCAAGTAAAGTTCACAGATGGAGACCTAGCTGACTACACTCACGGCGAAATCTCGCGGGATTACAAATCGCACCAATACTACTCCAAACCAAAAGATAAGCCCAAAGCACTTATGGGGATGTACCCACGGGCCGCGGTACGTTTGGGACATGATTCCCCCGCGTATCAGGGTAGCATACAAACTAGAGGGGCTCAAACAAGGAGACAATGTCTACGCCCGCATCAAAAAGGCATGGTATGGACTAAAGCAAAGCGGCAAGATAGCACATGACGATCTGGTGGCGCACCTACAACTCTACTATGGTTACCGGAAGGCGCCCCATACTGAGGGCCTATTCCTCCATGATGAGAGGGACATCAGCTTCACCCTAGTCGTGGATGACTTCGGTATAAAATACACACAACAGGATGACGTGGATCATCTAGTCGAGGCCGCCGGCGCCAAGTACACCTTCAAGGTCGACTGGACGGGGCAACAATACGTGGGGGTTCACCTGCGTTGGGACTACGACAAACGTGAAGTACAACTGTCCATGGATGGTTACGTGGAACAAGCATTAAAGGAATTCAAACACGTGAGGCCCACACACACGTACGCGGGACCATCACGCGCGGACGTACCAGCCTACAGCAAAAAAATACAATACGCAAAACTCGAGGACACGACCACGCTATCGGACGAGGAGATAAAATTTATACAACAAGTCACGGGAAAATTCCTATTCTACGCGCAAGCAGTTGATAACACAATGCTACATGCGCTCAATGATATTGCATCAACCCAGAACAACCACACAGCGTTGACAGCCACAAGATACTTCCTCAACTATGCGGCATGTAACCCCAACGTCACTATCATCTACAGAGCCAGCAACATGATACTCCGGATAGATAGCAACGCAGCGTACCTAGTGAGTCCGGGAGCCAAGAGCCGCGCCGGGGGATATCACTACCTCGGGGACACCGCCGACAATAGGTTCAATGGACCAATACTGATGTTAGCCAAGATCATCAAGAATGTAATGGCATCAGCAGCAGAGGCCGAAGTGGCATCGTTATTCCTGAATGCGAGGGAGGCGTTACCAATTCGACAGTGTCTAATTGAACTAGGTCACCCACAACCGGCTACCCCGTTGAAAACAGACAATAATACTGCGGGGGGCATATTGAATGGCACAATTAAACAGAAACGGTCCAAGGCTATAGATATGAGATTCTATTGGTTAAAAGACAGGGCTGAACAAGGGCAATTCAATATTTTCCGGGAACGGGGAAAACATAATCTAGCTGATTACCCCACCAAACACCATCCGGGCAGCCACCACAAAAAGGTAAGACCAATATATCTGTATGGATCGGACAGTCCGAGAACCATCCAAGGGTGCATTGAATTACTAAATCGACCATGAATGTTACCATGATCATATGCCGGTGTTGCTATCCAGCTTGGAGGAGCTTGAGCACAATACGGTAACTGGAAGATGGGGCTTCACAGAACCCACAGAGCGGTGGAGTACCATGAATTGTAATGCCAGTGCGGGGATGGATGGTATGGAGTTTACAAAGGTAGTAAAGGACACATACATGCCGTTGTGTATAGTGTAGATTCGAGTCTGGGACGCAATGATGACAAACTACAAATTATTACAGCAGCCAAAGGGCTATACATACTCACCGGAGTTCCAAATACAACTCATATTTGGCAACCAATGGACATTAACTACAGAACATTTAAAACTTTTTTTCTTCACAAAAACAAGACGAAACTGAACAACTCGCAGTGTGCAAGAAAACTCACAATGTGATCAGACAATATTCCACGGTTCGTATTCAGAGGACGCGAGACACCAACTTGCACGTTGCTGAGCGCATTTTGCAAGGATTTTTCTGTAAAAAAATCGAAGGCAATCTGGCGCCACATTGGTATTGTGCCTTTCACACGCAAATGCCTAGGGAATTGCCATGTAGCTCACGAGGTAACAACACTACCAAATGGATCTGTAGACCTAACAGCAGATCCAATAATGACTAAGTTACTTGACCTGGAAGTTCGCAACACCACCAGTGAACTACCTCGCGGAGTAGGGCTTGAAAGGCGAAGCGTTTGCTGCAAAGGCACTGCAAAACAGCAAGAAAGAGAAGATCGCATCTACTCAACCGGGTTCAAACGAGCAAATATTGAAAATTGCAACCGCAAAGACCGCAGGACAGAAATTCTGCGTCACCGATGGATTTGTCACTAACTCAAATGACATTTGGAAATTGAAGGTGTTGAAGGAACGTATGATTCAAATTGCAGAGATGAAGACTACAAAGGGGCGCGCTGCTGCTTTTGCAAAGAAAAAGATTGCAGTGGAGGCCTTAGTTGCAAAGTGTGGGGGGGAGTTTGCTAGGCTAGGATTGCAACCGTTGAAGGTAGTGTATGAATGGAAGCTTGGAAAGAAGGTTGCTACTGGAATGAAAAAAGAACATGTCGTTGCTGCTCTAGTTAAAGCAAAGAACAATCCGCCGGTTGGCGCGGTCAAGTGGAGCGAGGAGTGCAATGGTGCTGAGTTGCAGCGACTGGAGAAAGCAGAGATCACCATGAAAGAAACACTCTTGGGGAAGGCTATGGCAGAAAAGTTAGAGAAGTGTGTTCAAACAATTAAGGAGGCGACTCCAGAGATGCTGGAGATGGCAGCCCTGGATGATGGGAAGATTGAATACATTAAAAGGATGCACGCAACAAGGGTGGAGCAGGAACCAACGCGCGATTTGGAGCTTAGAGCAGTGTAATCAAGAATGGTGTCGACGCCGCATCATCATCGTCGACGACGACACCGCGTTTCGCCCTTGAAAGCGATTCGCCAGTTCGACAAGGTCGAATCGCGTCCCCCCAACAACCCCCCAGTGTGGTGCAATTGAGTTAGTTAATTTAGTATTTGTTATTCGTTGCTTGGTAGTCGCTGTTAAAGTAGTTGCAATTAGATGGATTAGGAAGGAAAGAAGTGAGGAGGAGTTTCGAGTTTTTTTCCAATAGAGGTGCAAAAAAATCGTCTCGGCAATTTCGAACCGATAGAGGTGCAGAATCAGTCATGAGACCAATTTATGTGGTATTCCAACGCTCACGATTGAAAATTACCCACAATTCGAGAAAATCTGAAATACAATGCCACGCAAGCCGGCCTTCAATATTGAAGACTGGATGAAGAACATATCCAAATTCTCTATGTGCAATGTACGTTGAATTTTGATTCAACGGCTGTTTACTGTTACAAGCCTTTCAACCGCTCCTCGGAGTAGTTGACAGAGCTAGCTCACAATCTTAGTTTTTAACCAATACATAACCCAAACCTTATTTTAGTACCTTTTTCTAGAGGCATACGACACTGTTTAAACAGTCGAATAACTGCTTCGACCTTATTACTACCGGTAAAGACTACTTCAACTACGCGAATAAAAATTACCACTACATCTAATAAACAACCAACTGATCCTGACGATTGTCCAGTAACAAGAGAAAACAATGTCTTACTCAGTCATCCCCTTCAAGTATGACTTTGATCAAGAGTCTATCGACAAAGTGGAATACAAGAACACGCAAGATGTCAATGGATCTCAAGAAGTTACCAAGATCAAAATCCCCTTGATTACTGCAGGATCAACCAAACTACAAATCCTTTTTACCATCAATGAGTTCATTTGATCCAAGAAGATGCTCAACCTAACCACAGGACCAAGAATCTATGACAAGTTTGTAGATCTCCTCAGAGACTACACCGACTGTAGCTGGTGGAATAGCTATGTGTCAACCAACGTGCCACAGAGAACTGTGGACAACTTCCAAACCACAGTAGAAGAATTTATCAACTACAAGTTTGACAACAACCTTGACGCCTATCAAAACCAGAGAAGATTCCTCACCAATATCAAGAAGACAACCACCATGACCGTACACCAATTCGTAGCACAAGTCAACTTCCACAACCATGTTATCCTCCCATTACTTCCAGGACACCCACCAGAAGATGCAGAGATCAAGGAAAGAGAGTTCAAGAATCTAATCTTTGAATCGATGCCTGAGGACTGGAAACACACCTATCAACAACACCACTCTCCCCATAGAGATTCCCTATCTGAAATGATGATGAGATTCAAACGATTTCAATATGCGCAGAATAGAAAGAACAAGAAATCAGATAACCCATCTCAAAACACCAACAACAGCAACAACAATGCCAACAACAATCGTAACAATCGAAATGGAAACAACAACAACCGCAACAATCAAAACAATCGAAACAGTCGGAACCGAAACAATAACAACAACAATAACAATAACAATCGAAACAACAACAACAACAATCAACGCGGCAACAACCAAGGCAACAACAAAGGCCCGACTAGGATCTCCAATGACTCACCATGTCCTATCCATCCTGGTACCAATCATACTTGGGGTCAATGCTACACCAACAAGTATGGCACAAACTCCAATCAGTCCAATAACAACAGAGACAACACCGACTCGCATGTGAATGATTGCAGCAATTCCAACAACAGCAATCGATCCACTACCTCCTCTTCACATGGCAGTAACTGCCATGAACCAGAACAACACATGTGTGTCTTCATCAATGAACCAGAAGTAACCATACCTGCAGCCCCTTGGCCGGATCTCTTCCATGTAGATATGGACATCGACGAAGAATATTACAACGCGGATCTTCAAAGATTTCCCTCTGAAAAGACCGATTCCGACAACAACAGGCAAGATGTTGCTCCCAGCAGCGCGGATGTCGACCTTGCTCCCACCACAGTAAGCGTCTGCAACTCAATCAACGGATCCCTTGGCAAGTACTATTTGAAAACCCTCTTCGATTCTGGATCAACCGACAATCTCATATTGGAATCAGCAATTCCCTCCGGAATCAAGAAGAACCTTCTAGACCAACCAATCCAAATGCAGACAACAATCGGCAAAACCACTTGCAACCACTATGTAACCTTGGAGAACACCATATTCCCAGAACTATCCTACTCAATGAAAGTCCTACAAATCAAATACTTTGTAGTCTCTCAGAACATCAACTACCATCTCCTCATTGGAAGAAAGACAATGCGAGACCTCGGAATGAAGATGGACTTCGAGACTTGCACCATTGAATGGTATGAGAAGACCATGGACTTCCACCCTCGGAATTACTTTGACAACAAGTCCTTGCTCCACAAAGTCATGTCTGCAGAACCACATGCCATTGCAGAAAGTTATTCCAACCAATCTATCCAACAATCGTATGTAGATGGAACCACCAAGTATGAGAAAACTGACCTCCACAAGCTAGTCACCAAACAAAACCATCTCTCCTACCAAGAGAAACAAGCCTTGTTACCAATACTCCTCCAAAATAAAGAACTTTTTGAAGGCCTGAACGACAAAGAATTAGGTATTTTCCCTAATCAAACGTTCCACATTGATCTCCAGCAAGTCACAACTCCATATCATGTAAAACAACCATATTCCATTCCACTGCACCAACAAGAAGCAGTGAAGAAAGAAATCGATCAACAAGTGAAGCTTGGCATCCTAGAAAGATGCTACGCCACAGAATGGGGAATGCCAACGTTTGTAGTGCCCAAACCAGATGGCCGCTCCTGTAGACTCATCAGTGACTTCCGCAAACTCAACAAGGTCACCAAGAAACTTCACTATCCACTTCCTAAGCTCCAAGATATCTTCCACAGAAGAAGAGGCTTCAAATATGTCACCCTTATCGATGTCAGCATGCAGTTCCACACCTTCAAACTTGATGAAGTCTCCACCTGGCTTTGTGTCCTTGTTACTCCGTTCGGAAAGTTTCGACTGCTCCGATTGCCAATGGGCTTCCTTAACTCGCCAAGTTGGGCCCAAGGCTGTATGGAACAAATGCTCTCACACTTGAAGGACATTGAAGCATATATCGATGATATTGGCATCTTCTCAGATACACTTGAATCCCATTGTAAATCAGTCTCTTCTGTCCTGTCCTTACTGAAGTCCCACAACTTCTCTGTCAAGCCCTCCAAGTGCCACTGGTTTCAATCGCAAGCACCATGGCTTGGCCACATCATCTCTCGTGATGGTATTAGACCCAATCCAAACAAGATTGCTCCAATCCTGAAACTTGCTTTTCCCTCAACAACAACCCAACTTCGATCCTTTGTTGGGATGATCAACTTCTATCAAAACTTCTATCCCAAGCGCGCTGAAGTCCTTGCACCCCTTACCAACCTCTCTGGAAGAGCCAAAGGCAAAATCTCTCCAACTCCGGAACTTCTTGAAGCTTTCAACAAAGCCAAGTCCCTCATTGCCAATGATATCCTCCTTGCCTTTCCTGATCCAAACAAGCCCTTCCATGTCTATACTGATGCTTCTGATTACCAACTCGGAGCTGTCATCCTCCAAGACGGCAAAATCATCCTTTGCTTCTCCAGAAAACTCAATTCGGCTCAACGGAAATACCCAATGGTCAATAAAGAGATGCTCTGTATTGTAGAAGTCTTCAAGGAATTCCGCACCATTCTTTTGTTTGAAGTCGATCGAACGAGCGCGCGCGAATGAATGAATGAGACACGAATGAGGCACGAATGAGACACGAGTGAATGAATGAGACACGAATGAGACGCGAGTGAATTAATGAGACGCGAATGAGTCTCGGGACTGATCGTACGAGTCATATTGCTTCTGCAGGAATGGACCAACATGATTGGAGATGGGAATGGAAGTGGGAATGAGAATTTACCACTTACCGATTCCGGTTCTCCTTCTTACTAAAAATAGGGCCTTATGTACCGGACATACAGGGCGCAAGGTAATTTATACAGCCCATTGGTACCAAGGGACACGTGCAGCATCGAAGTATTAGCGGGTCGATGCCGACTATTAGTGATTTAGTGTGTGCATTGGAGTATTAGCAGTCCGATGCACCAATATGGTGATCTTAGTAAAAGAGCAATTTTCTGCTCACAATTTCAAGTAACAATTTCATGTAATAACCAACAAGTTAAACTACCAATACCGACTGTTCACCTCCATATTTCAGAGCCCTCCAAACATTCTTCGAAGAATTACGGAGCGCTCCCGAGGATTGGAACTTGGTCGAAGAAGAGACATTCTTATTTTGCAGCAGGCTGGCCAACCATCGGGGCCAGCGACCTTTCTACAGCAGGCTGACTAATCATCGGAGTCAGCGATTCATTTCTTTCATCCGCAACTTTCTTCAGCGGACGGCTGGCCATCATCGGAGTCAGCGATTCACTTATTTCATCCGCAACTTTCTTCAGCGGACGGCTGGCCATCATCGGAGTCAGCGATTCACTTCTTTCATCCGCACCTTTCTTCAGCGGACTGCTGGCTACCATTCGAAGCCAGCAACTTTCTACGGTTACTTTTCATTCGCACGTCCTAAGCGGAATACTATTTTTGTCCACCGAGTTTGGACCACTGAGTACGACATTTTACAAGGAGCCGATTATTCGCCACACCAGAAGCGATAGGACCGATTTTACAAGGAGCCGATTATTCGACACACCAGAATCGATAGGCCCGAACATTATCAACAACAGCAGCAGGATTGGTATCGCCACACCAGAAGCGATTGGGCCAATTACACACATATTTCTTTTTTGTCGGAATAGGAGTACGACAATTTACGGGATACACATCGGACCCACAATTTGCAAACTACAGCAATTTACCTACGTTTGAATCGATTTGCGGAACACGGATCGGAATACGACAATTTACTTCCGTCGAACGACAATACGCATCAATTTACTTTGGATCGAGAATACAACAATTTACTCCCAGCTGAATGGAGGAGGATCAACCCACCCGGCACCAAGAGATAGAGATCGCCTTTTCTGAAGAATCACCATCAGAAGAGAGCAGTGTACTGTCAAGTTCAGAGAGTAGCGGCACAAGCATTGGAAGCGCAAGCAGCAGCGTCCACACCAAGGATCCAAACACGACAAAGTACAAATACAAGATGGTGGAGTATACGGATAGTCAAGTGCCCACATTGGCAAAGGGGGATGAGAAGAAATTCGAGCGTTGGTACATCCAGTTTGAAGCATTTGCAGATAACAAGAAGTACCGTGACATGTTATCTACCAAGCCACACAAGGACCTACCTCCCGAAGGAGAGCTTACGCCCCGGGAGGATATGAGTACTGCACAGAAGAAGGCCTACCGGTACCACAACAAAGCACTGAATGATCTGTACAGGGCCTTCGCCGACAACAGAACAGCCCTCGCCATCATGGAGAAGTCCAAGATCGATAGGGGGGGTACAGCCGAACAGAATGCAAAGCTCAGGAAACAGTGGCCCCGAGGGAGAGTACACCGTGTGATTGAGGAGCTCATGAGGGAATACAGAATAATGAACCAGTCCCGCTACCAACAACAATTGGACATTGACCTAAGGAGCCTAAAGTTGACCATTGGCGCCTCTCCACAGGATTTGGTTGAGGACATCTACGACTTACAGAGGCAATACCAATACAAATCCGTTCAACCCACTATGGCACAACTTATTGTGGCCTACAAAAATGCCCTACCGGCCTACCTACTGATGCAGCTTACACCCTTCATTGATTTGCTGCAAGCGAATGGAACCGCCGAATTGGAGTTTTGGGAAGCACTCAATGTTCAAGCCAAAAGTTTATATGAATCAGCTCGGCGTATCCAAAGCCGGGGAGGTAAAGGCAAAGAAATGAGTTTGTTTGGTGCTGAAATGACCGATTTTGCTGATCCCAGAGACAAGTGGTCCACCAATGCAGTTTGTTATTGGTGCAAAGAACAAGGTCATAAAGCGTACAACTGTCCCAAACGTGCGGCAAGCCACACACGTGCCGATGATGATGGCAACAACAACGGCCACAATGGCAACAACGGCAGCCGCAATAACAACAACAATCGGAACAGCAACAACGGCAACAATGGCAACCGTGGCAACAGCAATGGCAACGGCAGTCGAAACAACAGGAATGGCTCCAGGGGCCGACGTCGCAAGTGTGGACTTTGTGGTGGCAATCATGGAACATCTGTTTGTTTTGAAGACGAGAAGAATGCGTCCAGACGCCCAAACGGTTGGAAATCCAAGTTGAAGGATGTACAGGGAGCAACAATTGACTATGACTTCTGTCTCTCGTCAATGCAAACATCTACCGCTTCACTCCAACTACTCAATGCCCAGAAGCGGGCAACCAAAGGCGAGGCAGTGCCCGAAGGGTTTGACCTACTATATGATGACAATGTCTTTGTTTTTGATACCGGTGCAACCAGCCACAGTTCCAATAGTCTGCGATGTGCCACCAATTTGAGAGCTAGTGGTGCCACCATCACCACCCAAAGTGGAGATGAATTGAAGGGCTGCCAGGTTGGTGACATTCCCTGTCAGAAGATTGACAAGGATGGAAACATGGAGTTCCAGACGCAGTTGCAGGGTGTGAATTTCAACCCAAATTTTGCATTCAACCTGTTCTCGGCCAACTTGGCTTTGCAGAATGGTTGGATCGCCACCGGCAGTGACAAGACCGGATGGTCACTCAAGAAAGGGAATCACCAAGTGAATTTTGATATTCAGATCCCCACCTACACGAGCTGTGTGTGGGTTGGCTATTTTGATCGGATTGCACACCCTACAAACAACATTGAAATCAATGCAGCGACTGCTACCACCACTACGGATGAAGGGACCAAGATGAACATCAACAAAGCCCACCGGCTCCTGGGACACATGAATGAGATCAAGACACGCCGAACAGCTGCAACACTTGGCTGGACCATCACGCGTGGCCCGATGCTTCCTTGTGAAGATTGTGCCAAAGCAAAAGCAAAAAGGAAAGTGATTCCCACGGATAGCGAGCATGTTGCTGCTACCAAACCTGGAGAAAGACTCTTTGTGGATATGTCCTCAGTCAAAGCACCCAAAGCTGCCAAAACCAACAAGCTGACAGCCCCATTTATTACCAAGCCCCATTTTCGGATGATTGTTGACGAATATTCCACATGCCGGTTTGTCAATTTCTTTGCCACAAAGGATGGAATGGTTGAACCCACTTGCGAGTTGTTCAACCAATGGAGGTCCAAAGGGCACCAGCTAAAGCAAATTCGCTGTGATAAGGCTGGTGAAAATACAGCACTTGAAGCTCGCCTGGCCTCAGCAGATTGGAAATTTTCTTGCAAGTTCGAGTATACCTCAGTGGATACCCCACAGCAGAATAGCTTGGTAGAAACGGCAATATACAGATCAGTCTGTCGCGCCATGGCTCTTTGCTCTCAAGCCAACGTCCCTAGGGAGTACTGTTTCAGATTTTTCCCTTTGGCAATGCGTTGTGGTGTACAGTTGGACTGGTTGGAAGCTGTCACTGTGAATGGCAATACTATGCCCAAGATCCAACATTTCTCTGGCAAAGTCCCCGCTTTCAGCGCCCACCTCAGAACCTTTGGTGAGGCTGGAGTCGTCCGTGTCAAGCGGTCCACAAGTCCAAAACTCAATTATCGCGGGAACCCGGCTTTCTTCGCTGGCTATTGCACTGACCGGCCTGGAGACTGCTATGTGATGTATGATCCTTTGACGAACACGTTTACAGCTACCCATGACATCTACTGGCTGAAGCGGATGTATTTTCCAACCACTGCTCCCAAAGGTGAAGCTATTAATTTTCATGCTGATTTTCTTGAGGGTGGTCACATGGATCTGCCAATCACTGCCACCCCACCACAACCTGTCTCCATTTTGCGCACCACCACCAGACATCGACGCGTGCAGTTTCAGGATGAAAGTGGGGGAGCCACAGCACCAGCAATTCCCTTCCAACCTGAATCTGGATCTGAACCAGACCCAGAGGACCCTGCCTTCGACAGCCATGATGACTACTACCCCGATGATATTGAAGAACCCAAGATGGAATATGAAAGCGAGGAGGACTACGACAGCAATGACGACACAGAAGCAGAGGATCCACATGTTGTAACAACCACAAGGTATGGCCGGGTTGTGAGGAACTCGCATCTCAATCCGGATATTCGCTATGGGGACATGGCAAGCTATGCAGCTCAATTCACCGATGCCGAAATCCAGTTCCACAAGGCGATGACCAAGCTGAAAGAATTCAACCTTCTGTCAGTCTCTATCCCATCTCAGGAAGGCGCCATGAACGAACTCAGTCTGGTTGGCGCAGCTGGGAATGCTTTTGACAACACCAATGAACTAAAGACCATGAACTACAAAGAATCTATGGCCAGTCCAATGCGCGACAAGTTTACTGAGGGTGTTGATGCTGAACATGAGAAGATGGTCAAGTACGGCGTTTTTGAAGAGATTGATGAAGCCAATATCCCACCGGGCACCAAAATAATGGATACCACTTGGGCCAACAAGATGAAACCGGATGGCACCGTAAGATGCAGGAATGCCATCCGAGGATTCAAGCAGCTAGATGGTGAGCACTACGACGGGCAAGACAAGTCTTCACCGGTTGTTAGTGATATCTCAATTCGAATTGCAATGATATTGATGGTCATGGCAAATTTTATGGCTTACATTGTGGATGTGGAAGGAGCTTTTCTGAATGGCAAATTTCAGAATGGAGAAAAGATTTTCACCAAGATTCCAGAAGGCTATCAGAAATTCTATCCATCATATGTACTCCTCCAATTGCAGAAAACACTTTATGGGACAATTCAAGCTGCCATACAATTCTGGAGAGAAGCGCGACGGGCAATGCATACCATGAAGATGGAAAGATGCAAGGCTGACCCCTGTCTATTTTTCAAGTGGATCAACAACAAACTCCTTCTGATGTTACTATGGGTCGACGATTTTTGCATCATGGGTGAAGCAGCAGAAGTTTTGAAGCACAAGGAGCAACTCAAGTCCCTATTTGAATGCAAGGATGTTGGAGAGATGGATGAGTATGTTGGATGCCACATTGAGCGGGACAAGAAGAACAGGACACTCCGAATGACCCAACCGGTCAAGATCAAAAGATTCGTCGATGAGTTCGAGCTTGATGAATGCAGAGGCAATCCCACCACTCCAGCAGAGCCAGGATCAGTGCTGAAGAAAGAAGGTGAAGGACCAACCGATACTGTTCTCACCAAGGAAGCCCAAACCAAGTACAGGTCCGGAACAGCCATCCTCTTGCACATGATGAGATGGTCAAGAATTGAAACGCAGAATGCTGTCCGGGAGCTGTCTAGGTTCATGACTGAAGCAAGGAAGTCCCACATGAAGGCGCTGAAGCGAGTAATGAAGTATTGCGCTGGAACACCCAAGAGAGGTCTCACATTAGCCCCTAATGCAGTGTGGGATGGTACCAAGGACTTTGTTTTTGAGCTGATTGGATTCAGCGACTCGGAGTATGCAAAAGATGAATCTCGGCACAGTGTCAACGGCTGGTCAACTTGGCTCAATGGCGCCAATGTCACAGCAAGGTCCAGAATGATGCCAATCATTGCCCTGTCAGTTATGGAAGCCGAACTGTATGCAGCTGTTCTATGTGTCCAGGACATGCTGTACATTTGGAGAGTCATGATGTGTCTCGGATTGCAAATCAAGCTACCCATGGTGATATATGTGGACAATAAGGGCGCAGTTGATTTCTGCAACAATTGGTCCATAGCAGGTCGCACCAGGCACATTGAAGTGAAACAGTATTTCCTACGAGAGCTAAAGGAAATGGGAATTATCAAGGTGATGTGGAAGACAGGCGACGAAATGACAAGTGACCTCTTCACCAAGAATCTTACTGGAGTTCTATTTGAAAAGCACGGCTCCAAGTTCTATGGAAAAGATGAGTACTGCACGAAGCCCAAAAGCAACAAGGACGCAAGCTTCTCTACGGTAGACACAGAGGAAGCGTTTTCGGCCTACAGCAAGTTCTGGATCAGTATCATCGATTGAGTCTATTATCCTTTGAAGCAGGGGAGTGTGTTTGAAGTCGATCGAACGAGCGCGCGCGAATGAATGAATGAGACACGAATGAGGCACAAATGAGACACGAGTGAATGAATGAGACACGAATGAGACGCGAGTGAATTAATGAGACGCGAATGAGTCTCGGGACTGATCGTACGAGTCATATTGCTTCTGCAGGAATGGACCAACATGATTGGAGATGGGAATGGAAGTGGGAATGAGAATTTACCACTTACCGATTCCGGTTCTCCTTCTTACTAAAAATAGGGCCTTATGTACCGGACATACAGGGCGCAAGGTAATTTATACAGCCCATTGGTACCAAGGGACACGTGCAGCATCGAAGTATTAGCGGGTCGATGCCGACTATTAGTGATTTAGTGTGTGCATTGGAGTATTAGCAGTCCGATGCACCAATATGGTGATCTTAGTAAAAGAGCAATTTTCTGCTCACAATTTCAAGTAACAATTTCATGTAATAACCAACAAGTTAAACTACCAATACCGACTGTTCACCTCCATATTTCAGAGCCCTCCAAACATCTTTGGGGTGCTGAAATCATAATAACCAAACTCAATACCAATCCTCCACAGACCCTCCAGGAAGCGGCTGACATCATCGGCAGCGTCTTTGCATCGGCTCAGTTTGCAGTTAGATCAACCATCAACAAGACATTTGGAATAACACCCAGAGCCCTTGTCTTCCATCGTGACATGTTTCTACCAATTCCTGTAATCACTGACTTGGCCATGGTCAGAAACAAACAACAGGCTCAGATAGATAAGAATGCTTTGAAAGAGAATAGCCACAGAAAGATTCATGATTATCGTGTAGGAGACCAAATTATGGTGAAAAATGAAAAGCAAATTCCTGGAGCTTTTGATCCAAGATGCAAAGGCCCGTATACTATCCAGCAAATTCACACAAATGGTACAGTTTCCTTTCTCTTAAGAAATCACGTGATCCAACGTATGAACATTCGAAACCTGAAACCGTATCACACCAACTAAAAATTTCTTATCTAAGCAATACTGGTCGCACACGACTAACAAAAATTCTGTGCCACCAATCGAACTTTTATGAGAAGGAGAAGAGTGTGGTATTCCAACGCTCACGATTGAAAATTACCCACAATTCGAGAAAATCTGAAATACAATGCCGCGCAAGCCGGCCTTCAATATTGAAGACTGGATGAAGAACATATCCAAATTCTCTATGTGCAATGTACGTTGAATTTTGATTCAACAGCTGTTTACTGTTACAAGCCTTTCAACCGCTCCTCGGAGTAGTTGACAGAGCTAGCTCACAATCTTAGTTTTTAACCAATACATAAACCTTATTTTAGTACCTTTTTCTAGAGGCATACGACAATTTAGATCATGCGGGTTAATTCAAGGCTTTACTTACAGTACAAATTCTACGGAGCCCTACTTTGTCTCTTCGTCATTCGCACCTATTCGTACTCATGCTCGTCGATAATGGTGCGAGTAATTACGCAGACGGTACGTACGATACGTACTCGTACCGGTACTAGAATGAATCGATTTTTTCGCGAAGCTCGTTTTTCTTTTTCGCCAAAAAAGCGAGTGGTTCAGTTCCCGAAAACATAACGGTACATACCGGTCATAATGAGCGCTCGATCAGCTACGGTGAGTGTCGACTCTCGTTGTACTTCGTACCGGTACAAATAGTGGCATGAATTTTTGTGCGACGTCGTTTTCGAAGCTCGCCGGCCGCAAGAAAATTACCGTTTGGATGGAATTGTTGAAACCGTTGACACGCAATTCAACCCATGCTTATATACCGAGTGCGTCACTTTCTCAACAGAAGATTATGGCGATTTCCGAAACGAGCTTGACATGCGTTGAAGGGCAATAGCAAACGCGATCTAAGGAAGCAACGGAAAGTTTTTCCGAGAGGCATGCTCACATTTTGCCGTCACAACGACCCGCCGCGTGGGAATTGACAACCGATGTTCAGCACAAGCATCACGAGTGACGAATTGTTGTACTCGTACCGGTATAAGTATTCATACCTGCCGAAACAGGACTATCAATCGTCGGTTGTCCTCTACATTGCATACCATATACCCCCAGCTTCATTGCGAAACACGACACACCGTGATCATTCGAATAAAGAGTGCAAACACATACACCAATCATCGACGCGTAATCTTAGCTTTAAGAACAATGAAGAGATCAGAACCAACGAGGAAAACTATAACGATGAAGCTCTTGTCCAGCGCGTTAGCGCTTTCCTTCTGTATTGCCGCGATGGTACAGATGGAAGGATCCAAAAATGGCTTCGTTGCGGCTGTTGAAATTGACAACAACGTGAACGAACCCGACCGTGATTTGATCGCCATGGATGGAAGTTTCTTTGGTATCCCGATACCTCCTCCCGTCTCCGTGCCCACTCCAGCGCCGCAAGAGGAAGAGGAGGAGGGAGAAGAAGCCGTCTCGGGACGATTCCCTGAACCTGAACCAAAGCCATACCCAAAACCAGAACAACCAGCACCCGTTCCCAAAATGCCAACTCCCCATTCTACTCAGTATTATAAGCCTCCTGTCGGTTATCCTACCACTTACGTTTATCCTACCGCTTACGCTAAGCCCATCGCTTATGCTTATCCTACCCCTTATCCTACTGACCCTGCTCCTACGCCTTATCCTACACATCATCCTACGCATCCTCCGAGTCCAAACCCTACACCCCGGCCTACTCCCGACCCAACGCCACATCCAACGCCACGCCCAACGCCAGAGCCAACTCCTTATCCGACACACAGGCAAACTCCTTATCCAACCCCTTACACAACCCAGTATGTCCCTTACTACCAAAGTCCTGACTACCATGGCCCTAACTATTATGGCACTGACTACCATGGCCCTTACTACTATGCCCCTGCCTACCCGTACAACTCCTATCCTTACTATCCGCCCCCTCCAAGAGGGAAACCACCAGCCCCTCAACCCACATCCCCTCGACCCACACCAAGACCGACATGGAACCCAACAGTAAGTATTTTTACTTCTATTTTTCTCGCTTATATCTGTCGTGGATGGGATCAATTATTAGCGGTCGTTTCCCTTCCGGCACAAAAATGAGAAGAAAACTCTGATACCTAACCATCGACATTGACATGCTCGGTTTCGTGATGTTTCCCAACATATCATCTTCAGCCGTTGCCTACAAAGACACCAACAGCAAATCCCACTCCTCAACCCACCGACAGGCCAAGCCATCGCCCAACTCCCCGGCCGACACCCCAGACGACCGCACCTCCGACTCCTCAACCCAGCACACAGTTCCCCTCTACGGCACCTAGCCCAGAACCCTCGTCTTCTCCGAGTACAAGTCCTTCGGTTTCTCCGTCTGCTTTCCCTTCGGCCGCTCCGAGCGAGGCACCCACTGACAAGCCATCCGCACAACCTACCGTATCGATGGAACCATCGGAAAATCCTACATCGTCAGAGGAACCATCGGAAAATCCGACCGCATCCGAGGAACCATCGGAAAATCCTACCGCGTCCGTGGAACCATCGGAAAATCCTACCGTGTCCATACAACCTACGGCTGGGTCCGCCCCCACGTCTAGTCCATCGGTATCGAGCAGCCCCTCGGTATCTAGCGTTCCATCGAGTAGCCCCTCGGTATCGAGTCGGCCCTCGATATCGAGTGCTCCATCGAGTAGCCCCTCGGTATCGAGTCGGCCCTCGGTATCGAGTGCTCCATCGAGGGCAACGCCGACCACATCCCTGCTAGACATCTGTAAGTTGTAATTTTGCTTTGTTTTGTCCATAGCGATGACAAGGCCCTGATTGATTTGGTTTGAAGTTTGCGTGGTTAGCGCCACTGACGACTAACCCTGACGTGTGTGTGTGTGTGTGTGTGTCTCTCTCTCTCTGCTCGATTACACACCAATTTCTTCCTGACTCAAAACCAATCCATAGGTGCAATTCTTTGTTCACCAGCCAATGAGAACGTTTTCAGTTTCTCGTGTGTGTTGTTTGAAGACATTTGCGTTCGGAGAAGACGACTGCTCGACGGAAAAGTTCAGGATGATAAATTCACAATCTTTGCCCCCACCAACGCTGCCTTCGAAAACAACGGCTTTACGCTCCCGGACACGAGTAGTGGTCTTATGACGGACAAGGAACGAGAGCGGCTCCGGTTCATCGCCGAGTATCACTTCGTTCCGGACGCCGTGATCCGATCGACGGAATTGACGTGCAACAGCAAGCTCACCATGAAAAACAACCTCGAGACCCAAACGAGGTGCAGAAGCTTTGTCAACCGCCGAAACAAAAAGGTCGAGGAATTCTATCAGGTTGGTACAGACAGCTCGGCATTTGGGGTCGAATCCGAGACCGTGATTCTCACCCTCGCGGATGCCAAAATCGTCAGCCCCGACGTGGAGGCTAGAGACGGCATCCTGCACGCCGTCAACCGAGTGATGCTTCCCAAGGCATTTTACCTAATGTAACAGGAGTGGGGTTGTCGTTAGTTCCTGCCGAAGGAAATGAAACAAACCAGGCACGGATTCTACGTATTCGGCACCTCGCTACATACCATACCCTGAATGATTGTATTTTCGAGTAGTAGAAGCAGCAGCAGCAGCAGCAAGCCACAGCGAGCCACAGTGAGTGTCTATCTGCACGACCTGCCTCTTGGGTAGCACATAATGCGCGCTGCTTCATTATTTTTTTGTTTAGCATGTATCCACTATGGTTGTTTGATCCCATGGTATTCACTAGTGTACGTAGCAGTGAATAGTAAAAGTAACAATATTACAATAAGAATACCTCGAAACACACAAATCAATAAAAAATAAATCGATTTTTTTGTGATTGAGTCAATATGGTACTACGTTCTATTCTATTATAGTTGGAGTGTTGCACGGAAGCGCGCTGCGGTGTACATCCGTCGGGACTTTGTGTGCAATGCGTCTACAATTGGGCATAGCATAGTATAGCATAGCATATAGTAGTATTGTAGTATTCTTTGGCATATTAATGGTACGCATGGGATTCATTAGCATAATATTTGTGTAGTATAGTTTTCATTGGCATAAGACTACTAGTTCGAATTCCTAGTATATAGTTCTTCATTTGGGGAAGGCAAAACTCCGACAGGGCAAGGCTCCGGCAAGGCAATGCAATGTATTACTTTGTGAATTCTACATCATGATGGATGCGATGCGATGCGATGCGATGCGGTGTCATGTGACGTGATGTGATGTGATGGACTATGCGAAGTATCTCACGGGGTTATCTGTTCCCTCACTACGAGTGTTCGGCCTATAATACGCAGCTATTGCTTCACTGAATGATGAATATGCAAATAGCGGTGGTGATAGGTTTTCTGTCTATTTTATTGAGATAAGTTGTAGAAAAGTGAGAAGTGATGTAAATTGTCTTCATTGATGCAATTTGCATCTTTTGCTCAGGGGATCGTGTTTCTGCTAGGAAACCCACTTCCATGGATGGTTTTCCCCACATGTCCAGATGAAGTCCCCTCCAGCTGGAAGAGCGGTGGTAGTGAAGGATGGCTTGGTCAATGTGATCATCAAGCCTGTCTCGAGGGTAAGCGTGTTGGTGCTGGAAGTACCCATTGGAATGGATGGGGGGATTAAGGTGTTGGCATTCACGTGTTGGAATGGATTCCCCTTCCTGTGGTGGAAGGGATTGTTTGGAGTGGTTGACTAGGGTGGTCCTTGTTGGGCTAGGAATGACTAAAGGCTCAATCGTTTTGGTCCGAAGTGGAGTGGATATTGGAATGGTGACAGATGGTGCACGTGATGTGACTGTCGGATTGGTGGGGACTATGGGGTGAATCCTTGACAGTTCGGGGGGCCCTTGTGCTGCAGGTAGAATGAAGGTAGTACGTCCGAGAACTGTTTCTCTAACCCCCGCAGGGGATTGCGTGGTACATCTACTACCCTATTTTCAAAATTTCCTACCTCTTGAGCTTGCGTGTTTACTAAAATGCCTTGCGTGTCGCATACTTCTCCTTTCCAGACAATATCTCGTCACTCCTCAACTAAAATATCAATTTCAGGGTTCAGGATATCATATTATTTTCGTGACAAGCAATATTTTGTGTCAAACTTACGCACGAATGACTTTTTATCATCTTCACAACATGCTGTACACTACTAAACTTGTATGAGGAATGTTACAATCATCACTAAGTAGTGATGAATTTACTGTACGGACCATTGTTGCAATCAAATATTTACCGTCCAAGGAAAAACATCACAAAAAGTACTGCAATACATTTTTTTCTTTCGCCAATCCATCCTTTTGACCTCCATCCTTTTGACCACTGCTACTGATATTTTCCTTCAAACAACTCAGCAACATCATGCCTACTGTTATCAAAACCTCTCTTACATTCTACTGCCATGGTTGCTGGGAGAAAGGCAAAAAATCCAAGTTTTTAGGATATAAATCCGCTTCAAATGTGTTTGGCATCGGTGAATTGAGCTGCATAGCTTGCCATATCTCCATACCGTACATCCGGATTGAGATGAGAGTTTCTCACGACACAGCCATACCTTGTGGTTGTTACAACATGTGGATCCTCTGCTTCAGTGTCGTCATTGCTGTCGTAGTCCTCATCGCTTTCGTATTCAATCTTGGTTTCTTCAATATCATCGGAGTAGTATTCATCGTGACTATCAAAAACGGTTGGGTCCTCTGTTGCGAGTTCGGATTCAGGTTCAGGTTGGAAGGGAATTGCTGGTGTTGTGGCTCCCCCACTTGCATCCTGAAACTGCACTCGGCGAGGTCTGGTGGTGGTGCGCAAGATGGAGACAGGTTGGGGAGGCGTGTTGTTGACTGGCATATCCATGTGGCCACCTTCAAGAAAATCAGCATGAAAATTCATAGCTTCACCCGCTGGGGCAGTGGGTGGAAAATACATACGCTTCAACCAGTAGATATCACGTGTAGTTGTAAACGTGTTCTTCAATGGATCATACATCACATAGCAATCTCCAGGGCGATCAGTGCAATAGCCAGCAAAGAAAGTTGGATTTCCTCGGTAATTGAGTTTGGGACTTGTGGAGCGTTTGACTCGTACTACTCCAGCCTCGCCAAAGGTTCGCAGATGGGCACTGAACGCAGGGACCCTACCACAGAAATGTTGGATCTTGGGCATAGTATTGCCATTCACAGTGACAGCCTCCAACCAGTCCAACTGAACACCACATCTCATTGCTAATGGGAAGAATCTAAACCTGTATTCCCGAGGCACGTTGGCTTGGGAGCAAAGAGCCATGGCGCGGCAAACTGATCGATAGATTGCTGTTTCGACCACACTGTTCTGCTGAGGAGTATCCACAGAGGTATACTCGAACTTGCAAGAAAATTTCCAAGCTGCTGAGGCCAGGCGATCGTCAAGTGCGGTATTTTCGCCGGCTTTATCACAACGGATGTACTTCAGATGTTGGCCTTTGGATCTCCATTGGCTGAGCAAGGCGCAAGTTGGTTCAACCATTCCATCCTTGGTGGCAAAGAAATTGACAAACCGGCATGAGGAGTACTCATCAACAATCATGCGAAAATGGGGCTTGGTAATGAATGGGGCCGTCAGCTTGTTACTTTTGGCGTCTTTGGGCGCCTTCACTGAGGACATATCGACAAAGAGTCTTTCTCCAGGCTTGGTGGCTGCGACGTGCTGGCTTTCAGTAGGAATCACTTTCCTTTTCGCTTTAGCTTTGGCACAATCTGCACATGGGAGCAGTGGACCGCGAGTAATGGTCCAGCCAAGCAATTCAGCAGTGCGGCGCGTCCTGTTCTCATCCATATGTCCCAGGAGGCGATGGGCTTTGTTGATGTTCATCTTGGTTCCTTCATCCGTAGTAGTAGTAGCAGTGGCTGCATTGATCTCAATGGTGTTGGTAGGATTGGCAATGCGATCGAAATAGCCGACCCACACACAGCTGGTGTAGGTGGGGATCTGAATATCAAAATTCACTTGGAGATTCCCTTTCTGGAGCGACCATCCGGTCTTGTCGCTTCCTGTGGCTATCCAACCATTCTGTAACGCCAGATTGGCTGAGAACAAATTGAAAGCAAAATTTGGATTGAAATTCACACCCTGCAACAATGTCTGAAACTCCTTCTTTCCATCCTTGTCAATCTTCTGACATGGAATATCCCCAACTTGGCATCCTTTCAGTTCGTCGCCGCTTTGGGTGGTAATGGTGGCACCACTAGCTCTCAGATTGGTGGCACATCGCATACTGTTGGAACTGTGGCTTGTTGCGCCTGTATCAAAAACGAAGACATTGTCGTCATACAGCAGATCAAATCCTTCGGGCACAACATCTCCGTTGGTAGCTCGCTTCTGGGCATTGAGAAGTTGGAGTGAGGTAGAGGTTTGCATCGCTGAGAGACAGAAATCGTAGTCAATAGTTGCTCCCTGGACGTCCTTCAACTTGGATTTCCAACCATTCGGGCGTCTGGCAGCGTTCTTCTCATCTTCAAAACAGACAGATGTTCCATGATTGCCACCACAGAGTCCACACTTGCGACGTCTGCCCCTGTGGCCATTCCTGTTGTTTCGATTGCCATTGCCATTGCCATTGCCATTGTTGCTGTTCCGATTGTTGCCGTTGTTGCCGTTGTTGCCATTGCCGTGGTTGCCATGGTTGTTGCGATTGTTGCCATTTCCGTTGCCGTTGCCATTGCCGTTGTGGCCACTGTTGCCGTTGTCATCGGCACGTGGGTGTCCTGCTGCTTGTTTAGGACAGTTGAAAGCTTTGTGACCTTGCTCTTTGAACCAATAACAAACTGCATTGGTGGACAATTTGTCCCGCGGATCAGCAAAATCAGTCATTTCAGCACCAAACAGACTCATTTCCTTGGCTTTACCACCCCGGCTTTGGATACTTCGAGCTGAGTCGTACAAACTTTTGGCTCGGACGTTGAGAGCCTCCCAAAAATCTAATTCAGAGGTTTCATCGGCCTGCAGCGCATCAATGAAGGGGGTAAGCTGCATCAGTAGGTAGGCCGGTAGTGCTGCTTTGAATGCCACGATGAGTTGTGTCAAAGTAGGCTTGACTGACTTGTAGTGGTATTTCCTTTGCAAATTGTAGATGTCCTCAATCAAATCCCTTGGAGGGGTGCCAATGGTCAACTTTAAACTTCTCAGATCAATATCCAATTGCTCTTGGTCGTGAGATTGGTTCATTTGCCTGTATTCCTTCATGAGCTCTTCAATCACTCGATGCACTCTACCTCGGGGCCACTGTGACCGGAGCTCTGCATTCTTCTCAACTGATGCCCCCCTATCAATCTTGGACTTCTCCATGATGGCTAGGCCTGTCCTGTTGTCGGCGAAGGCCTTGTACAGATCGTTCAGTGCTTTGTTGTGGTACCGGTACGCCTTTTTCTGAGCGGTACTCATATCCTCTCGAGGTGTAAGCTCTCCTGCGGGAGGTAGGTCCTTATGTGGCTTAGTAGACAACATTTCCCGGTATTTCCGACTATCTGCGAATGCTTCAAACTGAGTGTACCAATCCTCAAACTTTCCCTCATCCCCCTTGGCCAACTTGGGCACGTGGCTATCCACATACTCCACCATCTTGTATTTGTATTTCGTCTTCCTCGAGCCCTTTGTGCTTGCGCTGCTTGTACTTGCGCTTCCACTGCTTGTGCCGCTACTGCTCTCTGAACTTGACAGTATGCTGCTCTCTTCTTCTTCTGACGTTTCTGTAGAAAAGGCGATCTCTATCTCTTGATGCCGGGTTGGTTGATCCTCCTCCATCCGTTAGACCGCAAGTAAATTGTTGTATTCCGATGCGTATTTCTGTCCAACGTAAGTAAATTGCCGTATTTCGTTCGACGTATTCCGTAAATTGTCGTATTCTGATGCGTATTTCGATGCGTATTTCGATGCGTATTCCGTATTCGATGCGTATTTCTGTATTCGATGCGTATTTCGATGCGTATTCCGTAAATTGATGCGTATTTCTGTATTCGATGCGTATTTCGATACGTATTCCGTAAAGTGATGCGTATTTCTGTATTTGATGCGTATTTCGATACGTATTCCGTAAATCGATGCGTATTTCTGTATTCAATGCGTATTTCGATACGTATTCCGTAAAGTGATGCGTATTTCTGTATTCGATGCGTATTTCGATACGTATTCCGTAAATTGTCGTACTCCTATTCCGACGAGAAAAAAAATGTAATTGGCCCAATCGATTCTTCGATACCAATCCTGCTGTTGAAAGTCGCTGAGCTCCAATTGTTAGCCCGCCTGCAGTCCGATCTTGTGGACAAAAGAAATGAAAGTCGCTGACTCCAAATATTAGCCAGCCTGCAGTCCAATCTTGGTGGACAAAAAGCATTCCGCTGAAAACGCGCGGATGAAAAAGGTAAATCGCTGACTCCGATGGTTAGCCAGCCTGCAGTCCAATCCTGGTGGACAAAAGAAATATTCCGCTGAAAACACGCGGATGAAAAGGTAAATGAATCGCTGACTCCGATTGTTAGCCAGCCTGCTGCAAATAAGAAAATTCTCTTTCTTCTTCGACCAAGTTCCAATCCTCGGGAGCGCTCCGTAATTCTTCGAAGAATGTTTGGAGGGCTCTAAAATGGAGGTGAAACAGTCGGTATTTGGTTGTTTAACTTGTTGGTTATTACATGAAATTGTTACTTGAAATTGTGAGCAGAAAATTGCTCTTTTTACTAAAATCACCATATTGGTGCATCGGCCCGCTAATACTCCAATGCACACACTAAATCACTAATAATCACATCGACCCGCTAATACTCCGATGTGATGCACGTGTCCCTGTACCAATGGGCTGTAGGGATCTACCTTGTGCCCCGTAGAATTGGTACATAAGGACCTATTTTTAGTAAGAAGGAGAACCGGATCGGTAAGTGGTAAAATCTCATTCCCACTTTCACTCCCGTCTTCCATTCATGTTGGTCCATTGCTGCAGAAGCAAGACGGCTCCATCAATCGATCGTGTGACTCATTCATTCTTTCATTCGCGTCTCATTCATTCACTCGTGTCTCATTCGTGTCTCATTCCACTCATTCATGTCTCATTCATTCACAGCGCGCGCTCGTTTGATCGACTTCAAACAAAATGGTACCTTTAAATACATCTCCTGCGGCCTCAAAGTACATCTCTATCATGTTGATCAGTGCTGTACCATATACCACAGCCAGGGTCTAATTAAAGGAAAGATCTATAGGCTCCCCACCTCTGTCAAAGTGCAACCTACCTTGCCATCTGTTCAACATTCTCTGTCTGATTTTGGGATGACTATGACAGCAAACAGTCCATTTGTTCCCCCTTCCCATCACTCCCACCATACCGTCACAAGTCAATCAGCCTTGGGTCTTCATTCTGTTCTAAACAGTAGCGAAGCATTATCTGTATACAATGGTATGCCGATGCTAGACAGGCGCATACAATGGTATGCCGATGCCGGACAGGCGCACGATTCGTATCGCTACTCTATATGAACCTCCATGGGCGATCGAAGCCAGCATGGCCCGATCGCTCATTATTTTATCTGTTAAGTTTCCATCCATTTTCGTAAAGTATTAATCCATTCATAATTATCACTCCTACTCAAATTCTACCCCTAGTGTGTTACACTTGGATAGTACGACTTGTACGCTAGATCATAGTACACAGATCGTAGTACGTAGATCGTAGTATGTAACTTGGTCACATACGATTGATCTACGTTACAGAGTCCCCCAATGAGTGACTTGAGGATTCTCAGAATCGCTTTGTTACTAGACTTCTTGCATGTCTAGATCATTGTTGGCCGGTGCATCATCTTGTGCTGGATCATCGTTTGCTGGGTGCTCTTTGTATGGAGTGAGCTTTCGGATGTTGACTGTTTCGGTGACATCTGGAGACAGCCTCAACTTCACTGTACCATTGGTATGTACTTGCACAATTTGATATGGGCCCTTCTTTTGCAGTTGCAACTTGTCTGGATCTGGTTCTTTCATCCATACATTATCATCAACTTTGAAAACATGCTTGATGCGCTTGGCATTTTGTTGGAGCAGATTCATGTTGATGCCTTGTTGTCGAATTTGTTGTAGCGCAATGAGATTGGATGTAAGTGGGATATCCAATAGCATGTCCCTGTTGAAAACCAGGGCTCCTAGAGATGAGCCCATAGATGCATTGATTGCGCACCTGGATGCATGCATGCAGGTGGCTAATGCATTGTCCATGAGCTGTGTGGCCTGTGTGTTGGTTTGAGGTGGATTCACATGTACCAATATGCGCAGAGTGTCTGCAATGGTATGATGTACTCTTTCGCAGACAGCATTGCTCTGAGGATTCTTGACTGTGGTAGCCACACCTTCAATTCCATAGGCTGCCAGTGTATTTTGGAATTCATGGCCTAGGAATTCTCCACCATTGTCATAGACACATCTGACCGGTCTTGGATATCTGGATAACCAGCAGTTGGTGAATTGGTTGGAGACATGTTGACTTGATTTATCTCTAATGCGAATGATTTCCAGCAGGTTGGTAACTGGGTCAATGCACGTGAGAACCTTGAAGTTGTAGACTTTTCCTTGGGCTGTTACCTTCCATGGTCCAATCAGATCCACATGCACTTCACTGAATGGTGCCAATGGCGCTTGCTTGGGCGCCAGCAATCCATAACTAGCATTTCTGCTCTTGTACTTGATGCAATCATCTGGGCATACGTATTCTTGGCATAGCTTGGCAAGACGTTCCACGTGGAACCTGGCAGCTATCGTTTGATTGAGCCTGGTGGATCCACAGTGCCCTAACAGTAGATGGTACCACTTGAGTAGTTGGGGAGCAAGGGAGGTTGGAATGTAGATTTTCCATTCCTCTTTGGTTTCTGCTTTGGAGTAGCACGTGATTTCCTGATTACCAAGTTGTTGTTTGAAGAAGGTTGGTAATTGCAGCTTGGCTGGGAGCGTGTCATCGTTCTGTTGATGTTGAGCAATGTTGGTGTAATTCACTGGGCATTCCATTTCCTGGAGTGTTGGCAGGTTGACCAGACACTCATTGTTCAGTAGACATGAATATAATTCATCGTCCGCGTCATGGCATAGGTTTGGGAATACCTCTGGGAATTCTTGTAAGAAAAGCTCTTCATCTGCTTGTTCAGGGACGTCTAACTTGAGAAAATCAATTAGAGTTCCTTTGCCTTGCTTCTGTTTCTCCACCACTGTAGGTGGATCCATCCTGGGTAATCTTGAGAATGCATCCGCGAGTACATTCTTGGGGCCTTCCACATAGTGCCATTTGAGGTTGTATTCTTGTAGAAAGAGATTCCATCGGAGTACCCGTTGTGGAGAGAGGGTTTTGAAGGTGAGATTCTTGTGGTCTGTGTAAATGTTGAGTTCACAGCCTAATAGTAGTTTCCTGTATTCCTTGCAACACAAGACTATTGCAACTAGTTCCTTTTCTGTCGTAGTATAATTCTTCTGAGCTGCATTCAGCTTCTTGGACCAATAAGCAATGGGTTTGCCATTTTGTAGGATGGCTGCGCCGAGTTGGAGATCTGAGGCGTCGGTGTAGATCTCAAATGGCAGGTTCAGATCCGGGTATGTGTTCAGCGCGTCACTTGCTATCATTGCTTTCATTTCTTCAAAGGCTTTTTCCTGAGCCAGCCCCCATGTGAAGGCTGACTTTGTTGATTTGGACTGCCCATTGGCAATTTTTTTGGGTGTTCCCGTGAGTTCAAATAAAGGAGAGAGAACATGTGATCTTCTCGGCCACATATCTCTGTAGTAACCAACAGCACCTAGAAAGGACTTGACTTGAGTGATAGTTTTTGGTCTGTCCATTCGCAGAATAGCTTCAATCTTTTTCTTCCAAGGTTTCACGGCTTCTGGAGTCATCCAAAATCCGAGAAAGTCAGTTTCCTGTACAGCCCAGTCACATTTGAGAGGGTTGCACTTGAGACCATTTTCATTCAGTTGGTGCAGAATTGTGTCCACTGTCTGCATATGGTGGCTGAAGGTGCCATTTGTCCAGATTCCAATATCATCAATATAGACGGTGCAGTCGGTGCCTTGCAAAATGTCCTCCATGAGTTGTTATGCCACATCTGGAGAGATTTTGACACCCATCGGAAGTCTTTGAGATTCATAGCAACCATATGGGGTGACAATCGTGCATAGTTTTTTGCTTGGTTCATCCAGTTCAAAACAATAGTATTGCATGGATAAATCAATCTTGGTGAAGTGGGTGTATTTGCCACGGCGATGCATGATGTCCTGTATCCTTGGGATTGGATATGGCCTTCTGACTAGCAGTTCATTGAGTTCTCAAAAATCTGACACCCAGCGAACCCTGTTGTCCTTCTTTGGAATGATGAATGTGGGAAATTCCCATTCAGCCGGTCCATCACATCTCTTGAGGACTCCATCATCTACAAGATTCTGGATTTTCTTGTGTGGATATTTGCCTAGTTTGCTGTTGAAGACATTTGGATATTTGGACAGGACAGCTTGGAATTGTTGTTTTTCTGATGCTGTCATATGTGCTTGTTGCTCAGCAACTGAGATTGGATCAGTCGCTTTGTACGCTCTGTCGAGGATGACAGGTGATGAAGATACAGCATCATGCACAAATAGCTCAGAATCAATGGATTCCTCCAGTAATGCTTGAAAATAAGCTTCTTGCAGATCTGGAGTAATATCAAAGCTGGCTGTCTCGCACATTGGAATTTGTCGCTTGTTCCATTGAATCATGCTGGATTCAAATAACAAGTTGATATTGGTGCTGCATAGAAAGTCTCGACCAAAGATAATGTCATATCTGCATGATTTGGATTCAAATAATCTGGCTTCACAACGCTCGATTGTTGTGTTCCCGAATTCTTGTAGTTTGAGATTCTTCATTACGACAAACAACGAGGTGTCGAATGATCCATTGGCTGTGGCTGTGATGGTCCTTGTTTTGGATTGGATTGGTAGAACGCCAAAGGGAAGTGCCCTTTTGTTGATGAGGGTTGTTGTGCTGCCACTGTCGAGTAGGGCAAGCATTGTTTTTGTTGTTTTTACAGGAATCCCTTGAATGTATTGGATGGTTGTTAAAACAATTGGAGCCACATCGCTCTTCTTTGTTTTGGTAGATACGGGATATTCCGTATTTGGTTGTAGGGCTGTGCTTTTTGCTAGACGAGAAGTCCAGCTTGTGGTCATCGTACCCGTATTATTGGCTTCTGTACCCATATTGCCGATCGAATCGTCATTCGATTTGGCTGTTTTATTGGCTTCTGTACCCGTATTTTTGCTGTTTTTATTTTTACCAACGCGTTTGTCCGTTACATCTGTAAAATGGACTCGTCGTGAGCTCTTGTCATCATCAGATATACGTCCTGTAGGTTTCTCCCCTTCTGTGGAGAGAGTTCCTCCTGCGAGCCCAATTGGCAGTGCCAAATTGGCATCCAGAGCCTGTGGCGCTGGAGGCAGGGTGACTGCTCTTGGTTGTTGGCTTCAAGGAAGCCAGATTTGCTCACCGCTCTGCACGCTGTGTTCTGCTTTGCCTCCATGTTGTTGGAGGAAAGCTTCCTTTGCTCGCTGCATGTGTGCTTGGAATGATTCATTGCTGGCTGTAGTGGTTTTGCCGGCCGAGTCATTATTGTTTTTCTTGTTGTCCGCGCGTTGTTTTTTCTTCTGTTTGGAGTATCTGTTCTTGGGACACTCGGACCAGTCGTGGTTGTGACCGGGAATGCGACAGGGATTAGAAGATTTTTGGTTTTTGTTGTTGGTTTTGCGTTTAGAATGATTGGCATTGTTTCCAGGACGTCTCCCTTGTTTTTTGCCTCCTCCATTCCGCAGCTTGGACTGTCGTTCCTGACTGGACATATATTCCACAATCTTTTGTGTGGATGTTTCTGCAGTGATGCCACCATGAATTTGGCCATATTGCTCAACCCACAGGTTGGGGAAGGTGTGGAGCAGCATTATTGTTTTGCTGATTTTGTTGAGTCTTTGGCCATGACCTTGTAGCTTGTCCGAGTATCGAATGAGCCGGTTGATGCGCAATGCATGATCCTTGGCGGTGGTGTCATGTGGTTTCTTGCATGCGTCACTGCGGATGTAGGTTTGCATGATTTCTCTTGCATCCCCCGCATTGCAGTAGTGTTCTTGAATGTAGTCCTTGACTGCTTCTTCATAGCCTTCCATGTTGTCTGGGTAGTTCAAGTCGTCATTGTCATCACGGGTTGTCTCGTCCCACTTTCTTTGCGCTTCAGGGCACAGTATCTTGGTGAACAATTCAATGTATCAATGTTCAGGTAGTGGTAGTCGCTTCGCGCCAATGATGAATGCTTCTTCACAGTACAGTATTTCTTCGAGACCTCCTTCTTCTGAAAAGATTGGTAGTTTCCATTCCTCCTTGGAATTACTGTTGGCGTCATAAACTTTCAAAGTGGCAAGTTTGTTCTTAGTCCGATCAAAGCTGGAATCATAGGTGATTGGTGGTTCTCGATGCAATCCGGTCGACATGGTTGAGGTACTTGCCTGGTTTGATATTCGGATTGTTTGTTTTGTTCTTCTTTGTTTTCGACTGAGAAAGGGGAATTTTTGTTTTATAGATGATTAACAATGTTCGAGACTGCTTTTTCTTTTCGGTTGATTTGGAGTTATTTTGTTCGAAAAGTTCGTTCCGGTCTGTTGAATTACTGAAAATACGTAATACGTAAAACGTACAATTTACGTATACGTAAAACAAAATACGTAAAACGTAATACGTAAACGTAAAACGTAATACGTAAAACCTAATACGTAAACCTAATACGTAAAACCTAATACGTAAACCTAATACGTAAAACGTAATACGTAAAAGTACGATTTACGTATACAAAGGAATTCCCGCAAGTAAACGCAATTCCAAGAATACGTACGATTCCAAAGTGTTCTAGATCCTTTATCACGAGGAGAGCGCATTAAGTAAAATATACATACGCTCACGTGAGTATCAAGAGATACTTAAAGCACTGAGTATCGAACGCTGAGTAGCGAAATCCCAATACGAGTATCCGTGAGTAACGAACTCTCGATACACGTATTCCCACACAAAAGAAAGACAATTCAGTAAATGATAGAACAATATGGTCCAGAAACAATCCGATCATAATCTTATCAATAACTCTTTCCAACACCGTAAAAGAGCAAAATAACGTAAATACTAAAAGAAGTCAAATCAACCAACATTGCCGTACAGCTTCGGTCTTATTAGTTATTGATAAGATTAACACACACCCCAATGCCAGAAGGAACACAAACCGAAGGAATCCCCAGCCCCACAACGAGAGGAGTTACCCCTGACACCAGCATCGACAATTCCAGAAACATAGGCTCCACCGCAATCCGGGATCTAAGAGACCAACTGGTAGAACTCGAACATTACCACAGGGATATCCTTGAGTACACCGAAGAACAAAACACACAATTACAGACACAGAACAGGTTGCTGTACGACTATACTGAAGACAGCGAGGATAGTGATACCGACGACAAGATGTCCAAGAAGAAAGACCATCACGCGTCGCTCAAGGACCACTTAGATGAGGCACAGACCAAACCGATAGCGGTACCGACGAGCATAGAGGTATACGAGTTCAAGAAGGCACTAGCGAACGCATTAGCAGAGGTACCCTCCATCAAATACATCCAGGGAGGGGGTTACGCCTTCCTACTGGAGACAGAAGCACAATACCGCGCGAGGGACCCCCATGCGCCATTCCCAGAGGCTCCACAGGAACCACAGGAACTCGATAGTACCATCGAGCTCACCTCCGACACCTACAAACTATGGAAGCGGAGCCGGGCCCTTTACGTAGAGTGGAATAAGTACGACAGGGAAGCCCTACTACTAACAAACAAGAAATTCCCCAACATGCTTGGAGACCTGAAGAACCCGGACTCGGACGCCTTTCCCAGGGGGACTACGGTAAACGAAGCCTTCCAAGCCATGGAGGAGGACCTATGTACTACCAACGCCCAGCATCAGCTCACTCAGGAACTCACTAAGAAAATGAACGCTTTGTCGTACACACCGAGCCCAATCGGGCCCAAGGAGTACTTCCGGAAACTCACTAAGTATCAACATCAAATCAACTTACTCCCAGAGACAGCGGACGTCACGGAGGCACAAATGATTGATTACTCACGTGAGGCTTTTGCACACAGCAAACACGACCCCATCACCCTACACCGAGTGGACGAGGACTGGAAGAAACACAGAGACACGATGGTTAAGTGTGGTTTCACCCAATACACGAAGTTCTGGGGACTACGCCTGAAGGAGCTATACAGCAGCTACCACCACAAGTCGTCTACAGCAAACCTAGCCGATATTCAGACTGACCAACGCTTCACCGAAATCGAAAACAAGCAACGGGATCTGGCCAATGTATGTCACGAAATATACTCCCAAGTCACTGAAACCGCCACTGCGGCCTCAACGATGACAATGTCCAATCAATGGGAAACAGCAATGGCGGTCCTCCAAGCCGACGTGAACCGTCTCAAGTCGGCTGACGCGAGCCGCACCACCAGGGAAGACGCACGCCAACCAAACCGGCAAGAGTGGAAACAATACAAGTATTATTGCCACTCATGTGGGGTGAATCTTACCCACGACGGTCGAAGTTGCTACCGTAGGAGCAACAGGGCCGGACACCAGGAAGGGGCCACATACGACAACCAAATGGGTGGAGCCACCAGGAACAATGATCGCTGGCTGCAGTGGAATGGACCCGACCCCAACAAGGGCGGCCGGACTGTGATAGTCGACACTCCCCTACGCTCTTGACGGCGTGGGGGGGAACACAAAAGTAGCATACTTAACCAACCTAGTAATCATGATTCACAGTTACTCAGTATCCTACATGATCCCTCGAGTGAGACCCTTCATCGACCACCGAGAACAGTTACATTCACGCCAGACGTCGCGTTCAATGCCAGGACCTGTCCGGGGTATGGAGCTCTAGATTCAGCGGCGACTGACCATTTCGTCCCTACAACATACCAAGGGGGAGCACACCACGACACACCGGGGGCGCTGACCGTAGGATGTGCAAATGGGAGCAAGATGCTATCGACGGCAACGGACCTATTAGACCTACCCCGGCTCCCCCTCGAGGCCCGAGGATGCCACAAGTTTGACGAAGTGGAACTCCCGTTGGTCTCAGTGCCCAAACTGTGCCGTACCGGATGCCACGTAGAGTTCTCTAAGGATGACGTGACGGTTATCGGTCCTACCCAACAAGTCATACTCACAGGTCAACGCGACCCCCTAAGGAATCTATACATGGTTCCCCTACATCAACCCGACCTACCAAAGGGGACAGCTGAATCTCCAAGGGTGACGAGCCCCCCGCAAAACAAAAACGACCTAAACGGATCCGGACCCCCGCAAAACAAACCCGAACTAAACGGATCCGGCCCCCCAAAAAACGAAAACGAACGAAACACCGAATATCCGATACACACGGGAGCAGGGGCATACCAGATTAAAGCCATCCCCAAACTAATACAATTCTACCACGCCGCAGCGGGGTATCCCACGAAAGAAACTTGGGTCCGCGCCATCGAGTGCGGATCCTATGCCACGTGGCCGGGCCTCACAGCACAACGTGTCAACCGACACCTCCCACTCTCAGAAGAAACTACTATGGGACACCTACAAATGGTACGACAAGGCATTCAAAGCACACGCAAACCGAAGAAGGCAAAGAACAGACCGACAGCCGATACAGAACCACCCCAAGTCGGCCGGAAGAAGATACATAAGGTCTGCGTGGACATAGTTTCCGCGAACGACATGCAACCAACCAACCTCGCAGGGCCACGAACCAGAGAAGGACCGAAGGAGCTCATTGCGTGGGACCTACCGGGGAGATACCCAGTCACGTCACGTCGTGGACACCAGTACGTATTCCTCATGTACGACTACGATTCCAACTATATTGACGTGGAGCCCATCCAGTCACGCAAGAGCGAAGACCTCCTACATGGATTTACAGCATGCTACGCGCGCATGAAGGAGGACAACGTAAGCGCAAAAATAGTGCAAATGGACAACGAGACCTCCAAGCAACTGATTGCATACATCACAAGGAACAACCTCAATTACCAACTAGCGTCACCTGGGGACCACAGGCTCAACCACGCCGAAAGGGCAATTCAGACCTTCAAGAACCACTTTATAGCGGGATTGAATGGCGTGGATGACAAATTCCCGATAGACGATTGGGACCTACTGATCCCACAGGCCCTCATTACCCTCAACTTGTTACGCGCGTCCCGTTCCCAACCCAAACTATCGGCATATGAGCTCAGACACGGGATCTACGACTACAACAAACACCCCCTCGCCCCTATGGGGTGTCGTGTGATTATCCATGACAGGGCCCAGGAATGCGGCGCATGGCAGGACCATGGAACGAGGGGGTACTACATCGGACCGGCCTTGAAACACTACAGAAATTACACATGTGTCGGGGAGGCCAGCCGCGCTACCAGAATCAGCAACACCGTCGCATTCTTCCCCAAAACTGAGATGCCACGTACCTCATCTACCGACCGGCTGCTCATGACACTCCAGGACCTAAAAGAAATCGCTAGTAAACCCCATCCACCAGTCCCGTATATGGAACAGGGAACTCAACTAAACGAGGCCCTGAGGAGTTTGCAAGAACTATTGCACATAAATACGCGACAGAGGCAAAATACGCCCAAAGGTGCCCAGCTGCGTGCTATGGCCAAAAACGCGCCCGAACCGCTCACGGTAGCAAACGGGCCCAATACGAAATCCAATGCACGCGAACCTCCAAGGGTGGCACCGACACAACAACGCAGCGCCCGCCGGGGACACCCCTGGGCGGTGGGCACAATCATTAGAAAGAAGTTCAACTCAGGGTGGTATGAAGGTGAAGTCATAAGTTATGACCAAACCAATCAATACTACAAAGTACGTTTCACGGATGGGGACGTTGCGGACTACACACACGGTGAAGTCTCCAGGTACTACAAGTCCGACCAATATTACTCAAAACCCAAGCTTAAGCCCAAGGCCCTAATGGGAGCTTACCCGCGCGAACCGGCCCAGTTTCCTGTACCAAAACAGGCTCCACGAACAAACGATTTATCGTATGTGCCCCAACTAGCTTGTGGGGGGTCCATATGGGACGAGGACTTGAACAAATGGGCAGCGTACCGTGATCTCATCAGGCACCCCAAAGCACAAGTACAAGAATTATGGCTCAAGTCAGGCGAGGACGAGTTCGGCCGGTTATTCCAGGGCTTTCAACAGAATAACATAGAAGGGATGGACGTATTGGACTGGATCAGGAGAACGGACGTACCCATACACAAGAGGGTCACGTAGCCACGATATACAGTAGCCATACGCCCCGAGAAGGCCGACCCCTACCGGACGAGAATCACCGCCGGAGGAGACCGACTGGAGTACCATGGTAATGTGTCCACCCGGACAGCAAGCATGGAAACCATCAAAACCCACTGGAACAGCGTGCTGTCCTCCCCTGGGGCCAAATACTGTACTGGTGACATTTCTAACATGTACTTATGCTCCACGCTGGATGAACCCGAATATGTAAAATTCCGGTGGGACATGATTCCCCCCCGAATCCGAATAGCGTACAAGCTGATAGGGCTCAAGCAGGGAGAATATGTATATGCCTGAATCAAGAAGGCATGGTATGGGTTAAAACAAAGCGGCAAGATAGCCAACGACGACCTTGTTGACCACCTACAAAAGTACGGATACAGGAAGGCACCCCACACAGAGGGACTGTTCCTACATGATGAAAGGGACATTACCTTTACCCTCGTGGTGGATGACTTCGGGATCAAGTACACCCAACAGGAAGACGTAGATCACCTAGTTTCGGCCGTAGGTGCCAAATATACATTCAAAGTGGACTGGTCGGGGAAGCAGTACGTCGGAGTTCATCTGCGGTGGGACTACGACAAACGTGAAGTACAATTGTCTATGGACGGGTACGTGGAACAAGCGTTGAAAGAATTCGAACACGTGAGACCGACACGCACGTTCGCGGGCCCTTCACGTGCGGATGTCCCTACCTACGGCGAAAAAATACAATACGCAAAACTCGAGGACACCACGACCACCCTGTCGGACGCAGAAATAAAGTTCATCCAACAAGTCACAGGAAAATTCCTGTTTTATGCCCGAGCCGTCGATAACACAATGTTACATGCACTCAACGATATAGCCTCTGCCAAGAATAACAAAACGACCTTAGCGGCTACGAAATACTTTCTCAACTATGCTGCGTGTAATCCCGACGCGACCATAATCTACAGGGCAAGTGACATGATACTCCGGGTAGATAGCGATGCAGCCTACCTAGTATGCCCCGAGGCCAAGAGCCGAGCCGGGGGGTATCATTACCTGGGGGACACATTCAATCACACATTCAACGGCGCGATCCTAGTATTGGCAAAGATAATCAAGAATGTTATGGCGTCAGCGGCCGAGGCCGAAGTTGCATCGTTATTCTTGAATGCACGGGAAGCATTACCCATCCGACAATGTCTGATTGAACTCGGCCACCCTCAACCGGCCACTCCACTGAAAACTGACAATAATACAGCGGAGGGCATACTCAACGGCACGATCAAACAAAAACGGTCCAAGGCCATTGATATGCGATTCTATTGGTTAAAAGACAGGGCGCAACAAGGGCAATTCAATATTTTCTGGGAGCCGGGAAAACATAATCTGGCTGACTACCCCACCAAACACCATCCTGGGAGCCACCATAAGAAGGTACGTCCGATATATCTGTATGAACCCGATAGTCCAAGGACCATCCAAGGGTGGGTTGAATTACTGAAAATACGTAATACGTAAAACGTACAATTTACGTATACGTAAAACAAAATACGTAAAACATAATACGTAAACGTAAAACGTAATACGTAAACGTAATACGTAAAACCTAATACTTAAACCTAATACGTAAAACGTAATACGTAAAAGTACGATTTACGTATACAAAGGAATTCCCGCAAGTAAACGCAATTCCAAGAATACGTACGATTCCAAAGTGTTCTAGATCCTTTATCACGAGGAGAGCGCATTAAGTAAAATATACATACGCTCACGTGAGTATCAAGAGATACTTAAAGCACTGAGTATCGAACGCTGAGTAGCGAAATCCCAATACGAGTATCCGTGAGTAACGAACTCTCGATACACGTATTCCCACACAAAAGAAAGACAATTCAGTAAATGAGAGAACAATATGGTCCAGAAACAATCCGATCATAATCTTATCAATAACTCTTTCCAACACCGTAAAAGAGCAAAATAACGTAAATACTAAAAGAAGTCAAATCAACCAACATTGCCGTACAGCTTCGGTCTTATTACGGTCGAAAGGAGAAATATCTTTACGAATTTTGGTAGGTTTGTATTAAATTCCTTTCGTGACCAGAAGTACCAAAGCTACCAAAGGGTAGATTTCCTATGCGCATGAATCAATGAGTCCCGTATCCATCTAAGTAATCGATTCCCACGGCATATCAATTCCCACGGCGCATCGATTCCCATCGCGCATAAACGGTGAGCAATCCCTGTCTTATGATATTGCCATTGTTCTTCGGTGAGCAAACTCTGATTTCATAAAATATCACACGAGCTACGGGAGCAATTCCTGACCTTAATGATAAACATTTCATGGAGTCTTCCTAACGGAACAAGAGAAGAAAACCGTTGGCATGTGATTCTCACACAATACATATACATGCATGCAAATATATATGGTCAGCGACTAATACATTTACGGAAATAATCAGCGAGTAATCTCAGCACTACGCAACAGCAGTTGCAACATATTCATCTCAATAAAAGAGATATCTTGCATTTCGGCAAGATTTCACTTTATCTCATACTTTTAACATTCAACTGATTTATATCCCAAAATTCACACGAGTTGCTACCAACTACCTGTAATCTACATACTAAGGTCTGTCTCGCTGCAATCTGAATAAGTCACAGCAAGAGGAGATCTGGCGTTTCCCTAGTCTCGCCTGTAGTCCGATTATCCGTTGCCGAAAGTATCCAAACACAATTGTCGCGCGTAGAGTACAATCGTTCGTCTACTAACACACTAACACAGCGTTGCTGTTTGTCAGAAGTCCTTGAATCAGACTCTCAACGAATCGGATTCAGAAGGAAAATAATAGATTAACAGTCGCAAGCTCTAAGAAGGCTTGCACACAAGAAGGAACAGGAACGGAATTGAACATAATCCTTACGCTGGCATATGCACGTCGCACATCGCACAAGAAGCAGTTCCCATTCTCACTTACCACGCACTTCCTTCCAAGGCTCCGAACCACCACAGATGCCGAACATACCGGTAATGGCCGTCAATGCACTCGGAGGCGAAGAGAAGAATGACGCCGAAGTCACCACTATCGAACGCTTTCCCAGCTTCGATGCTGATATGAGAAAGATACTCATATCATTACTCAACGTAACAAGTGAGATTACTAGCAAGTTGTGCTTAGCTCTCAAAGAAGGCGGATTATGCGAGTGGAAGTCGTTCCTCAACGCACTTATCGAACCGGATTTTGCACGCGAACTTACCTATATGGAGCAAGGATTGGCAACGCATATCCCTCGATCCATCCAAAGGAGCATAGAAGCACTTGCGGATTTCGCTATCGACCTACAAGAAGAAGGTGTCGACCTAGAAGAAGACGAGAAGGACTGGAAAGATGTAAAGTCATATACATACAGGGAATTCCAGGCATTCCGCGGAGAGCGTGCCCAACGCTTACGTAACGAATCTGTTCTGAACCCACCACCTCCTCCGGCGGGAAGTAACAAAAAGTCCCCTCAGCAGGTAAAGTACGAATCATGGTGCCGAAAAGCACGAGATGAAAAGTCCTTTACACCCCTCACGAATGACTCGAGATTCGAACACTGGCTCGTCGGTTTCAAAGCTAAACTCGAGGCATACGACATCGATACAGAGACATTCCTCGATGAAACTTGGCCTCCAGCCACGCTTGTGGGTTACACCCGTGATCTCTACGTCAAACAATGTGCCTTCTTCTGGGTACTAATGTTGGAAGTCTTCAAGAGTGACCTTTCTGCATCATGTGTACACAGTCATTCTACCACTCGTGATGGACGCAAGGCCTACTTCGACTTCGTAAACCTTCATAGCCAATCAAAAGCAAAGGTATACGACAACTCGACCCAGCTACAATCGTTGCTCAAGTTGAACCTCAACAATTGGAAGGAATCCAAAGTGAAATTCATCACACATTGGTTTGATGAATTGAATCACCTCAACAAGCTCCGTCCTCCCAACAAGCCCCTCGAGTATCACACTGTAAAATCAGCATTGTGTCAGGCATGCTATTCCAGCTTCCAGCTAAGCGAACAGTTTGCCAAAGTCAAGGATCCAGGTGGGACGAATAGCACCATAACAGATGCAGTTGCCGAAGCTGCTGCTATCCACGATCTTAAAATCACGCTTTTACTCGAAGCAACTCGACTTGATTCCCAGTCTGCGATGTCTGCTCCTCGGTCGACCGTACGTGCACACGTTCATGATTTCTCTTCTGATTCGACACAACACCATGAGGACTATGCTCTCCCCATCGAATTTGAAGGAGACTATCAAGATTATGCTGTGTTCAAGGCTGGACGTACCCCTGACCCCACCACAAGGTTGCCTACGAATATATGGAAGGCCTTGTCACGTCAGGACATGAAGAGTTGGCTCAGTTTTTCTCCGGAAGGCAAGAAAATCGTGGTTGCCTCATTGCGACACGACTTACTTAACACTAACCAACCTGACCCCAACAGTGTCAAACCCATTACCCGAAAGGCATACCAACATGAACACTCGGTATCTTTTCAAGAAGACAATACTTCGACCAAGGATGAGCATGCCAATTCCGCAACAGACCTACATCCTGCCGTAGAGAATGATCGTAGAGGCGTTTTCCATGCATCTCTAGGTGTATACAAATCAACGACCTCCTCGTCTAAGGACCAGCGACCTCTCAAGTCTTCCGTGTCACCCGCGCATCCAGCTCGATTCCTTTCAAACAACCCTGACATTCAGTACAAAAAGGACGGTGACACCCAAATACCTGTCGGAACACCATCGTATTCCGCCAATTTTCACCAGTGGTATACTCCCGAGGATGATCTCACCTTTCCTAATGATGGTCCCGTAACGTCATACACATACCGTATACACAAAACTACGGTTACTAGCCCTGGTTTTGCCATGGTCGATCGCGGCGCAAATGGCTGCATCATCGGTAATGATGCATGTCTCATCTCCAAGGATATTCCACCACGATATGTTAACGTCACCGGCATTAACAATCATCAGGTACAAAACATTCCCATTGCTACATGCATAGCATATTCCATGTCGAACAGAGGTCCCGTCATTCTTATTTTCAATGAATGTGCCTATACAGGACGACATCCTTCTATATTGTCATCCGGCCAGATGGAAGCATATTTTTCCACTGTAGACGACACGTCCATCAAAGCAGGCAGAGGACAGGTCATCACCACCTCCGATGGCTATGCACTGCCTCTTAGCATACGACATGGCTTACCATACCTTGCGATGCGAAAGTATACGACTGTTGAGTTTGACACGCTCCCACATGTTATCATGACATCCGATAAACATTGGGACCCATCTGTTCTCGATACCACGATCAGTGCAAAGGATGAACAATTTCTCCAGAAATATCCTCCTCAGCCACAGCAACTCCCTTATGCCGATTACGACGAATATGGAAACCCACGTTGTCTTGAAGGATTGGATATCTCTGTATCCCCCGGCTCCTCCACGGTCACGTCCCTCAGTTCATATTCCAGCCATTCCACTCGATCTCCCTTTCTTCCTATTGATGATCATAGAACCAACGATCGCTCATTTTGGCTTACTTCCACCGACTACATTCACCAAGAACGCCTCGCATGCTGCACTTTACCTGAAGCCTCTGGGACAGTCACTGCGTTTCCGACGGATTGCACTGCCAGTGATACTACACGCATTGCAGCTACGCCCCGCAAAAGATACCCCAATGAACATGACTACTTATCCCTGAAACCTTTCTTTTGTTGGGTTTCCACCAATCGCATCAAGGCTACTTTTGAAAACTCAACCCAATACGGTTCGTTAGCGGTTAGCCCTGATGGTAACATTTTCAAACGGTTTCATTCCCCTCAACCGGCCATGAACGTTCGCCCCTTCAATGACGATGTTATGTCCGATGCAGTCTATTCAGATGTCCCAGCAATTGATGGTGGATCCAAGATTGCTCAGATCTTCTTTGGCCGCAAATCGCATATTATTCACGTTGAAGAAATGCGTACCACCGGCGATTTTCTACCCTGCTTTCAGAACTTTGTTCGAAAATGGGGCAGGCCCATCCGCCTCCTTTGCGACCACGGTAACTATCAATCAAGTAAGAAAGTCATGGATTACCTCAAAATGTTATGGATTGGACTCTGGCAAAGTGAACCGTACCATCAACACCAGAATCAATTCGAACGACGATACCAAACGTTCAAACGCATTGTCAATCGCGTCATGGATCGTACCGGCACACCACCACACATGTGGTTACTGTGCATGACATACGTCGCGGGTCTCCTCAATGTTGTCTCTGACCCTACGCTGTCCGATAAACAACGGATCTTCATTGCCAAGGGTACAATTGGCGACATCAGCGCATACACCAGTTTCTTCTGGTTTGAACCTGTGTATTTCAAGACCAATGACTCTCCTTTCGGTACCAAATCTACCGAACGCCTCGGTCATTTCGTCGGCATTGCCGAACATGTTGGCAATGGACTCTGCTTTCGAATCTGGGATCCAGTTACCAACAAGTTACTAGACCGGTCCGGTGTTCGATCTGCTCTTACACCTGAGTCACGTAACAAACGCGCGGGCTTATTTACTGATGATGGTTTCATCAAATGGCGTAATGCAAAGGATTCCTTACCCCGTCTATACGCCACTGGAGAAGCTCCAGCTTTCAAACATGGGGAGCATACCAACCAGAATAAACTCATTGACGAGTCTACTAAACCAAACAGCTCAGTTTCCCCTAACGGTTCACCTGCTGATTCTGACACCGCCGATGACACTGTTCCATCTGCACCCAACAAACAAACAGATACCACGCTCCACGCATCTGGCACTCAACCAATTCTTCAACCACCCGCCCACCCCTCGTTACCGAGCTTTCTTTATACGAAAGTCGATGACAGCCCAAGCTGGTCACCTTCCCCACTCCCTAACAACTATGGGGAGAGTCTTGATGGTCCTCCTACGACACACATCTTCAGCAAGACATCCGACGGCGTCCTCCTTACTGAAGATGATTTTGACCCACCGGAATTAGCATACTTTGATGTTAGTGACGTCGTAACCCCACACACAAACCCAGCTACTCCTTCCGTAGACCCATCACAGGTAGTTGTTACCGATGAAGAAGGTAACGCACAGTTTGACGATGACGGTAAACCTATTACCATTCCTATGATCCCGATTGCCGATCTACAAGGACGTTCCTTCCTTGTAACCAATCTCGATGGCACCCGGAAGCGTCTTACCATTGTCGATGTTGAAGACAGTCTGGAACGCAATAAAGACTTCATCAAGTTCAAGTGTAAACACTCCGATGACGAACTAGATGATATCATTGCATACAATGACGTCATGAATTACATATATCGTGATTCAACACAAGAAGACGGCAAACTCTGGTCGTTTCGCCGCATCCTAGGACACCAAGGTCCACTGGATAACAAGCATCCTCAATACAAAGGTTCCAAGTATAACCTCTGGATTGAATGGGAGAATATGGAACGCACATATGAACCTCTGGCCAACATTGCAGCCGACGACCCGGTCACCGTTGCAAAATATGGGAAAGACAACAACTTGCTTGATCTCCCGGGTTGGAAACATCTCAGAAGAATCACCAACCTAGCCCGACGAACCAAGAAACTTGATCGACTCGTGCACCAAGCCAAATTACGTTCCTTCCGTACCACTCCGCAGTATCAATATGGATTCAAAGTTCCTCGTAGCCACGAAGAAGCCCTCCGATTTGATCAAGCCAACGGAAACACCAAATGGGAAGATGCCACCACTCTGGAAATGGCACAACTCAATGAATACAATACATTCATTGATAAAGGCGTATACAAGACAAGCTCCATTCCCCCAGGATTCCAACAGATCAAGGTACACATGATATACGCTGTCAAACACGACGGAAGACACAAGGCTCGCCTCGTTGCTAACGGTAATCTCACTGAGGCCCCTATCCACAGTGTTTACGCAGGCGTCGTATCTCTTCGCGGTCTACGTATGTGCCTATTCCTAGCTGAACTCAACGATCTAGAAGCATGGGGCACCGACATAGGTAACGCCTACTTAGAAGCAGTCACCTGCGAGAAAGTATGCATCAAGGCAGGTCCCGAATTCGGATCGTTGGAGGGTCACCTGTTGGTCATTTACAAAGCCCTATATGGTCTCAGGTCTTCAGGCAAGTGCTTTGGAGACTTACTCGCGGCTTGTCTCATCGAACTCGGCTTCGAAAGATCCCGCGCAGAACCGGAAATATTCCTCAAACCCGGAACGAACAAGCATGGTGAACGGGTATATGAGCTTATATGCACATATGTCGATGACCTATGTCTCTGCATGGCAGATCCCAATTCCTTCTTGAAGATATTGCAATCGTCACCATATAACTTCAAATTGAAGGGATCCGGACCTATGAACTTTCATTTAGGATGTGGATTTGAGCGCGACGAACATGGTGTTCTGTGCATGAATCCCATAAAGTTCATCGAAAAGATGGAAGCATCTTACGAACAAATGTTCGGATGCAAACCTAACACTAGGTTCCGATCACCCATCGCGGAGAACGATCATCCTGAATTGGACTCCTCAGCCTTTCTTGAAGAAACCGGTATACAGAAATACCAAAGTATGATCGGTTCACTCCAATGGATATGTTGTCGGCGAAAAAATACGGACTTCATGTCGGCATCAAATTCGATTGGAAAAGCCGACAAAAACGAAACGACGACCGAGGTGCGGAATACGAGATACGAATACTCCAATGATCAAGCGGTAGAATCAAACGCACCTCCACTACTTGGAACCCTTAAGTGGTAAAAACGATATCACCTAAGGCTACAAACAAAAGAGGATAATCGGTTAGAAACAAGAAATATCCAAAGACCTGAAAAGTAAGTAAACACTTGGAATCCATAAGTAGATTTAATAAGACCAAAGCTGTAAGGCGACGTTTGGTTAATTTACTTTGAGTATTTACGTTAATTTGTTCTTTTACGGTGTTGGAAAGAGTTATCGATAAGATTATGATCGGATTGTTTCTGGACCATATTGATCTCCCATTTACTAATTTGTCGTTTCTTTGTGTGGGGATACGCGTATCAAGAGTTCGATTCCCATATTGTGTACCTCTGTTCAGTGCTTTAAATATCACTTGATACTCACCAGCGCTTATGTATAATTTACTTACGGTACTCATCACATTGGTCACGTCTCACTTTTACTTATCGCGCTCATCTTGGGATCTCTTGGACCAACGTACGCGTACCATCGTATCGCGTACATTCAGAAGATTTCGCGCGTACGTGAATTCACGCTTGATTTAGTATTCCAATAAGATTCAGAAGAATATACTTGATATCCCGTGAGGAAGCTACTTATTGCAATCAAGAAAATCGATACCAATTCCGGATGGGCCTCATTTATCTACCCACTCTACGAACAAGCATACGCCCCACCGGATAAGAAATACTTAACCTCGTAAAAGACCGATACAGTAAGACCGACACGACGCTAATACAGCAACAGCAACAGCAGTATCAGTACGATGAAGATAACAGTAACAGATAACCGGGGAAGATCTCTACCAAGCAAAATACAGCAGAGAGCCCCGATACAGTGAAAATACATAGTAAAAATAAGAGCCACATCTCTTTATATTTTAACATCATATGCCTTTGGTCGATTTTTAGAGTAACAACAGGATATTCATATAGAGTGTCGTGATATGAATCGTGCGCCTGCCTGGTATCGATATACCATTGTATACAGATAATGCTTCGCTACTTAATGATTCTTAGAGTAGCCCAAGTCTCATTAGTTTGATCGTACGTATCCTTCGATGGTATCTTCTTGGATAGTACGACTTGTACGCTACAATTTTGCACCAAGCGACTTTGTCCGACGTTCCGAATTTCCAGTACTCAAAACACGTAGATTTCTACACCGCTTTCCTTTATACTACCTACTTCCATTTCCCTCTGCCAATACCAACATCAGGCTCCGTAACTCCCTTCTAAGACCCGCTCTTTCCGCTGGTGTTCTTGGCTTTCTTACTTGTCACTTCCTTTGGTTGCTTTACTTGGTTGCTTTGGCTCTATTTTTGGCGTCTTCGTCTTCAACGACACTTAATTTTCTACACTGTCTTCAGTACAGTCTCTACGTAGCACCGATAGCCGCTGCAAACCCCCCGATCGCCGCTTCCGCTCCATTCCCCACGCCCACGCCCGCTCCGCACCATACCCCACCCGCTGCATGTCTTCTATCGCTCGGTGCTTTGACTCTTCCTGGCTCCTCTGTATGGCCCCTCCTACCGTCCATTCTCTGCCGCAATTGATTGATCTCTGCCGCTCCCTCCAATCGACGCTGCTCCCCGCACCGACAACAGCAGCACCTCCATTGATCGCCCCATCCAACAGTTACACCCGCGTGCACTCTTACTCTGATCGACTTCCGCTCTCATTCCCATCGCGGCAGCTCTACCGCTCGACTCAGCACACACCCGTTCCCTCCATAGCATAGGTTCGGATCTGACGGACCCTGACTTCTTGATTCTCAGTTGCCGAATTTTTGTTGCTTCGCCTCGCCTCCATCCCGCCTTCTCTTATTGTCAACGGCTTCTCCTCGCTATTGCAGACACGCCAGTACCATCCCTGTTCCCAGACTCCAGAAATTGACTGAGCTATCACCCTTTTCCTCATCGGCCTCTCCCACTCCAAAAAGCAGCATGCCTACACCAACTTCTCCTGCATCTACTGCCGGTCGCTCTTCCGCTTCCTCCCCTAAGAAAAGACTTCAGTCTACACCCTCTCTCTCTTCTTCGTCTGCCCGCTCTGCATCTGGCTCTCGCTACCCCAAGCGCGCCCATCTGAAGAAGTCCTCCCCTCCTATCCCAGCTCCTACCCAGGCCACTCCTCCTCCTTCCTCTCTTCGCCCCCGGAAAGATGCATCTCTGTCTGCTTGTTCCTCTTCCTCGGCCAGCCAATCCTCTGTTACCTCCATGTCCGTCTCTTCCTCTGATTCCTCTGTGGCCTCCTCTACTCAGTCTGTTACGAAGCCTGCTCCTCATCAGGATTCTAAGAAGCCCGCCCTTAAGTCTCCCCCCCTTCAGCCTCCCGCTCTCAAGCAGCTTGTCCTTACTCCCTCAGCTCTTCAGCAGCCAGCACCATCTGCCGCTTGTCCCGCCCCTACCCCAGCTCTTAAGCAGTCTCTCCTCCAGTCGTCACCCTCCCTGACTCCCTCCCCCAGCTTGGATCGTCAAGCACTTCGTAAACAAGCTCTGGCCGCTGCCAATCAGGCCCAGTCTGCTTCTTTCCTGTGGCGTTTCTATGGTGATGGCCGTCTCCCTACCCCATCTTTCATCCATCGCCTCCAGAAGTCTCCAGCGCAGACCCGGGTTTGGAATGCCTCTCCCAGTCCTACCCACTTCTTCAGCAAGAAGGATGGCCGTGACAAGAAATCCATTCATGATGTGTGCCGTCTCTCAGTTGCCCTGGTGTACGCCTTGGTCAATCCCGCCGATTCTGACTGGAGGTCTGCTACTGTGGAGTCTCTGGTTTCCCTGGCTTCGGCTTGCTTCCAAGGCTCTGCTGCGTGGACCAAATCCCCTCCCGGCCAAGCCCTCCGGAAATGTCTCATTGGTCTTGCTAAAATGTCTCCTGAATGCTTTGATGCCCTGTACTGTGAAGGCAACCTTATGCCTAGCACTGAAGGGCTGGTGTGGCTGGCTGCCAACCGGGTCCTCGGCTCTCATTGGTTCTTCAAGACTAAGCCCCCTGCCCCTGCTCCTTCCGCTGTCTCTGCTTCTTCCACCCCGGTGCCAGGCTCTTGGTCTGTCTCCTTTTTTCCTTCTGTTGGAGCTGCTTCTGTCCTTTCTTCTTCTGTCGGTCACTTTCTTCAACGGCGTGGGGTTTGCTCCAGTGATTCCAGGGCTCCGGTTGATGTCACTGAAGGTACCAAGTGCTCATACAGCTCCTACTTCACTCTGTCTCTCCCCAGGTTGATGTCACCCCGACCTAGTGATTTGTACGACAAAATGCTGGAGTCCCTGACTGATGCACTCAGCCTGCTTTGGTCGGTGGATCGGAAGCTGGTCCTCTTTGTCTTTCCTTCCCGCGCCAGCATCAACCCCAAGGCTAAGCCCGTTCCCAAACTCTGGTCTACCCTGCCTGACTGGCGCACTCTTGAGCTCTATGTTGCTTCCCTCTGGCTCCGGGTTCGCGCTGCACCCCACCTTCGGTTCTACATTGGACACAGTGTCCCAGTGGATGCTCTGCTGTCTGACACTCTCCTTCAGCGTCTCCAGGACCGTGAAATGGACTTCAAGTATGATCATATTCAAGCCTCCACTACTGTCACCTGTGGTTTCCTGCTCGGGTCTTACATGCAGAGTTTTGATCTTAACCATTACAATGCGCTCCTCCAGACCCATCCTTGGTTTCAAGCCTTCCCTATTGCTGTCATCCGGAAGAACATTTGGCTTGACAACTCCAGAACCCCCGATCCCTCTCCTGTCCCAGCTGCCCACATCTTGTGTGATTCTACCAAGCGTTCCCAGACTGTCAAGCTATTGAAGGCTCAGTTCAATCGCTGCTCTGCGTCTGATATAGCCTCCCTTCCTGATGGTAAATTCTACAAGTTCATTGAGACTGCTACCAATCCCTCTGACCAATGCCTTTCCCCTTCCAAGCTGAAGACCCTTCGTCAAGCTAAGCACCGGCAAGCCAAGTTCATCCAGACCCATGAAACTGCTTCTGTTCTAGGTGTTGTTGACCTGGATCTTCCTGTCGATTTGGGTCAGGGACTGGGTGCTACAACTTTGCGCCGTGTTCTTCTGGGAATTCGTACTAGGGACAACTAGTCATGGCCACTGTTTCTCTCTGTTGACACCAGCTCTTACCGTGGTGAAATCCTGGCCCTGTACAACACTACTATCTCAGCTGAAGCTCAAGCCATGCTGTCCTTTCTTCGTATCTTCCTGGAGGCCCGGTATGGCTCTTGTGTTCGCCAATGGTTTTCTACTGAGTGTCTCACTGAGTTGGAGGACTTTCATTGGGATCCCACTGAAGGAAGGGTTGTTGAAAACGCCCCTGCACCGGACCAGGAGCCGGAGGATGCTTTGCCCTTCTTTGGTCGTGGTGACGTCTGTGATTGGGAACTCGTGGATGATGACCTGTCCATTGACTCCACTTCCAACGCTGTTACTTTTGACCTGGATATGCACTTCTCTTTTCAGGTTCGTGAGGACAGCGCTGGGTGTGGATTTGATGATGGCCAGTCCATGTCTACTCTTGCCACCGGCACTTCCAACATCACTTCTGTTCTAAATGCCCCTCCACCTGCTACCCCTCTCAACGGCGTTGCCATGGCTGACATTTTGTCCCCCGCTAGCACACTCCCCACCGCCCTCAACTCTCCCCTCCGCTCGGGTTTCACCTCCATCGCTTTTTCTCCCGGCACCGACGCTAGTATCAGCAAGCTGAGCCATACCAATGCCTCAACCAGCTCTGCACTGGCTTCTCTCCTCTCCGTGCGACAGACACGGTATGCCTCTGACCATGGTTAGGCACCCTTTCTTCTGGCCTGGTGGAATGCCTACTTCTCCAAATTCCCCCTCTGCATCCCTCAGTCAACCTTCCTCTTCTTCTGCTCCTCCTGCTTCCCGCCTTGTCTACCCCACTGTGTTTCTCCTATCCCTGCACCGGGTGTTCCTTCAGGTGCTCTTCCCCTTTACGCCTTTGGAGTGCTTCCCAATGCTTCACCCAGCGTTGCTTCCACTGTTACACCCAGCGCGTCTCCACCTAGTGATCCCATCATTTCCCCCTGCTCTGCACTCAGTGTTTCTCCTAGCACTGCACCAGGCGCCAATCCCAGTGCTTCCTCCAGCAATGCATTTGGTTTGCTTTCTAGTGCTTCACCTCGGGTTGCCTCCAGTGTTCCACCCAGTGCTGCCTCCCCTGGTGCTCCCAGTGTTTCCCCCTGATCTTCACCCAGTGTTTCTTCTAGCACTGCACAAGGCGACACTCCCAGTCCTTCCTCCAGCAATGCATTTGGTTTGCTGTCCAGTGCTCCACCCAGGGTTGCCTCCAGTGTTCCACCCAGTACTGCCTCCCCTGGTGCTCCCAGTGTTTCCCCCTGATCTTCACCCAGTGTTTCTCCTAGCACTGCACCAGGCGACACTTCCAGTCCTTCCTCCAGCAATGCATTTGGTTTGCTTTCCAGTGCTCCACCTCGGGTTGCCTCCAGTGATCCACCAAGTGCTGCATCAACTGGTGCTCCCAGTGTTTCACACTGATCTTCATCCAGTGTTTCTCTCAGCACTGCACCAGGTGACACTTCCAGCGCTTCCTCCGGCAATGCACTTGGTTTGCTTTCCAGTGCTTCACCTTGAGTTGCCTCCAGTGTTTCACCTAGTGCTGCGTCACCTGGTGCTCCCAGTGTTTCACCCTGCTCGGCACACAGTGTTTCTCCTAGCACTTCACCCGGTGACACTCCCCGCGCTCCTTTCCGCAATGTATTTGGTTTGCTTTCCAGTGCCTCACCCAGGGTTGCCTCCAGTGTTCCACCTCGTGCTGCGTCACCTGGTGCTCCCAGTGTTTCACCCTGTTCTGCCCCCAGTGTTTCTCCTAGCACTGAATCCGGTGACACTCCCCGCGCTTCTCTCAGTAATGCATTTGGTTTGCTTTCCAGTGCTCCACCTCGGGTTGCCTCCTGTGTTCCACCCAGTGCTGCATCCACTGGTGCTATCAGTGTTCCACCCTGCTCTGCACCCAGTGTTTCTCCTAGCACTGCACCAGGCGACACTCCCAGTGTTTCCTCCAGCAATGCATTTGGTTTGCTTTCCGGCGCTTCCCCTAGGGTTGCCTCCTGTGTTCCACCTAGTGATGCATCCACTGGTGCTCTAAGTGTTTCACACTGATCTGCACCCAGTGTTTCTCCTCGCACTGCACCAGGCGACACTTCCAGTCCTTCCTCCAGCAATGCATTTGGTCTGCTTCCCAGTGCTTCACCTCGGGTTGCCTCCAGTGTTTCACCTAGTGCTGCGTCACCTGGTGCTCCCAGTGTTTCACCCTGCTCTGCACCCAGTGTTCCTCCTAGCCCTGCCCCAGGCGACACTACCTGCGCTTCTTCCAGCAATGCATTTGGTTTGCTTTCCAGTGCCTCACCCAGGGTTGCCTCCAATGTTCCACCCAGTGCTGCTTCACCTGGTGCTCATAGTGTTCCACCCTGATTTGCACTGAGTGTTTCTCCTAGCACTGCACAAGGCGACACTCCCAGTCCTTCCTCCAGCAATGCATTTGGTTTGCTTTCCAGTGCTCCACCTCGGGTTGCCTCCAGTGATCCACCCAGTACTGCATCAACTGGTGCTCCCAGTGTTTCCCCCTGATCTTCACCCAGTGTTTCTTCTTGCACTGCACAAGGCGACACTCCCAGTCCTTCTTCCAACAATGCATTTGGTTTGCTTTCCAGTGCTCCACCTCGGGTTGCCTCCAGTGACCCACCAAGTACTGCATCAACTGGTGCTCCCAGTGTTTCACACTGATCTTCATCCAGTGTTTCTCTCAGCACTGCACCAGGTGACACTTCCAGCGCTTCCTCCGGCAATGCACTTGGTTTGCTTTCCAGTGCTTCACCTTGAGTTGCCTCCAGTGTTTCACCTAGTGCTGCGTCACCTGGTGCTCCCAGTGTTTCACCCTGCTCGGCACACAGTGTTTCTCCTAGCACTTCACCCGGTGACACTCCCCGCGCTCCTTTCCGCAATGCATTTGGTTTGCTTTCCAGTGCCTCACCCAGGGTTGCCTCTGGTGTTCTACCTCGTGCTGCGTCACCTGGTGCTCCCAGTGTTTCACCCTGTTCTGCCCCCAGTGTTTCTCCTAGCACTGAATCCGGTGACACTCCCCGCGCTTCTCTCAGCAATGCATTTGGTTTGCTTTCCAGTGCTCCACCTCGGGTTGCCTCCTGTGTTCCACCCAGTGCTGCATCCACTGGTGCTATCAGTGTTCCACCCTGCTCTGCACCCAGTGTTTCTCCTAGCACTGCACCAGGCGACACTCCCAGTGTTTCCTCCAGCAATGCATTTGGTTTGCTTTCCAGTGCTCCACCTCGGGTTGCCTCCAGTGACCAACCAAGTACTGCATCCACTGGTGCTCCCAGTGTTTCACACTGATCTGCACCCAGTGTTTCTCCTCGCACTGCACCAGGCGACACTTCCAGTCCTTCCTCCAGCAATGCATTTGGTCTGCTTCCCAGTGCTTCACCTCGGGTTGCCTCCAGTGTTTCACCTAGTGCTGCGTCACCTGGTGCTCCCAGTGTTTCACCCTGCTCTGCACCCAGTGTTCCTCCTAGCCCTGCCCCAGGCGACACTACCTGCGCTTCTTCCAGCAATGCATTTGGTTTGCTTTCCAGTGCCTCACCCAGGGTTGCCTCCAGTGTTCCACCCAGTGCTGCTTCACCTGGTGCTCATAGTGTTCCACCCTTATTTGCACTTAGTGTTTCTCCTAGCACTGCACAAGGCGACACTCCCAGTCCTTCCTCCAGCAATGCATTTGGTTTGCTTTCCAGTGCTCCACCTCGGGTTGCCTCCAGTGATCCACCAAGTGCTGCATCAACTGGTGCTCTCACGGTTGCACCCTGATCTGCACTTAGTGCTTCTCCTAACGCTGCACCAGGCAAAACTCCCCGTGCTTCCTCCAGCACTGCCTTTGGTTTGCTTTCCAGTGCTTCACCCAGGCTTGCCTCCCGTGTTCCACCTAGTGCTACATCACCTGGTGCTCCCAGTGTTTCACCCTGCTCTGCACCCAGTGTTTCTCCTAGCCCTGCACCAGTCAACGCTCCCAGTGCTTCCCCCAGCAATGCATTCGGCTTGCTTTCCAGTGCTCCACCCAGGGTTGCCTCCAGTGGTCCACCCGGTGCTGCATCAACTGGTGCTCCCAGTGTTCCACCCTGATCTGCACCCAGTGTTCCTCCCAGCGCTTCTCCCAGCACTGCACCAGGCGCCCCTCCCAGTGCTTCCTCCGGCAATGCATTTGGTTTGCCCCCCAGTGCTTCACCCAGCAGTGTCCTGGGCACGCTTTCCAGTGCTTCACCCACGGTTGCATCCAGTGCCAATTCTTCTGCTTGTGCTGCTTCCTGTGCTGCCACTACTGGCACAGCACCTGCTGCGGCCTTCCGGGCTCCACACCTATGCCTCACACGCTATCTCTTCCGTGCGACAGACACGGTATGCATCTGATCATGGTTAGGATATCTCATACAGGGCACTGTGAGATGCCCTCCAACTCTCATCCCCACCTGGATTCCTCCAGTCCTTCTTCCCATTCCTTGCCTCCTACTGCTTCCCGCCTAGCCCAATCCAATCTTCATGGGGACATCCTTGTGACTAAAGATTCTGATGCTTTTGGCCATCCCTTTCCCAAGTCTCCGTCATCAAACTCTACTCTCATTACCTTCCAAAATATTGGTCCCCAGCGGAAGTCAGCCTTCATGTCTCGCTCCTGTCACAACTCTCGGCGTGTTGCTCAAAGTAAAGCCGGGGTTGCTCTCTACGCCGAGCATTGCCTGAATGAACCTCAGCTCCCCCTCTGTGACCTCTTCCACTCTCGCATCAAACAGGCCTACCCTTCCAGCTTCACCTTCCTTGCTAGCAACACGCATGAGGCATCCACTGGCACTTGGCGCATCCCTGGTGGTACGGGGTTTACTATTGACCGGCTCTTTCATTCTCACAAGCTTGCCCACGGTGCTGATCCTTTGGGGCTTGGCCGGTGGACCTTCGTTCGGTTTCAGGGAAGGGCTCAAGCTACGGTTACCATCTTTTCTGCTTTCTGTCCTGTAGAAAATGACAGGGACCTTGGCTCTGTTTGGAACCAACACTGTCGCTACTTCCAGGCTGAAGAGGATCTATGCTGTCCCAACCCACGCATTCTTTTTCGACGTGACCTCACAGCTGCCCTTCAGGCTTGCCTAGAGGCAGGTGACTCCGCCGTCTTAGGGATTGACCATAATTCTGATGTCCGGTCTGACGGTCTTTCCTCTGAGCTCAAAACACTCGGCTTCAAGGATGCCATCTTGACTACCCACCCTTCAACTTCCCCGCCTGCCACCCACAATCGAAATACTACCAGGACTCCCATTGACGCCATTTGGACTACTGAGCATGTTGATGTCGTCCGAGCTGGTTACTGTGCTTTTGATGGTGAGCACGGCATGGTTTCTGACCATCACTTGCTCTGGATCAAAGTGTGTAATGGCAGTATCTTGGGCAAATACCTTCCACCTCCTGTGCGATCCTCTCTTCCTCGCCTGAAATCTTCCCGCCATCACCTTCGGCAGCGCTATCTCAAGCGGGTAAAACATGCCTTTGCTACTGCTGGTGTGTTCCCCCTTCAGACTAAGCTTGAGCACCTGGTGGCACTGTACTTATCTGGTGATACCACTGTGCGTGACATTCTCATCACTACCTATGATGTCCTCCATGCTACCTCTGCTTCCATCCGGCTGTCTGTTGAACAACATCTTTGCCGGCTTCGCACCGGCATGCTTCCTTGGTCTCCCAAGCTCCAAGTTTACCGTGACACCATAGATTTTTGGAGGCGGATTGTGCAGCTTCGGCAAGGTGTATCCACCAGTCACACCAAGGTGAAGCGCTTGGCATGTAAGCATTCCTTATACAAGGGTGAACACTGTGATCTTGCCACGGCTGTCCTCCATTTGAAGCAGGCCTACAAGCAATACCGTGCTGTGAAAGTCCTGGCTCCTTCGTGGCGTGACTCCTTCAACCAAGGTTTGGTGGACGCCCTTCTTACTGAAGGCAAGCCCTACAACCAGAGCGCCTCTCAGATTTGGGCACGCATGCGCCGTGAACGGCTCCAACGGGATCTAGGGCTCGCTGCTTGCGCTATCCGTGGTTGTCTCTCAAAGCCTGCTGTTCTGAAAGCGGTTGCTGTTGGCTCCGATGGCACTGAACAAGTCTTGGAGTCTCAATCTGCCATGGTGCCAGACGTGGCTGCCTCCAATGTCTGCCGTCAGCAACAATGCCTAGACACTCCCTCCATGTCTCCCTCATTCATTCAGGCCTCCGGCTAGTACTTGGGAACTGGACCTTCCTCAGCTGCGGTCCTTGCTGGCACCTATGTTTCTCCTTCAGGAACTGACCCGTACCTGACTGAATTTCTTACTTGCCTTCAGGTGCCTGCGGCTATTCAGTCTTTGGCTCCCTTTGACTATTCTGTTAAGCCTGCTGACAATGCTGCTGCCTGGAAATGCCAGAAGGAACGCACTGCTGGTGAGCCTTCTTGCCTCAGTTTTGCCCACCATAAATCTTTTGCTTTGGACACACAGCTGAATTCCTTTGATACTTTGATGCGGACTGCTCCTCTGCTTGCTGGCTTCTCGCCCTCTGCTTGGCAGGTTATTACCGACGTTGAAATCTTCAAGAAACCTGGTGAATACCGTGTTGACAAGATGAGACTCATACAACTGATGTCGCCTGAGTTTCAGATCAACAACAAGATGATCGGTAAACGCATTCTTGCTCATGCTGAACAAGCCAACGCGGTGGCAGTCAACCAGCATGGCAGCCGGAAGCATCACAAAGCCATCAACACTTGTCTCAACAAGAAGCTTATTTGTGATGTTCTTCGTCAGAAGCGCCGCTCCGGGGCGGTTGCAATGAATGATGCCAAGGGCTGCTATGACCGAATCTCCCATCCCATTGCCAGTCTCACCCTCCAAAGCTTTGGGATTCCGGCTCATGTTTGCGAGGTTCTACTCTCCACTCTCCAGCGTGCCACCCATCACATTAAAACTGGTTTTGGCCGGTCCGGTCCTATGTATGGTGATGAATCTATTCCTCTCAGTGGGATTGGGCAAGGCAACGGTCTTGGTCCAACTCTGTGGGCTCTGGTTTCTACCATTCTTTTCCGGATGATGCAGAATGCAGGCCATGGGGTTCATCTCCTCACCTCTCTATCCCTTCAGCTTGTCTCCTTGGTTGGTTTTGCTTTTGTGGATGATACTGATCTTTTTTGTGCCGGTTCCTCCTCTACTGCCTCTGGTGAGGCTTTGGCTGTTGATTTTCAGGCCGCTTTAGACCGCTGGGCTGGTGGTCTCATTGCTACTGGTGGCGCTATTGAACCTGCTAAGTCCTTCTGCTACTTGATAGATTTCAAGTGGACTGGTTCTGGTTGAGACTATCGTTCTGTTGATGAAATGCCCGGTGTTTTCACCATCACTGACAAATCTGGTGCCCAGTCCCCTCTTGACCGTTTTGAGGTTGATCACGCTGACAAGACTCTGGGTGTCTACATTTCTATGGACGGCAATGAGGAAGCTCAAGTTGATCACCTGCAGACCCAGTCCCAGTCCTTTGGATCTCAAATGAGGTCCTCCAAGTACGAGAAGAACACCTCCCTCTACACCTTCAGGTACTCATTTATGAAGTCTTTTGAATACCCCATGCCCGTCAGTCAGCTCAGCGCTTCTACCTGGAACCGAATTCTCCAACCAACTCTGGTCCCAGTGCTCAACAAGGCAGGCATGTCTCGCAACTTTCCTCGCAAGGTCTTCTATGGTCCATCTTTGTATCAAGGCTTTGGTTTCGTTCACCCTTTCCTTCTCCAGGAATTCAGCCACATTGCTAGTACCCTGCTTCAGGAATCTGTCCGTGGTTCCCAGACAGGCCATATTCTTAGGCTTACAGCTGAAGCCTTTCGGCTTGAACTGGGGATCCCTTTTCATCTCGGTATTACCCCCTACCAGCCTTATGCCTCTTATATCAGTCCTTGCTGGTATAAGCATGTGTGGCATTTCTTTTCTATGCACCCTGTGAGTATGGTGGAAGACTTTCCTACACTTCCTCTGCTTCAAGTGAATGACTGCTACCTCATGCAAGCTTTTGCCACTGCTGGCTTTCGGGGCGCCAACCTGTCTCTTCTGAATCTCATCAGGATGTCTCTCCAGGCTATCTCCCTTGCTGATATCTGCACTGCAGATGGCACACGGCTTTCTCCTATGGCCTTCCAGTTGCAGTCCTCCAACCATCTTTGCGCCCACCTAGACTGGCCTCGATGCCCCCCTCCGTGGCATCTTCCAGCCCTTCAGCTTTGGCAACGCGCCCTTCGGAAATCCTTCTTACCCCCGTTGGCTTTGCCTTCGGACCGAGCTTTCCACCCCTCCTTTCACCTGGGGCATTGGCTGTCATCCGAGTCCTCCTCCGTGTGGCCCTGGTTTTTGTGTCGTTCTACTGACCGGCTCTTCTTCAAATGCCCCACTGGTTGGAGGGTCGGTTCTTCGCAAGGCCAAGGTCGTTATAGCTTTAACACTACCACCCTTTGTGCTAAACCTACCAGTGCAGACACTATTGTATCCCTCCTTCCCAGTGGGAATGTGTTCCGGATTGTCGGTCAATCCTCCTTTATCTCTCATCCACCAGACAAGGATCCCTTGACCTATGATCCTTTTCAGTGTCTTCCTGCCACCCCAGAGGATGCATTTGATGCTCTCTGCGATTCTCCCCGAGTCCTTCTCCATCACTACTCCCTTCCCCAGGATGGATGTCACGCTCTTGCCGATGCCATTCTGCGTGGCTCTGCCAGTGCTGTCTGTGATGGCTCTTATGATCCCGTTCTCCTCCGCGGTACATCTTCCTTCATCCTTTCCCCCAACACCTCCACCAAGTCTCCCTCCTTGTTCCTCACTGGATCTAACCTTGTCAGTGGCTCCCCTGAAGATCAGTCTTCCTACCGCAGTGAATTGGCTGGCATCATTGGTGTCCTCACCTGCTGTATGGCTCTGGTGGACCTCTATGATGTACCCTCCGGCTCCCTCACCATTGCCCTTGATGGGGATACGGCTCTTCAACAGGCTCAGGGAACCTGGCCCTTGTCTATCTCTCAGAAATCTTTTGACTATGTCTATGTCATTCGCAATATGCTCTCTGCTCTTCCAATCACTGTCACCTTCAAGTGGGTTCAGGGTCATCAAGAGGGTCTTTCTCTTGACTGGTGGGCGCTTCGTAATCATCAAGTTGATGGCATGGCCAAGGCATTTCTATCCATGAAACGTTCTTCTCCTTACCACTATCCCCGACTTGTGTTTGAGCCCTGGGCTCTCTCACAGAAGGGTCTCAAATGCTCTCGCTTTGACAGAGATGCCTTGCACATTCTTATTTCGGGTCCTCCACTTCTTCACTATTGGCACACTCACAACGACGTCTCCATTCCACCGCAAGTCTCCGATTCTATCCATTGGTGTGCCCATCACTCTGCTTTCAAGCGCCTCCCTCCTTGTATGCAACGGTGGTTTGTCAAGTTTGCTTCGGGTTGTATTGGTGTTGGCAATCAGTTACTTCATTACCAGCACCAGGATCACTCCCGGTGCCCTCTGTGTGCCCAAGATGAGGAAAAGGTTTCCCATGTTCTTTCATGTGCCGACCCCGGGGCTGTCCAGCACTGCTTGTCTTCCTTTCGGGGTCCTCTGAAACAGCGCCTTACTTCTGAGCTTACAGACCCTTCACTGGCTCTTGCCATTGTGGATGTTACCACTAGGGTTCGTCAAGGTAGGCGTATCCACCCTACCTCCTACTCCCCTGATATTGCATCCGCTATAAGGGCTCAGCGTCGGATTGGCTGGCACAACTGGTTCCTTGGGAGGTGGACACCCCTCTGGCATCAGATTCAGGCTGACTATTATTCTTCGATTGGTAGCAAACGCTCTCCTCGTCGATGGGCCACTGCAGTGATTCATCAATTTTTCCTCACCTGTTGGGATCTCTGGACGTACCGGAACCAACGGCTCCATGGCACTGGAGGGTTGCTTGAGTCAGAACAACACCAATCTCTCAATGATTCCATCTCATCTGAATTGGCCATTGGCTTAGCTGGTGCTCTGCCTCAATCTCACTCCCTCCTCCAGATTCCCCTCCAAGTGCTCCGTGGTTACACTCTTACTGCCAAGCGTCAATGGCTTGCGACCATCCAGCTTGCCAGGAGACACTATGCAGTCCCTCTCCCTTCCCAGCAGCCGTATCGCCAGGAGGCTGCCTTGCTGAGGGCTTGACTGAATGGATCCTAACGGATGGGCCACACTTTTCACCCAGCGCTTTCCCCAGCGCTTTTCCTAGTGTCTCCCCCAGTGCACCCCACATTGCCACAGTGTTTCACCAAGTGCTGCTCCCAGTGTCTCGCCAGGTTCTGCACCCCAAGCTGCTTTCAGTCTCACCAGGTTCTGCCCCTCGTGATACTCCTCGAGCTGCATCAAGTTTGGCTTCTGGCGATGCTTCCAATATGTCACCATCTTCTGCACCCCGGTGCTTCTACCAGTGTATAACCCGGTTCTGCACCCACCAGTGCTGCTCCTTATGCTGCATCAAGTGTGGTTCCTGGCGCTGTCCCCAGCGCTGCTCCCACTGTCTCCCAGGGTTGCTCCACCCGGTGACCTTCCTAGTTCTTCCCCCAGTTACCCACCTCTGCACACCGTGCTGCTCCCAGTATTTTACCCTTCCTCCTACCTGTTTGTCGGATTATGCTACTGGTATCCTTCAACAGTTTTCACTTGTACTCTCCCTGCTTGCTTTCAGGATTCGTTTGACAAATTTGCCGTTCTACAACTTGGGGCTTAAACTCTCTTCGATTGAGGCGACGTTAAAGTCTGGATACAGACTGAGTAGTTTAGATCCACCTTCAGTGGTTAAAGTTACTTAAATACGTATATTATTTTTACCAGAATCGACTCCAAGTCAGACTCCCTGACTGACTTGCGCGCGCGCAATTTTTGACTTGAGTATATAATAACTGACTTATTAATACTGTACCGGTAAAATAACACGAGTTATTTTACAGAAGTCAGCGTAGGTTTAGTACTGGACTCTTATTTTAGTACCGCGAGACACCACTTATTTTAGTAGACTAGTACTGCACCTCTTCTATCCAACGGACGAAACCCGAACTTGAAAGGGAAGAGTGTTCTCCACTTTAGTTCTCCACTTTAGTTCTCCACTTTAGTTTTTAACTCACCGGCCGAGGTGAATCCCAAAACATTATCGCAAATTATTTCAGTTCTTCGATACTCACCGCGTTGTTCAATACTCAAGGAAATGGGAACGATTCCACGATCGGTTGAGATTGGTTGGAGTGATTTGCAAAAGGAAGAAATTCTAATTTCTTGCAGCATTTTGCACGTGATTCTACTACGTACACGCGATATTACTAGATAACAAGTGATTCCACTTCATAATTTCTACTTTTGCAACAAAGAGCTCATAATTTCAAATTTGGAACTAAACTCTGCATCTTTTTTGGCTCTGCTAAACTTGGCTAAGCAAAACAATCTTGGAATCGAATCGACCATGGGATTCATCCTAAACTGCTGATGCTAAGCAAAACAATCTTGGAATCGAATCGACCATGGGATTCCTCCTCCACCAATCAACAATTGACTCGCTCTTCTCTCCAATCAACAATCAACTCTCCTCTCCAATCAACAATCGGCTTGCTCTTCTCTCCAATCAACAATCGATTTGGCTCTCCTCCTCCTCCTCTCCAATCCGCGGCTCTCCCCCTCTCCAATCCGCGACCTCTCCCCATCTCCAATCAACAATCGACTCTCCTCTCCTCTCCAATCAACAATCAACTCTCCTCTCCAATCCGCGGCTCTCTCCCTCTCCACCAATCAACAATCGAGTCTCCTCCTCTCCAATCCGCGGCTCTCCCCCAATCGAATCGATCGAGTCTCCTCCTCTCCAATCCGCGGCTCTCTCCAATCCGCGGCTCTCCCCCAATCGAATCGATCGAGTCTCCTCCTCTCCTCTCCAATCGAATCAATCGAGTCTCCTCCTCCTCTCCAATCCGCGGCTCTCTCCAATCCGCGGCTCTCTCCAATCCGCGGCTCTCTCCAATCCGCGGCTCTCTCCAATCCGCGGCTCTCTCCAATCCGCGGCTCTCCCCCAATCGAATCGATCGAGTCTCCTCCTCTCCAATCCGCGGCTCTCCCCCTCTCCAATCCGCGGCTCTCCCCCAATCGAATCGATCGAGTCTCCTCCTCTCCAATCGAATCAGCTCTCCCTCTATAATTGAATCGATCGATCGAGTCCAATCAATCAACAATCTACAAGTCGATCGAGTCCTCTCCAATCGAATCGGCTCTCCCTGCTCTCTCCAATCAAATCAATCGATCGAGTCCAATCAATCAACAATCTACAAGTCGATCTATCAAACCGTTCGCAAAGCAGGATCGATTATCGATTGGGATGCTGGAATAACAAGTCGAAACGACTTAGCCTTCCAGACATGGTTGTGGAGTGACGTCAGCGTGGTCTTTACCTTCATTAAGGCATCACCTTCCTCCAGAAGTACCTCTAAGGATTCACCAGAATGAACTCTATCCTTGATGAACTCTATAATACACTTGAGTCGCGAGAACTGCTTCTGCTCGGCCGCGCTATAATGCTTCCTCCAACGATTGCCGAATGTCTTTTCAAGCTCTTCAATCCCTCCAGGGAAGTCATCTTCTTTGAAGTCCTCAAGTCCGAACCACTCCTTCCACATCGACGACACCGCGGAATGCTGTCGAATCAAGTTTTTTTGGGGAATAAGGTTAGTACCTCGTGCCCCGGCGGTTGTTGTTGCGTCTGCTTCTGTTGGGAGACGAAAGGCCGCCATGTGCTGCAGGTAATGGTGTATTTGTCTGTTGATGGCATCTTGTTTCTGTTCAAATTTGCTAACCTTATCGTCTATCCGTGTAACATCCATTGAAACATTATGGACTTCCGTATGAATATTGTGAAGTCGGTCACGAAACCCCGGAAGTGCCACGTCCATACTTCGTTGGATTGCGGTAGTACTGCCTCCTCTCTCCTCGTCGAGTCCTGCTCCCATAACCTTTTCGATGACTTGTGCTTGATAAGCCTGGAACAATTCCGAGTTGAAAACAGGCAAGGAGAAGAGGCAATTCGGTCTCTCGTTGTGTATCAAGACCGCGGCATCCTGCAGTACGACACATTGCAAATTCAAGAGGAGCTCAAAGAATGCTTGAGCAGTCGGCTTGTCGGGGGTGGAACAATTTGCAATCGTGTCCATTGCCTTGTCAAGGAACGGGAATACTTGACGACGGAGCTCTGGAGGTGGGTCGATGGTACCACGGGGTAAGAAGAAGCTGCCTTTCTCTTGTGCGTGTCCAGCCAAGACCCGCATGGCCTTCAGTGGGAGTTTTGAGGAGTACCGATCTTCTCGGACATCAAGGTTCCAATTTCCGATCATCTTGATGTATTGGGGATCCACTTCTTGCATCTCCAACGCAACTGCACCTGATCCGCGGCCGAAGTGAACAAAATGCTTCGATGCGACGCCCAAAGCCGTGCATGCTTTCCGCATCGTTTTGGCATACGCTTGGTCTGTTATCGGACGGTGGTTCTGCGAGTGATTACAATCGGTGAGTAATTTGACTTCGAACCATGACGCGTTCTCTGCAAAGTCATACCACGCAAGTTCTCCGGTTGCATGGAATTGTGCCATTAAGTAGAAGCCCAAAGCGCCAATGGGACACATATTGACGTTGCGGTGCCTGATGACACGACCGTACAAAGTTCGCTGACCGTTTGTTTTCCCTGTAATGATTTGCATGATAAAGATCAGGCAGGAGTGTACGCCTTCGTCAGCTTTGATGATGCTGCACAGATCGGACAACGTGCATTTGAACAAGGACTCCCCCCGGAGAACACCGCAATGGGTCATAAGGAAACAGAACCGGTCCCTCAAGGCAGCGATGTGGTAGTTGTGTTTGGTACAATGCTTGTAGAACAAGAAGGCCTCGATTCGCTCGATGCTTGACACGGTCATGTAGGGGGACAACGCGTGATCGATTTTCTCGTCGTGTCGAATCAGCTTGATCCTTTTCTTTCTTACTTGGACAACGCGGAGCAACTGTGTAACCCTGTCACTTCGAAGGTGTTCCTTTGTAAGAGTGTTGGCATTCTGACTTCTCTGATGCCGCAATATTTTGAGGATGGAACAAAAGTACTGATTCACTGTATCATAACCTACAGGGTCTGTCTCTGTCTCCAGCATCGACTCACAAGAAGCGCCGGCATGATTGGTGTTGTATTTGGCCATCACGGAGTGGTAGTCGACGGGGTCGAAAATTTGCGTTCGTGATTGCCCCTTCTTACGCCGGCCTCTTGTCCTTCGCGTCCGGTAGGCCTGATAGAAGAGGAAGCCAAAGACTTTTTCTTCAGTCACTATTTGAGTAGAGTAACCAAAGGAAGAAAATACGCTGGTGCAATACTGAAGGAATTCCTCCCCTTTTCGACCATAGGCAAGTTGAGTATTCATTGGAATACCATCATTGTCGTCATGTTGGACTTGCCGTGCTGCTCTGGCAAATATTCCGCTTGTGTAAGACATTTTGCTTGCTGGAGACCAAGGGGAGTGTTTTGTTGAGGATAGTGGTGTTATTTTGGGTGGAAATTGCAAGTGTTTTGGCTGTTTCGTCCTTGTTTCGGTTGCTTCGACGTTTCGACGTTTTCGTCGTTTTCGACGTTTTTTGTGTCTTTATGTTTTCGTTTGTTTGTCAGAATCAAAGTGTATGTGTTTGCTGTGTTTGTTGGTTCGGCTTAGCCTTCTGATGTTTTTGTGGGTTGGTGCCCGCCGGCGGCAAAGACTTGTTCTATGTTCATGTCACATGTTCGCTTTCATGTGTTCGCTTTCCTATTAGTATGTGTTCATCTCATTGGTTGGAATTTCTGAAATGATTGAATTTGATTGGTTGAAATTTCTGACATGGTTGAATTTGATTGGTTAGAATTGCGAAAAGTGGTTATTCGACCAAGTCAGAAGAAATTGCCGTTAACCGTTAAACTGCGCACAATCCTACAGACCGAGGTCTGACTGATCTCTGACTTAGTATAAATAATCTCTTATTATTTATGACATGGATGGCATTTCTTTGGATGCCCACAGAAGACTTACTCTTATGCCGTTGAACATGACACTTGGTATCTTTAATGTGGAGACCCGCGCTTGACCTGAAGCATGGACAACTATTTACTTCCATCCCGGCCCAGAATGGGAGTCAACAAGACACTCTCTTCCTGCCAGTTCAAAGGGAAAAAACCAGAATCTCCATAATGGTTTGGAAGTTGCGCTACTGTAGGAGTAGCAGGGTTGGTGTGTGGAGTCGTGACGTCACTAACATCATAGTATACCCTCTCCCTTACTTCGTTGAAGATTGTTATTTATACAGTTGATGAAAAGAACAACCATTTTGTCAAGATTCAAAACACCTTTCTTGTCTTGTTTGAAAACCTCGTCAAACGTTCCAGCGTACTTTAGGAACTCTTCCATACCCAACAGCAACTCAATGGCGTAAATACGTTGGTCAATTTTGTCTTCACACTTTCTGCTCTTGTTCTCAAGATTGGATGGAGTCTTTCGAGACAACAACAATTGACGACCTCCAGCAGACAGAAGTGACAGCATCTGAATATAAAGCATTCCAATGTACTGGTTACCTTCCTTCTTCGCTATATGTATTGATTCTGAAAAATTGGTTTGTAGGAAGTCACAATCGGATTGCCTCTGAACAGCACCACTGTAGTAACTGGCTAACCTTTCCATCTCACCAAGAAGCCGCTGGTTATTGCCTAAAAAGTCCTTGCGGAACGTCTCCGCTGCACGCTTTGCGCAACCAAGTTGGTGCATATGGAGTCTCTCTCCGGGCGACGCTAGATGAATATTATGTGGGTTTCCCCCAAAATCAAGATCATAAAAAACGTTGCCGTTATGTACGCCATGGTGAGAAATGTTTTTGAAATACTGTTCAACATTCACTCCTTTGTCAACCGTTGGAGCAGTAAAATCAGATATATTCCATAGACAAATGGATTGGTACTCTTCCCCATTTTGGTGCTTAGACACTTGCATGTTACCAGTTTTGACTGAAACAGGAACCTTCAAAACATTCACACGAGCGTTAATACCAAGTGCTCTGGGACAATTGCAATGCCTACAGATCATCTTTGAATTCGATGTTTGATAATGTCCACAAAGTTGGTCGTGCTGGGGAGTATCACCTATGAAATAAGCCACCGCAAATTTCATTCGAACCGACCATTTCTTCTTGTTCCACGGCAAATTAGACCATTCAATACCATCCGTTTGGTTGCAGGCCTCTTTCAAAGATGAAAGAGCCAAACGAAGGCCAGAGTGAAGATTGTTCACATTGTCAATTGATTCGGCACCTTTATCACCTGGACATGTTGGGTGATAATATATAGCCTCCCACGCATCCGGCCGGGAGTTTCGAGTTAGGGTGTTGAATATGCCAAGAGTCATGTTCAGTGGGGTAAGAGTGGTTTGACCACTATTGTCAATTGCAATTCCATCCATGTGGAGAATAATAGGAACCAGAATTTCATTCGATCCAGATTTGCATCTCTTCTCCCAAGTGTTGATCCACCATTCACCTTGATGGAGTTTGTCAATATCAATATTCCCTTGAAGTTCTGGATAACGGACTGGTAAGGTGGGGTCTAAAGCATGCGGGAATGACAGATTGTCTTCCTTCACCAAAGTCACATTCGCTAATAGGGAATGAAGTGCTTTTTGGAACAACTGGACGTAGATTTGTTTGCGACTGGAAACATCAGCATTCTGTGGTTTCTTAGAACACCAGTCAATAAGATGAGGTTCAAACCCATCGCCTTTTTTTCAGGCACAGTTGCGGAAATCTCCTTCATGACACTTGCCCTGGTCTTTATGAGATTGCCTTTAGTCCATGAAAATAAATTAAGCCGCTCCGATTTAATAGCCCATTCATACAATTCCTTCTCTGCAACTAATGGGCGGTATGCTATGATTCCGCATGATTTTCATTAACTTGATCTTGACCTTCAATTCGTCAGATATGTTCCTTCCTACATTGGGTGTCGTAATTACTAGCGTGTTTGAATCACAATGGGAATCGTCAACATCAATGTTGTTGCCTTCTTCATCATTGACAATCGAAGAGTGGGGGGCCTCTATGCTCTCACTTCCTTCTTCCTCATCGTCGGCATTAGGAAAGAAAAAATTGTCATCGGAGACAGAATCATCGTCATCCTCTATGTTTGTTAATTCCCGACCAATCAAGGCACGCCCAATCGGTTCGACAGAAGGGTCATACATAACTTGATTGTCGAGCACCTCTGGTAATGCGCCGTCAGTACTCTGTGGACCGTTACAGGTGTTCGTTAGACCTAATTGTTGAGTAGCATCCTCGAGCTTCTTCCTCGATTTTCTAATGAATAACGAAGATGCAAAATCATCTACCCCCAAACACGGGTAGTAATAAGAATGACATGTACCCGGATTACGTGAAATATGGTCCAGAAGACCGGGAGAAACAACTACTCCCGTTTTCTTTCTTCGTCGCGCTGTAAACAAGGGGTTTCTTCTTCTTGGTAACCTTCTGCTTTCCGTATCCAGTAGTGATCAGAGGAGAGTCCCGGTAGCAACGTACACAATATACCTGATATTTGGGAGTGCGGACCATCGTTACTACTGAAGTCGTACGATAGCCAGTAATAACAATAAAAATGGGGAAACGATTGAGATTGAAAAATTGTGACCATGCACTGTTTGTTTCAGGCATAAAATTCAGTAACATGCCACTATTACTTCGGAAACAGATGCCAGTGGGGTAGGAAAATGCAATGTGCATAAAAATATTATGAGTTTGACATTAATTTTAATAAATAGGGTGAAATTACAAAGGGGGACCAGTGGAGTTCGACCCAAATATGCCCGTGATTCCGAAATAACCCTGAATCTCGTTTGTGTGACGTAGTAAGATGACTATCGAACCAGAGATATAATGCTTGTAAGTGTACAATAGGGGTGACTATTGGACCAGGACACGTTAAGCCGTTTACTTATTCTACTACTACTAATTGGTTTAGGAGGAGCAAAAAGAGTGAGCTGTAGTAGGCATGGATTCTTGCGGCTGGATGAATCCTTTACAGGCAGGCGTTGGTGTTGTTAGCGGCGCTACTAGTAGCCTGTAATTTTCGACTGTAATTTTTGCAGATTATTACAGAAGCCGGTGATTTTGTGATACAGTGATATCTTAGTAGTGATACAGTGAACACTTTGGATACTCAAGGATGTTCCCCGGTCTGTCCTTCGTACACCGAGGGAATTCCACGTGGCACTAGTACCATTCCTTTAATTGGGATCGCCACATCAGCAATTGTCCATCGCTTGGAACGATCATTACTATTACGATACACATAAAATGCAACCCGGGTTGAATTTTCCTGGCTGCGTGCAACTTTGTACTGCACGTTCTGTAGACTGAGATACCCCATTCCGCTCCCTCCAAAAACAGAGGTGCAGTAACGTTTTTTGTACTAGCACCGTACAGTACAGGTTGCATATTCAACCTTAAGAGGGCTGCATTTTTAGTTGCTTTTTATTGCTGTATTTTAACACGAGGTGCGCAACTTATGCAACCCACACCCTTGAGTAACGGCCCATTATTTCAATTTTTTTTGGCGACACTCGGTAACACTCGGTAAGACTCCACTTTGGTTTCTTAGCTCATTTCTTTTTGCCGATTGCAATTCAACGCATGATCGTCGAACACTCACTTTTTCAACTCACTAAGCTCATATTTTCGATCCAAAGTAACCGAAAACACGTACTACGACTAGCAAGCAACAAAGAAAGAAGAAGGTATGCCCCGAGTACTCAGTACGAATACCCGAGCTGTTAGAGCCAGGGAGCGGCGTGCTGCAGCCCGCGCCGCCGCTGCCAACACAGTAGCATTCGAAGCAGCATTCCCCCTTCCCGCCGGCCGGAGTTTGGAAGAAATCCGGAATGCTACATCCCTTCTAGATTTTGCTGGTGGATCAGCATCCAGATCTCCTACTACTAGTACTCGCCCTCCTCCTCCCCCCCCTCCTCGTCCTGCCGGAACAAGAACAGCAAGAATAATTCAACGCTTGGAAACAAGCCAACGTGGCCGTTTGTCAACACTTGAAAGGGCTCGCGCTCAACTTGACGAGGATCGACGGGCTGCCAGCAGAGAACAACAAGAAGAAGACCAAGAACCCCTTGAATCGGATGATGAAGCAACAGCAGCATCAAACGCGGACGCGGACGCAGATGGTGTGGAGGACAATGACGATGATACAGCAGCCACACCTCGACAAGGGGGCCGAGTTGCAGGACCAACACCTGTCCTACCAAATAATGTGAATGCTCCCACCCAAGTATTAAGATACCACAAGTCATTGCTGATGCTCATGGATTTCTTGCATGAATGCAAATATCCCACGGACAAGATGTTCACTACCAAGGAGCTTGCTGTCATTACACCCGAGGATATCTACGGATGGATGTGTTTCAAGGTGTATGGGAAAGAAGATCCTGGAACAAACGATAATCCAAGACTTGGGCGATCAAGTACTCTGATGTACTGGAAAAAGGCTATTTCATACTTCATGCCAAGCCATGCCGCCTGGAATGAAGCCACACGCGTAGGAAATCCCACAAAGTCCCGCTGCATTAATAACCTTATTAAAGCAGTGAAGAAGAAAGAGACTTGGCGCCTAGGAAAGGAGAGCCGCGCTGATCGGTGCTTCACAAATGAAGAGTTTCTGCAAGTGCTTGATCTAGCAAAGGGACACAGCATTGTTCAGCTTCGACACCAAGCAATGCTGAAGTTCCAGCTTCATATGATTGCTAGGGGGGATGATACATCCCATATGAAGAAGGTGAACTTGGAAGCAAGCCTGAACTATACCGGTTACATTACAGCGCAGATGAGATGGTCAAAGAATGTTCAGGATGAAGGGGACTGCCCATTGCAGCTGCTACTAATGGGGGCTATGGATCACCGCTACTGTGTTCTGCTTGGGCTTGCAATCTATCTGGAGGCCTGGCTAAGCACTGGGGCAGGGCAATTAAGCCAATGGTTGTTTGCAGAAGGACATACTGTGTTTGATTCATCTGTAAAGGTGCAAGATGCAGAAGCAAACTCTTGCAAGACCACCTATCAGAATGCCCTCAGACGAATCATCGAGGACCCAGAGTTTGAGCCTGTTACTGATAGGAAGCTTGGCACTCACTCTGTTAAGAAGTGGGGTACTACTATGGCGCGCAGAGCAGGAGCTACTAGGGACGATGTCAGCTACAGAGCTAGATGGAAGACTAGAGGCATGCAAGAAGACTATCTGGATGTGCAGTTGGATTGGCTGGATATTAATGCAGCTAGTAAGCTTTGTTACAAGGGTATCTGTGTTGTCGGCGAAAAATACGGACTTTGTCAGCATCAAATTCGATTGGAAAAGCCGACAAAACGAACGAAGCGACGACCGAGGTGTGGAATACGAGAACGATCGAGCGTTAGAATCAAACGAACCTCCACTACTTGGAAATCCTTAAGTGGTAAAAACGGTATCACCTAAGGCTACAAACAAAAGAGGATAATTGGTTAGAAACAAGAAATATCCAAAGACCTGAACAGTAAGTAAACACTTGGAATCCATAAGTAGATTCAGAAGAATATACTTGATATCCCGTGAGGAAATTACTTATTGCAATCAAGAAATCAATACCGATTCCGGATGGGCCTCATTTATCTACCCATTCTACAAACAAGCATACGCCCCACCGGATAAGAAATACTTAACCTCGTAAAAGACCGATACAGTAAGACCGACACGACGCTAATACAGCAACAGCAGTATCGGTACGATGAAGATAACAGTAACAGATAACCGGGGAAGATCTCTACCAAGCAAAATACAGCAGAGAGCCTCGATACAGTGAAAATACATAGTAAAAATAAGAGCCTCTCTCTGAGCTCACATCTCTTTAAATTTCAATTATCCAATACCTTACCGGTCGATTTTTAGAGTAACAACAGGTTATAGAGCCCTTATAACTTACACTTGTGTCCCGCAAGAGCACCAGTGTTTACCTTAAGCTACCTATCTCCGGCCGTTCAGCACCTCCACTGTCGGTTAAATCCAGAGGAAATTCTGTGCTTAGCTCCCTGTGCGGCACATTCTTGGCCTCCCGTCTCATTCTTTCTCTCTCTTTCTCACTGCTCGTGCATCAAGGGGTGTGATACAGATTTATCTACAAGAATCTTCTCTTTGTAATCCACGACCAAGCACCGACGATCGATTGTTTCTCTGAACTTGGTACAACGACGATCGACACGAATCTTCTTTTGCCAAGAAGAAATCGTCCGGTTAATTACCATCGACGCCAATTGTTTTCTACAATCAATCACGACCAAGCATTCGAATCAAGGGGTGTATCTACAGAGCATTCTACCAAGAATCTCCTTCTGTAATACACATAACCGTTCGAAAACACCAACATCGTCGTTTCGATATCACCGGTTAGCGAATCGTTCCGGACATTTTGCCGTCGCCACTCCAACGGACTAATCAACAAAACATCATCACGGACCGATTGCTTCTCTGACGAACGTTCCAGACACCAAGGTTAGGTTAATTCAAGAACGCCGACGATCATTTTCCCCGACGCTCGTTTATCATCGACATCACCGCAACCGACTTCGCCACACCGTAACAACGGATTCATTACGACGACGAGATGCCAACTCCATTTGACTGGACTCCAATCCATGGAATCGAATTTCGGTTTTCCAGCGCTAGCAACCCGGCTGCGGCCACTTCCCTTAACAAAGCCTACTCTGAAATCATTGACAAAGATGAACTCTCAGAATTCTTTGTCACCCGCGAGGATGAAGAAGAAGACGATGGACCACTAGAAATAGCTCCGGATCCACAACTCCACATCCTCAATTGCATTGCAAAGGCTATTGCCATCAACATAGTGGAACCACCACCGGATGAAATAACAAAAGGCCACATTGCCAATCTCCTCGACAAATGTGTTATCAAGCATGTCAGGAATGGTGGATCTACAAAACGCATGAGATACAAAACTGATTTTGACGCCGCTGCAAAGCATGCCATTCGGACCAACACAGATGATGAGCCAATTGTTCTAATTGAAATCACGATCACCCACTGGCGATTCAAGAAAAATTGGCGCCCAGACCTATTCATGGAAGCCTACACCGGAGACCCACCATCAGATGATGAGGTAGCCATTCCGGATACACCTGCCGCAACGGTCGCAACTGTCTCCCCTACTGAGATGGGACAAACTACGACCCTACTACAACAACTGGTCAACAATGGCAACAGCAACAGCAATAACAATGCCGGCGCCAACCACCAAGCGCCACTCGACTTACCATGGAATCCAGCAACCTTACCACCACCTGTCAAGGACCGATACTACAAGAGAGATGAATTCCTCACCAGAGATGATATGAAAGACTTTCCAATCACCTACACCGACTCATCGGGAAATGAAACAATCGTCAGGCAAAACTACTACCTGCACAATCTAGGCAGTGGGAGAAATGACCAACGCCTGATCACCAGAAGTGGTGACTGTTTTGATCTGACCAGAGCCTCTGACAAGTCCAAGGAAGCAGCTAGAGACAAACTGTTCCTCTCAGGATTCCCGCAACTAAAGGATGCAACGGACCCTCAGGTTAGGAAATGGTACAGAGAGATCACAGCTCATTCACAGCAACACCACATTTATGTACACCCATACTATCTATACAGGCGTGAAGCTGATCACCTCAGAGGATTCACAATTGGTGATGACTTTCCACACGACCTACCTTCAAGATATGAATTGGCTATCAATGAATGGGGTAATAAGACCAAAGTCGTAAGTAGTTATTCAGTTAGGTTATTTATTTCGTTCGATTATTACTGTGTTGGAAAGAGTTATCGATAAGATTATGATCGGATTGTTTCTGGACCACCATATTGTTCTCTCTTTTACTAATTTGTCTTTCTTTCGTGTGGAGGTACGGGAGTTCGGTCCTCCTTTCGCGTACCTCTGTTCATTGCTTTAAGTATCTTTTTGATACTCACCAGCGCTTATGTATTATTTACTTATTGCGCTCACCTTGCGATAGAAACTTGTGATAGAAGCTTGTGACTTTTACGTATTACGTAAAACGTTTTACGCAAACCGTTTTACGTAATACGTTTTACGTACTACGTAAAACGTAATACGTATTACACGCCTAGCGTGTACGTAAATTCACGCTTGATTCAGTATTCCAATACACCCTTGGATGGTCCTTGGACTATCCGGCTCATATAGATATATCGGTCTTACCTTTTTATGGTGGCTCCCTGGATGGTGCTTGGTAGGGTAATCTGCCAGATTATGCTTTCCCGGTTCCCAAAAAATATTGAATTGCCCTTGTTGAGCCCGGTCTTTTAACCAATAGTATCGCATATCAATTGCTTTGGACCTCTTTTGTTTGATCGTGCCGTTGAGTATGCCCTCTGCTGTATTATTGTCGGTTTTCAGTGGAGTGGCCGGTTGTGGGTGACCCAGTTCAATCAAACATTGTCGGATGGGTAAGGCTTCCCGCGCATTCAGGAATAATGATGCGACTTCGGCCTCGGCCGCTGATGCCATAACATTTTTGATTATTTTTGCCAATACGAGTATAGCGCCGTTGAATGTGTGATCGGCTGTATCCCCTAGGTAATGATAACCCCCAGCTCGGCTCCTGGCCTCCGGACATACCAAGTACGCTGCATTGCTATCCACTCGTAGTATCATGTCACTTGCCCTGTAGATGATGGATGCGGCAGGATTACATGACGCATAGTTGAGGAAATATTTTGTGGCCGCTAGTGTTGTTTTGTTATTCTTGGCAGAGGCAATGTCGTTGAGCGCATGTAACATCGTGTTGTCGACCGCACGGGCATAAAATAGGAATTTTCCTGTGACTTGTTGGATGAATTTTATTTCTTCGTCCGATAGTGTGGTCACGTCCTCAGGCTTTGTGTATTGGATTTTTTCGCCGTAGGCTGGGACGTCCGCGCGGGATGGGCCCGCGAATGTGTGTGTCGGTCGCACGTGTTCAAATTCTTTCAATGCTTGCTCCACGTACCCGTCCATAGACAATTGTACTTCACGTTTGTCGTAGTCCCAACGTAGATGAGCCCCGACGTACTGTTTCCCCGACCAGTCCACTTTGAATGTATACTTGGCTCCGACGGCCGCTACTAGGTGATCTACGTCTTCCTGTCGGGTGTACTTGATCCCAAAGTCATCCACCACGAGGGTAAAGTTAATGTCCCTTTCATCATGTAGGAACAGTCCCTCTGTGTGGGGTGCCTTCCTGTAACCGTACTTCTGTAGGTGGTCAACTGGGTCGTCGTGGGCTATCTTACCACTCTGTTTTAACCCATACCATGCCTTTTTGATCCGGGCGTATACATATTCCCCTTGTTTGAGCCCTTCCAGCTTGTACGCTATTCTGATACGGGGGGGAATCATGTCCCACCGGAACTTTACGTATTCGGGTTCATCCAGTGTGGAGCATAAGTACATGTTAGAAATGTCGCCGGTACAGTATTTGGCCCCAGGGGAGGACACTACGCTGTTCCAATGGGTTTTTATGGTTTCCATGCTTGCCGTCCGGGTGGACACGTTACCATGGTACTCCAGTTGGTCTCCCCCTGCTGTGATTCTAGTCCTGTAGGGGTCGGCCTTCTTGGGGTGTATGGCGACTGTATATCGGGGATATGTGACCCTTTTGTGTATGGGCACGTCAGTTCTCCTGATCCAGTCCAATACGTCCATTCCTTCTATGTTATTCTGTTGAAAGCCTTGGAATAACCTGCCAAACTCGTCCTCGCCTGACTTGAGCCATAATTCTTGGATCTGTGCTTTGGGGTGCCTGATGAGATCACGGTACGCTGCCCACTTGTTCAAGTCCTCATCCCATATGGATCCCCCACACGCTAGGTGGGGCCCATACGATAAATCGTTCGTCCGTAGGGCCTGTTTTGGTTCGGGGAAATGGACCGGGTCACGAGGGTAGACTCCTATTAGGGCCTTGGGCTTAAGCTTGGATTTTGAGTAGTATTGGTCAGATTTGTAGTACCGGGAAACTTCACCGTGTGTGTAGTCCGCAACGTCCCCATCCGTGAATCTTACTTTATAGTATTGATTGGTTTGGTCATAACTTATGACTTCACCTTCATACCACCCTGAGTTGAACTTCTTTCTAATGATTGTGCCCACAGCCCATGGGTGTCCCCGGCGGGCACTGCGTTGTTGCGTAGGTGTCACCCTTGGAGGTTCGCGCGCATTCACGGGTATATTGGATTTTGTATTAGGTGTCACCCTTGGAGGTTCGCGCGTATTCTCGGGTACATTGGATTTTGTATTGGGCCCGTTTGATACCTTGAGTGGTTCAGGCGCGTTTTTGGTTGTATCGCGCTGCTCGGCATCTTTGAGCATATTTAGATTTTGTTGCGTATTTATCTGCAATAGGTCTTGTATACTCCGAAGGGCCTTGTTCACTCGTGTTCCCTGTTCCATATAAGGGATTGGTGGATGGGGTTTACTGGCAATTTCCTTTAGGTCCTGGAGTGTCATGAGCAGCCGGTCTGTAGAAGAGGTTTGTGGCATCTCAGTCTTGGGGAAGAACGCTACTGTGTTGCTGATTCTGGTAGCGCGGCTGGCCTCCCCGACACATGTGTAATTTCTGTAGTGTTTTAAGGCCGGTCCAATGTAGTAGCCCCTCGTTCCATGGTCCTGCCATGCGCCGCGTTCCTGAGCCCTGTCGTGGATAATCACCCGACAACCCATAGGGGCGAGGGGGTGTTTGTTGTAGTCATATATCCCGCGCCTGAGCTCATATGCCAATAGTTTGGGCTGGGTACGTGACGCACGTAACAAGTTGAGGGTAATGAGGGCTGTAACACACTAGGGGTAGAATTTTAGTAGGAGTGATAATTATGAATGGATTAATACTTTACAAAAATGGATGGAAACTTAACAGATAAAATAAATGAGCGATCGGGCCATGCTGGCTTCAATCGGCCCTACTAGCTTCGATCGCTCATGGATATTCATATAGAGAGTTGTGATGTGAATCGTGCGCCTGCCGGGTATCGGTATACCATTGTATACAGATAATGGCTCGCTTCTTAATGATTCTTAGAGTGGTCCCAAGTCTCATTAGTTCGATCGCACGTATCCTTCGAATGGTATCTTGGATAGTACGACTTGTACGGTAGATTGCAGTACGTACTCATAGTAGGTACTAAGGTACGCTACCTTGGTAGGTATGACAGCAGTACGTTACAGAGTCCCCCAATGAGTGACTTGAGGATCATTGTTTCATTACTAGACTTCTTCCATGTCTAGATTGTTATTGGCCGGTGCATCGTCTTGTGCTGGACCCTCATTTGCTGGGTGTTCCTTGTATGGGGTCAGCTTTCGGATGTTGACTGTTTCGGTGACATTCGGAGACAGCCTCAGTTTCACTGTGCCATTGGTATGTACTTGGACAATTTGATATGGGCCTTTCTTCTGAGGTTGTAATTTGTCTGGATCTGGTTCTTTCATCCATACCTTATCATCAACCTTGAAAACATGTTTGATGCGCTTGGCATTTTGACGGAGCAGATTCATGTTGATGCCTTGTTGTCGAATTTGTTGTAGCGCAATGAGATTGGATGTAAGTGGGATATCCAGCAGCATGTCTCTGTTGAACACAAGGGCTCCTGGAGATGAACCCATAGATGCGTTGATTGCGCACCTGGTTGCGTGCATGCAAGTAGCTAACGCATTGTCCATGAGCTGTGTGGCCTGCGTGTTGGTTTGAGGCGGATTCACATGTACTAATATGCGTAGGGTGTCTGCAATGGTATGATGAACCCTTTCGCAGACGGCATTGCTCTGAGGATTTTTGACTGTGGTAGCTACACCCTCAATTCCATAGGCTGCCAGTGTATTTTGGAATTCGTGGCCTAGGAATTCTCCACCATTATCATAGACACACTTGACTGGCCTTGGATATCTGGATAACCAGCAGTTGGTGAACTGGTTGGAGACATGTTGACTCGATTTATCTCTGATGCGAATGATTTCCAGCAGGTTGGTAACTGGGTCAATGCACGTGAGAGCCTTGAAGTTGTAGACTTTTCCTTGGGCTGTTACTTTCCATGGTCCAATCAAATCCACATGTACTTCACTGAATGGTGCCAATGGCGCTTGCTTGGGCGCCAGCAATCCATAACTAGCATTTCTGCTCTTGTATTTGATGCAATCATCCGGGCATGTGTATTCTTGGCACAGCTTCGCAAGACGTTCCACGTGGAACCTGGCGGCTATTGTTTGGTTGAGCCTGGTGGATCCACAGTGCCCTAATAGTAGATGGTACCACTTGAGCAGTTGTGGAGCAAGGGAGGTTGGAATGTAGATTTTCCATTCTTCTGTGGTTTCTGCTTTGGAGTAGCACGTGATTTCCTGATTACCAAGTTGTTGTTTGAAGAAGGTTGGTAATTGCAGCTTGGCCGGTAGCGTGTCGTCGTTCTGTTGATGTTGAGCAATATTGGTGTAATTCACTGGGCATTCCATCTCCTGGAGTGTTGGCAGGTTGACCAGACACTCATTGTTCAGTAGACATGAATATAATTCATCGTCTGCGTCATGGCATAGGTTTGGGAATACCTCTGGGAATTCTTGTAGAAAGAGCTCTTCATCTGCTTGTTCAGGGACGTCTAACTTGAGAAAATCGATTAAAGTTCCTTTGCCTTGCTTCTGTTTCTCCCCCACTGTAGGTGGATCCATCCTGGGTAATCTTGAGAATGCATCCGCGAGTACATTCTTGGGTCCTTCCACATAATTCCACTTGAGGTTGTATTCTTGGAGAAAGAGATTCCATCGGAGCACTCGTTGTGGAGAGAGGGTTTTGAAGGTGAGATTCTTGTGGTCTGTGTAAATGTTGAGTTCACAGCCTAAAAGTAGTTTCCTGTATTCCTTGCAACACAAGACTATTGCAAGTAGTTCCTTTTCAGTTGTAGTATAATTCTTCTGAGCTGCATTCAGCTTCTTGGACCAATAAGCAATTGGTTTTCCCTTTTGTAGGATTGCTGCGCCAAGTTGTAGATCTGATGCATCTGTGTAGATATCGAATGGTAGATTCAGATCTGGGTATGTGTTCAGCGCGTCACTTGCTATCATGGCTTTCATTTCTTCAAAGGCTTTTTCCTGAGCCAGCCCCCATGTGAAGGCCGATTTTGTTGTTGTTTTAGGCTGCCCATTGGCAGTCTTCTTGGGGGTTCCCGTGAGTTCAAACAAAGGAGAGAGGACATGTGATCTTCTCGGCCACATATCCCGGTAGTAACCAACAGCACCTAGAAAGGACTTGACTTGAGTGATTGTTTTGGGTCTGTCCATTCTCAGAATAGCTTCAATTTTCTTCTTCCAAGGTTTCACGGCTTCTGGAGTCATCCAAAATCCGAGAAAGTCAGTTTCTTGTACAGCCCAGTCGCATTTGAGAGGGTTGCACTTGAGACCATTTTCATTCAGGCGTTGCAGAATTGTGTCCACTGTTTGCATGTGGTGGTTGAAGGTGTCATTTGTCCAGATTCCAATGTCATCAATGTAGACGGTGCAGTCGGTACCTTGCAAAATGTCCTCCCTCAGCTGTTGCGCAACATCCGGAGAGATTTTCACGCCCATTGGTAGTCTTTGGTATTCATAGCAGCCATATGGTGTTACAATTGTGCATAGTTTCTTGCTTGGTTCATCCAATTCAAAACAGTAGTATTGCATAGACAAGTCAATTTTGGTGAAATGGGTGTATTTGCCGCGTCGATGCATGATGTCCTGAATTCTTGGTATTGGATATGGTCTTCTGACTAGCAGTTCATTGAGTTCTCGAAAATCCGATACCCAACGGACCCTGTTATCCTTCTTTGGAATGATAAAAGTAGGAAATGCCCATTCAGCTGGGCCATCACATCTTTTGAGGACCCCATCATCTACCAGATTTTGGAGCTCCCTTTTGAATAGTTCTTCTCGTTTGTATGCGACTGCATATGGCTTCTTGTGGACTGGCTTGGCATCGGGCTTCAGTTTGAGTGAGATTTTCTTGTGCGGGTATTTTCCTAATTTGCCATTGAAAACGTTTGGATATTTGGATAGGACAGCTTGGAATTGTTGTTTTTCTAACACTGTCATATGCGCTTGCTGTTCTGCCACTGATGTTGGATCCGTAGCTTCATATGCTCTGTCAAGGATGATGGGCGACGAAGATACTGCATCATGCACAAATAGCTCAGAATCAATGGATTCCTCCAGTAATGCTTGAAAATATGCTTCTTGCAGATTTGGAGTAATATCAAAACTGGCTGTTTCGCGCATTGGAATTTGTCGGTTGTTCCATTGAATCATGCTGGACTCAAATAACAAGTTGATGTTGGTGCTGCATAGGAAGTCTCGACCGAAGATAATATCATATCTGCATGATTTGGATTCAAATAATCTGGCCTCAGAACGCTCGATTGTTGTGTTCCCAAATTCTTGTAGCTTGAGATTCTTCATTACGACAAACAACGAGGTGTCGAATGATCCATTGGCTGTGGTTGTGATGGTTCTTGTTTTGGATTGAATTGGTAGAACTCCAAAGGGAAGTGCCCTTCTGTTGACGAGGGTTGTTGTGCTGCCGCTGTCGAGTAGGGCAAGCATTGTTTTTGTTGTTTTTACAGGAATGCCTTGAATGTATTGGATGGTCGTTAAAACAATAGGAGCCACATCGCTCTTATGTTTGGTAGATACGGGGTATTTCGTTTTTGGTTGTAGGGTCTTTGCTAGACTCGAGGTCCAGCTTGTTGCCGCTGCCCCATTCATTTGGTCATTTGTACCCGTAACCGCGTTGCGATTATTGTTGTTGCCGATCGAATCGTCATTCAATTCAGCTGTGTTTTTGGCTTCTGTACCCATATTTTTCTTTTTACCGACGCGTTCATCCATGAACTGGACTCGTCGTGAGCTCTTGTCAACATCAGATTTACGTTCTGTAGGTTTCTCCCCTTCTGTGGAGAGAGTTCCTCCTGCGAGCCCAATTGGCTGTGCCAAATTGGCATCCAGGTCCTGTGGAGCTGGAGGCAGGGTGACTGCTCTTGTTTGGCCTCAAGGAAGCCAGATTTGCTCACCGCTCTGTACGCTGTGTTCTGCTTTGCCGCCATGTTGTTGGAGGAAAGCTTCCTTTGCGCGCTGCATGTGTGCTTGGAATGATTCATTGCTGGCTGTGGTAGTTTTTCCGGATGATTCATTATTGTTTTTCTTGTCGGCGCGCTGCTTTTTCTTCTGTTTGGAGTACCTGTTCTTGGGACATTCAGACCAATCATGGTGGTGTCCGGGAATGCGACAGGGATTAGAAGATTTTTGTGCTTGGTTTTTGTTGTTGGTTTTGCGTTTGGATTGGTTGTTGGCATTGTTTCCAGGACGTCTCCCTTGTTTTTTGCCTCCTCCATTCCTTAGCTTGGACTCGCGTTCTCGACTGGACATATATTCCACAATTTTCTGGATGGATGTTTCTGCAGTGATGCCACCATGAATTTGTCCATATTGCTCAACCCACAGGTTGGGGAAGGTGTGGAGCAGTATTGTTGTTTTATTGATTTTGTTGAGATTTTGGCCATGACCTTGCAGCTTCTCAGAGTACCGAATGAGCCGGTTGATGCGCAATGCATGATCCTTGGCGGTGGTATCATGTGGTTTCTTGCATGCCTCACTGCGGATGTAGGTTTGCATGATGTCTTTTGCATCCCCTGCATCGCAATAGTGTTCTTGAATGTAGTCCTTGATTGCTTCTTCATATCCTTCAATATTCGCTGGATAATTTATATCGTTGTTGTCGTCGCGGGTTGTCTCCTGCCATTTGCGCTGTGCTTCCGGGCATAGAATCTTGGTGAATGATTCATAGTACCGGTCTTCAGAGAGTGGCAGGGTGCTTGCCGCGATGAGAAAAGCTTCCTCACAGTACAATAATTCTTCCAGGCCCCCGTCTTCTGAAAAGATGGGCACCTTCCATTCCTGTGAATTGCCATCGGCATCATAGACTTTCAAAGTGGCAAGTTTGTTCTTAGTCCGGTCAAAACTGGAATCATAGTTGATTGGTGGTTCTCGATGCAATCCGGTCGACATGGTTGAAGATACTTGCCTGTTGTTCTGATGTTTTTTTCTTTGTTTCGACGTTTTCGGATGTTTTTTGTTTTGTTTTGTTTTGTTTTGTTTTACTAATTAACAATGTCGACTGGGCGTCCGAGACCGCTTTTCGTTTCCTTTTTCTTCTTGTTAGCGAGAAAGAAAAGCCGTTCGAAAATTCGTTAACGTTGCAAATTTCGGTAGGTTATTCGTTCGAAACTTCGATCGTTATTCCGAAAAAAAAACCGTTTTCGTTCGAAATTTCGTTATTCTACAGTAGCTGTAAGAGTAATTACTGTGTAACACACTAGGGGTAGAATTTTAGTAGGAGTGATAATTATGAATGGATTAATACTTTACAAAAATGGATGGAAACTTAACAGATAAAATAAATGAGCGATCGGGCCATGCTGGCTTCGATCGGCCCTACTAGCTTCGATCGCTCATGGATATTCATATAGAGAGTTGTGATGTGAATCGTGCGCCTGCCGGGTATCGGTATACCATTGTATACAGATAATGGCTCGCTTCTTAATGATTCTTAGAGTGGTCCCAAGTCTCATTAGTTCGATCGCACGTATCCTTCGAATGGTATCTTGGATAGTACGACTTGTACGGTAGATTGCAGTACGTACTCATAGTAGGTACTAAGGTACGCTACCTTGGTAGGTATGACAGCAGTACGTTACAAGGGCCTGTGGGATCAGTAGGTCCCAATTGTCTATCGGGAACTTGTCATCCACCCCATTCAATCCCGCTATAAAATGGTTCTTGAAGGTCTGTATGGCCCGTTCTGCATGGTTGAGGCGATGGTCCCCGGGCGATGCTAGTTGGTACTCGAGGTTGTTCTTGGTGATGTACGCGATTAGTTTCTTGGAGGTCTCGTTGTCCATACGTACTATTTTTGCGTTCACGTTGTCCTCTTTCATCCGCGCGTAGCACGCCGTGAATCCCTGTAGGAGGTCTTCGCTCTTGCGTGACTGGATGGGTTCCACGTCAATATAGTTGGAATCGTAGTCGTACATGAGGAATACGTACTGGTGTCCACGACGTGACGTGACTGGGTATCTCCCCGTTAGGTCCCACGCAATGAGTTCCTTCGGCTCGTCTTGGGTTCGTGGCCCTGCGTGGTTGGTTGGTTGCATTTCATTCGCCGAAACTATGTCCACGCAGACATTATGTATCTTCTTCCGGCCGACTTGGGGTGGTTCTGTATCGGCTGTCGGCCTGTTCTTCGCTTTCTTTGGTTTGCGCGTGCTTTGGATGCCTTGTCGAACCATTTGTAGGTGTCCCATAGTAGTTTCTTCTGTGAGTGGGAGGTGTCGGTTGACACGTTGTGCGGTGAGACCCGGCCACGTGGCATATGAGCCGCGTACGATGGCGCGGACCCAAGTCTCTTTAGTGGGGTACCCTGCTGCTGCGTGGTAGAATTGTATTAGTTTGGGGATGGCTTGAATCTGGTATGCTCCTGCCCCCGTGTGTATCAGATATTCGGTTTCGTTGTTGTTTTGGACGGCGCTGGTTGCGCTGCGTTCGTTTTGTTCGTGTTCGTTTTGTGGGGGGCCGGATTCGTTTTGTTCGTTTTCGTTTCGGCCGGAATCGTTTTGTTCGTTGTCGTTTTGCGGGGGGGCTGTCACCCTTGGAGATTGAGCTGTCCCTTGTTTGTCGGGCTGATGGAGGGGAACCATGTATAGGTTCCTTAGGGGGTTGCGTTGCCCGGTGAGTATGACTCGTTTGGTGGGGCCATAAATAGCCACGTTGTCCTTAGAGAAGGCAACTTTGCACCTGTGATTGCAGAGTTTGGGCACCGAGACCAATGGTAGCTCCACTTCATCAAACTTGTGACAGCCGCGTGCCTCGCTGGGGAGTTGTGGTAGGTCTAATTGGTCGGTTGCGTTGGATAGCATGGTGCTCCCATTAGCACAACCTACGGTCAGCGCCCCCGGTGTGTCCTGATGTGCCCCTCCTTGGTAGGTCATTGGGACAAAATGGTCAGTTGCCGCTGAATCCAGGGCCCCATACCCGGGTGGGGCCCTGATATGGAACGCAACGTCTTGCGCAAAGGTCACAGATCGTGGCGGCCGAGGTAGTTTATCTCTCGAGGGACCCGCACGTAGGATACTGAGTAATTGTGAATCATGATTACAAGATTTATGTATACTACTACTGTGGTCCCTCCCACGCCGTCAGGAACGGGAGGGGGCCTCGAACACCCCAGGTCCGTCGCCATTGGGATTGGGACCATTCCACTTCATCCACCTGTCGTTGTTTCTGGTGGATCCTCCCATCTGGTTGTTGTAGGAGGCTCCCTCCTGGTGGGCGGCTTTGTTCCTCTTGTGGAAGCATTCTTGTCCGGTATGTGAGAGGTTGACACCGCACGAGTGGCAGTAATATTTGTATTGTTTCCACTCGTGGGCCAGTGGGCGTCCGGACGCTGTCTGTCTGGGGCGGCCTGTGTCTGCTGCCTTAAGTCGATTGACGTCCGCTTGTAGGGATGCCATGGCTGTTTCCCACTGGTGTGACATAGTCAGCGTAGATGCCGCCGTTGCTGTTGAGGCTGTATTTTTGGATACCCGTGAGTAGATCTCTCGGCACACGTTGGCCAGCTCAAGTTGTTGCGCTTCAAGGTCAGTGAAACGTCGGTCATTGTGGATGTCCACCATGTTGGCCGATGCTGTTTTGTTGTGGTATGCGCTGTACAACTCCTTTAGCCGTTGGCCCCAGAACTTTTTGTAGTGGATGAACTCGTCGCCCTTGGCTATGGTCGTTCTGTGGTGTTTCCAGTCCTCATTAACTCTGTGGAGTGTAATTGGGTCATGTTTGCTGCGCATGAAGGCGTCCCGGGCATAATCTATCATTTGTGCTGAGGATACTTCTGCAGTCTCCGGGAGTAGATTGATTTGCCATTGATACTTAGTTAATTGTCTGAAGTACTCCTTGGGTCCAATAGGGCTCGGCGTATACGATATGTCATGCATTTTCTTCGAGAGCTCGCGGGTAAGCCGATGCTGGGCATCTGTCGTACAGAGGTCAGCCTCCATGGCCTGGAATGCAGCTAGTACGGTGGTTCCCCTGGGGAATGCGTCGGAGCCCGGGTCTTTTAGGTCATCCAGCATGGTGGGGAACTTCTTGTCTGTGATGAGTAGTGCCTCCCTATCATATTTGTTCCATTCCACGTACAGTGCTCGCTTGCGTTTCCATAGTTTATACGTGTCTGATGTTAGCTCTATCGTACTATCGAGTTCACGAGGTTCGGTCGGCGCTGTGGGATATTGGGCACTAGCGTCTCTCGCCTTGTATTGTCCCTCACTCTCCACAAGGAATGCGTACCCACTTCCTTGTATGTATTTGATGGATACTACTTCGGCCAGTGCGTTGGCTAGTGTCTTCTTGAACTCATACACGTCCACGCTTGTGGGTACCGAGATGGGCTTCATTTGGGTCTCATCCAGGTGGTCCTTGACCCCGGTGTAATCCTTCTTCTTTATCATCTCGTTGTCGTCGGTACTGTCGTCGTCGCTGCTGTCGACTGGTTCGGTGTAGTCGTACAGTAGTCTGTTCTGTTGTTGTAACTGGTCCTGTTTTTCTCCGGTATACTCGAGTATGTCTCGATTGTAGAGTTCAAGTTCCTCCAGTTGGTCCCTGAGTTCCCTAAGTTCGCGTGTGCCGGTTACGTGGGATGTGTCTAGGCTGGTGTCCGGGGTAATTCCCCTGATTGCAGGTTCTGTATTGTTTTCTTCAGTTTGTGTTCCTGTTGGCATTGGGTAGTGTAATCTTATCGATAACTAATAAGACCAAAGTCGTAAGTAGTTATTCAGTTAGGTTATTTATTTCGTTCGATTATTACTGTGTTGGAAAGAGTTATCGATAAGATTATGATCGGATTGTTTCTGGACCATATTGTTCTCTCTTTTACTAATTTGTCTTTCTTTCGTGTGGAGGTACGGGAGTTCGGTCCTCCTTTCGCGTACCTCTGTTCATTGCTTTAAGTATCTTTTTGATACTCACCAGCGCTTATGTATTATTTACTTATTGCGCTCACCTTGCGATAGAAACTTGTGATAGAAGCTTGTGACTTTTACGTATTATGTAAAATGTTTTACGCAAACCGTTTTACATAATACGTTTTACGTACTACGTAAAACGTAATACGTATTACACGCCTAGCGTGTACGTAAATTCACGCTTGATTCAGTATTCCAATATGGGGAAATCTCATTTACACTGCACTAAGAACTGATAAAATCATCCCTGATTCATGTGCAAGTATGAAGGCCACTATTCAGAGCTTTGAAGGTGGACAGGGATATGAAGTGCTCTACACAATTATCGCTCAAACACATCCCAACTCCAAAAGGCCATCCAACGCCAGCAGAATGGTCAGAAACCCTCCAAACCAGGACGCAGGTGAATCTCTTGAAGAATACTACTTCCGGTACAAGGATTATCTGAGACTTAGAGTGTTCCTCCAAAACCAACCTGGCACTATCAGTTCGACTGAAGAAGTCAGCAACCTTATTGCAGGAACCACCCTCTCAGAAGAGCTCTTCAAAAAGACAGAAGATGAACGCGACTCTGATGACCAATTCAAACGGGACAAATACAAGGCAGGTAGGCTTCTACAGACCCTCCAAACATATGAGCAAGAGATTAAAGCCGAACAAAGGTACAAGAACAAAACCTCCAAGCCAAGCCTGTCCAAACAACTACCAGTCACAGGAATCAGACCAGGTCCCCGTCGCAATGACAGGTTTCAGAAACGCACTGGCAACAATACGGTCAGAACGCCTTCCACTTTGACTTCTCACTCAATCAACATGATTGATTCACTTGGATACCCTGAGATGAATGAAGAATCTGATAATCCCTTCCTCCACCAAGCATACTGCAATGCCATCACAGCATTTGACAAAGAACCTAGTCTGTTTGACACCTCAAGGCAGTGTATTGTCTGTCATACCTCTGGGCATAATTTCGACAACTGCCCTGCGCTGCAAGATGTTGAGTCACTTAGGAAACATAGGATTGCCACCGCCGTTTATATCAGCAAAAACATGAGGGAAACCAAAAAGCTCTTGGATTCTACACAACGTATCTCTCAAATCCACATTGAAGATGAAGATGACGAGCAGAATGATATCTCCCCACCTTGTGAACCAGACGAGGACCAAAATTTTTGCAACGGCCAAGAATAGAAAGTCTTTCTTGCAGCCATTCTATGACATCACCTCCAGAAGATCATCAAGGATTTGACAACGTCACGACGCCCCAAGTGAACAGCTTATGCCCTTCCTTGGACTCCAGCAGTGTCAGCTCCTACGAATCTGTCAAAATTGGTGCTGTCAATCTCCTTCCTAGGGACAGCCTCCAGTCATCAATCCCAATTGACGTCTACTGTGATATGGAATCACTTGAGGCTATGACCCCTACATTGGAATCACACCTGGAAACCAATGAGGATCCCAACTTTGATAGGGACAACCCTACATCAGTTGATACCAATACTGTGCAATTCCTGGTCCCCCCAGATCCGATCGCAGCTACAGCCTACCTCCAACACGGCGTCAGAGCTCAGATCGATACTGGTGCAAAAGTTTCCTGCACAAACCTAAAGCATATTCTGCACAGTTACAAACCTTACACCAGGCTGAGGAAATGTCCTGTCAGGCTTACGGCAGCAATAGGAGGAAAAGCAGCGACCTGCATTCCTGAAGGTTCGGGATATTTGCATATCCCAGCACCCAATCCCATAGGGTATGTCAAAGTCTTCTTCTATTATTCTCCCTCCCTGTCAGCAACGTTGCTGAGTGAGAATGATCTCTGTGGAATAACATCTCGCATGAGACACCAGTTCAGTGGACAGTCCATTCACAAAGTCTTCAATGATGACTATGGCTCACCTCTTCAGCACAATGGAAACCTCACCATCATTTGCCACCACAAACAGAACACAGCCAAAAGTATCGTCCTGCATGGAAGCATCATCGATGGACAATGTTACACTCATCCAGTACTGATCCCAGACATTGATATTGCATCTCCATATGCCAACTGCTCAACATCTTTGGCCTATGCTTTGGCAAACGACATACAGTTCAAGGCAGCTTGTGACTTGGCCTCCAAAAAAGCCATTAGCGCTCTTCGGTGTGATACCTACATGAATCTTGTTGCACTACAGAAATGCGCTGAAACTTCCAGAACACAACCTGCTACCACTGACACTCCTCTCTTTGATGCCAAACTGTTCTTCGCCCATGTTGTGGACAAACACATCCCCATTCATGCAATCAAAGCAAAGACCTCGAAACTGCTATGGCACCAAAGATTAGGGCACCCATGTGATGGCTTCCTCTACAATGCACACAAGCATATTCTGGGCGTACCAAAATTCAAGCGTCAAACCAGCATTCTTGATCAATGTCCTACTTGCATCCAATGTAAGCAAACAAAAACACCCACTGGCTCACATTCCACAAGGAAGGCTACACAACCTTTTCAAGGATTATCAATTGATTTTGCATTCTCTGGCGCCCGATCCTCCAACAGCAAACGCAAGCGTGACTATGAAGGCATTCATGGTGAAACAGCATGGATTCTTATTACAGACCACTTCACCGGTATGAAATATGGCGACACCAGGATTTCAAAAGCTGCACCACTTCATTGGCTAGAACATTTCTTCTCTCAGCACAACCCAACTTGTGCCAACAAGTATGTTTCAGTTGATCAAGGTGGAGAACTCTATCACAATCCTGATATCAGAAACCTCTTCTCTGCATTTGGATACTCAATTTTTCCCACCGGCGCTGACGCTTCTCACCAGAATGGTACAGTTGAAAGAGCGCATCGAACTTTGGCTAATTCAATGAGAGCCATGCTCTCTGGTGCGAATTTGCCCATCAAGTTTTGGCCGTTTGCCTTCTATCATGCCCTAAGATTGTCAAACGCCTTCCCTGAAGGCAACCAGCCACATTCACCATTGGAATTAGCAACTGGCCATAAGGAAAATCTTGCTGATTTCCGAACCTTTGGTTGCCGAGTTTGGGTCAGACCTCCAGGAAAGAGATCAATCAAACTCAAACCCAATGCACGAAAAGGCATATTTCTAGGTTATGTACCCTACACTACCAGAAACATTCTTTGGTATGATACTGAGACCCACAGAGTCAAGATCGCCACGCATGTCAGGTTTGACGAAGGCATGAATGATCTCCCACTTTCCGACCTTCCTACTAATGTCAAACACCTGCTCAGGACAGATGACAACCGTCCACTTCCTGCGGAACCCAGTGAGGTGTCCTCCAGTGATTTTCAATTCTCTATCTCCCCCTTTGCCGATCTCACAAACCGCAGGCTCACTGTCTTCCCCTCTTGCACTGATCAAGCCTTTGGCCTCCGCTATGCTAATGACTCACTGCTTGGCAGAGCTTAAATCACAGATATCCTCCCAAATAGCCCTGCCTCAAAACTTTTCTCCTCACACAAGAAATCCCTCTCAAAGCTCCGAGGCGCTTATATTGTATCTATCAATCACAACCGTGTGTTCACTGCTACTGATGTTACCACAGCCTTGCTCCAATCCCACGCTCGAGGGGTGAGGGATTCAATAGATACTCCAATTACCTTTGCACTTGAAACCAAACTGTCTATGAAGGAGGCCAGGAAACACTCCAACGAATATGGTTTATTTGCCCCCAATACTTCTTGGAAGGAACCCACTGATGAAGAAGACCCACCATTCTTGGACCGGATTTCATCCATCAAGGCTATCAAGACCATTGGCACTAAATACAAGAATATCATCCAATCCAGAATCAACCAAGTTGACAACACTGAAGCCCTCCATGCCTCCATCCAAAAACACTTGGCCCCAATTGAAGATGACATGGATGTTGTCATTCCTACTATTGATAGTGCATCACTTCGAGCCATCACCAAGCTTCATAAACCAGGTAATCATGCATTACCCCTAGATGCAGATTCACTCCCAACTGAAGAAATTGAACTCTTAATCAAGGCCATCAATTCCAAAGCAACTACACCTGAAGAACAAGCACTAGGGCACTTTACTCGAAGGAATCTCAAGTCATTATCGACATGGGCAGAATGGGAAGCTGGGGAGCGAAAGCAGCTTGATCAGTTTGAAGACTTGGAAATGTTTGGATCACCAATTCCATACCCTAAGGACCCAAATGCGATTATTCTCAGACCCCACTGGCAGTACAGTGTCAAGAGGAATGATGTCCGCCGCGCAAGACAATGCTGCAATGGAAGCAAATATGCCGCTCCAACCCTGCATGCAATAGCAATGTCATACTCATCATGTGTTGAACACCCCATCCAAAGATTGTTCTTTGCCATTGCAGCGAGCCTCAACCTCAAAATCTATGGTGGGGATGCTGCTGACGCATATGCGCATAGTCCAGGGCCCAATATTCCTACATACACGACTATTGATGATGCATTTGCAGAATGGTACCGCCACAAGCATGGCAAAGACATAGACAGAAGATTGGTGCTCCCTGTCCTTCGAGCACTTCAAGGCCATCCAGAATCTGGAAGACTTTGGGAAACCCACATCAACAAGATTTTGAAAGGTCCTGATCTCAACTTCAAGACCACCACACATGACAGAACGATCTACACGACAGTTTTTGAAGGTGAAACAGTCTACATGCTGAGACAAGTCGATGATTTCGCACTAGCTTGCACATCAGAATCCATATCTGACAAGATCTATGACATTATTGGAGCGAAACTGAAGCTACCTAAAGAAGACGTAATCCCCTTCACAAAAATGGGATTGCTTGAAGATTTCAATGGGATTGATGTCAAACAGACAGCTGACTACATTGAACTGTCCTGTGCAAATTACATTGACAGAATCATGACGTCCCATGGTTGGGAAACGGATTCTAAGATGAAACCTCATTCCAAGCCATCAGTGCCATTATCAACTGAAGTGCTGAGCCAACTACAATCACATACTGATGGACCATTAGAAGGTACCAAGGAACATGCTGAATTACAATCCAAGTCTGGTTTCTCCTACAGGACGCTCTTAGGTGAAATGATGTTCGCATATGTGAGTTGCCGGCCAGACATAGGCTATGCAGTGACTCTAATGTCAAAATACAGTTCCAATCCCACTGCTTTCCACTATTCCAGTCTGAAGAACATAGCTCGATACCTTAGAACAACCAGATCTTGGGGTATTAGGTTCTACAGACCAAATACTGAGCCATCTTTACCATCAGGAGAACCACACACTGACGTAGTCCAAGATGTATCACTCCCAGAATTCCATGAAGATATCAAGCAAGCCAAACTGATGTGTTTTGTTGATGCCGCGTATGGCAATGATCCAAAACATCGTAGGTCCACCACAGGATATGTTTTCACTTATGCTGGTGGGGCCATTGTTTACCGATCCAAAGTTCAGTCACTTACTGCACAGAGTTCTACAGAAGCTGAGTTCATTGCTGCTGTCACAGCAGCCAAAACAGCCAGATATCTCAGGTCTATACTCAAGGAATTAGGATTCGCCCAAGTCGGTCCAACTCCGATCTATGAAGACAATGCATCAGCAATTGAAATCATCAATGCTCAGAAGCCAACTGAAAGAACCAGACATATTGAAATCAGGTTCTTTGCCATTCAAGCATGGAAAGAAAATGGTGAAATCAAGATGATCCATATCCCTGGAATTATCAACCCGGCTGATGATCTAACCAAACCATTGGGATGGATCTTGCACGCCCGGCACGCAAGATACATCATGGGACACTACCCAGATTAAATCATTCCATTTGATCGATAACCAGATTAAACCATTCAATGACGCAATTGATGTAGATTCAATCTAAATTGCTCAAGTCCGAATGTTCAATCTTCCTATCGATCAATTCAAGATGATATACTCCGACAGTAATCCAATACAACAAGAGGAGAGTATTGGATCAAGGGGTGTGTTGTCGGCGAAAAATACGGACTTTGTCGGCATCAAATTTGATTGGAAAAGCCGACAAAACGAACGAAGCGACGACCGAGGTGCGGAATACGAGAACGATTGAGCGTTAGAATCAAACGAACCTCCACTACTTGGAAATCCTTAAGTGGTAAAAACGGTATCACCTAAGGCTACAAACAAAAGAGGATAATCGGTTAGAAACAAGAAATATCCAAAGACCTGAACAGTAAGTAAACACTTGGAATCCATAAGTAGATTCAGAAGAATATACTTGATATCCCGTGAGGAAATTACTTATTGCAATCAAGAAAATCAATACCGATTCCGGATGGGCCTCATTTATCTACCCATTCTACGAACAAGCATACGCCCCACCGGATAAGAAATACTTAACCTCGTAAAAGACCGATACAGTAAGACCGACACGACGCTAATACAGCAACAGCAACAGCAGTATCGGTACGATGAAGATAACAGTAACAGATAACCGGGGAAGATCTCTACCAAGCAAAATACAGCAGAGAGCCCCGATACAGTGAAAATACCCAGTAAAAATAAGAGCCTCTCTCTGAGCTCACATCTCTTTAAATTTCAATTATCCAATACCTTACCGGTCGATTTTTAGAGTAACAACAATCTGTCAGTACAAAGAGAAAGATGGTAGTGGTATTACATCCGATTGGCTTTGCAATGCGGTCGTGCCAGCAATTAGAGCCAAGTTTGGCCCAAAAGGTTCGAGTGATTGCTTCAAATAATGATGGAATTGTGCACTTGGATGAAATTCCTACCACAGATGATGAGATTGCAAGGGGAGTGAGAGGGTATGGACATCAATGGAAGAATGCTATATATGCCAAGATGTGTACCACACAGAACCATGTTGCAGAGCTCAGGAACCAGCATAACATTGCAGAGATAGCAGAGATGAAGAGACAGGTGAAGCAGTTGCAACAGATCTGTAGGGGGATTGCAATGGCGCCGGCGCGTCGATTTGGTGGAGGAGGAGGAGGGAGAGGGCCGGCTGTAGTGGATGCCGCGCCCGGGCTTCCAGAGGGGCAGCGACCTGCAACCTTGTATGCCACTCCAAGAACCATCCAAGCCTTGTTGTGGGATGAGTACCAAAATGGAATAGGAGGGAGGAAGCCAACAAGGGAGTTCACTGCAGCTGAGCGCGGGCGTGTGAAGTTCAAGTATTCCAACAGGAAAGTTGTGTGGAGTTGTATGGAGAGGCTCTTGAATCGTGGCAACGATGTGAATACTGCCATCAGCAAGATCAAGCGTGTTTATGGGGATGTGTCCATCACAAAGCTAATCAAGGCAATGCGTCGTGATGAGAGGAGTGATGGAGGGAATCCGGCACTTCAATGAGCATTGCTGCTGGATGGATTCGTTTTTTGATCGAACCACTAACAAATTGATTGATCCATTTGTTTGATCGATTCGTTCGATCGATTCGTTTGTGGTTTGAGCGATTCGTTTGTTGGTTCGATCGATTCCTTTGATCATTGGTTCAATGGAGGAGGAGGAGCAGCTTGTTGGATAGGGGATCCCCCCCTGTTGTTGCTGATAAGCTCTGTTTTTAGTTCAAGTTTTTTCATGTTCCGGTGTGTGTTGTCGAGTGAGTGAGTGCTGTAATCACGGGCGGGTTCGATCGATCACCTGTCTAAGTCGATGTTAGTGTCGTGTAACATGTCAGTAATAGATAACAGTATTATTTGTACACATTTACTTCCATCTTCTTGTACCTCAGCACGGAAAGCGAACGGTCGATTTTTGGAACTGTCTTGTTGCCGGTCGTCTTGTGTCTTGTTGCCGGTCTTGTTGCTGGTCTTGTGGGGTATTGAAGGTGCAGTGGGTTCGATCGATCACCCGTCTAAGTCGATGTCAGGGTCGTGTAACATGGAAGTAATAGATAACAGTATTATTTGTACACATGTACTTCCATCTTCTTGTACCTTGACTCGGAAAGAGAATGGTTGATTTTCGATCTGTCTTGTGAGCACTCTTGTCTTAGCGAGTTTTTCAACGTTCCGACGAATTTTTTTTAATACTTAGAGTGTTACACAAAAAGGTGCGGAGTGCTCACCAAACGTTACCTCTGTAGACTTCTACATGGTTTGTGTACTGTTGCATTTTAAGTTGCGTTTTTTTTGTGTACTCTCACGGTACATCATCATCATCTTAACTAAGATTACCATACGGTAATTGCTCGTACGTACGAGTACGTACTGTACCGTACCGTACGGTGCGAATTAGTGCTTTGCAGGGGCCCTGTGGAGTTGTTGAGTACATAGTGTTTGTATGTATTTTAAGTATGTGTCAGTAAAGCTATGGTAAGAAATTCTACGATTAAAATATAACTCAGTCACGAACCCAAAAATCCACTAGGTTTGAGCACTGTGCAAATCCTGCAAGTCCACGACCAAAATAAAACTTAGTCATCAATACAAAAACCCACCCTATTTTCGCACAGTGCAAATCTGTCCAGTCCCTAACCAAAATATAACTCAGTCATCAACCAAAAATCACCATAATTAAGCACAGTCCAAATCCTGCCAATCCCCGACCAAAATATAACTAAGTAATAAACCCAAAAACCAACATGATTAAATCGTCAAGCCTAAAAACCCACAAGATTTAGACACAGTGCAAATCTTTCCAGTCCCTAACTAAAATATAAATCAGTCATCAATTCAAAAACCAACCAGATTTTAGCACAGCCCAAATCCTGCCAATTCCCGACTAAAATATAACTCAGTCATCAACCCAAAAACCTACCAGATTTTAGCACTGTGCAAATCCTGCCAGTCCCCGACTAAAATATAACACAGTCATCAACCCAAAAACCCACCATATTTTAGCACATTCCAAATCCTGCCAATCCCCGACTAAAATATAACTCAGTCATCAACCCAAAAACCAACCCGATTTGAACACAGTGCAAATCTTTTCAGTCCCTAACCAAAATATAATTCAGTCATCAATTCAAAAACCAACCAGATTTTAGCACAGTGCAAATCCTGCCAATTCCCGACTAAAATATAACTCAGTCATCAACCCAAAAACCAACCTGATTTGAACACAGTGCAAATCTTTCAGTCCCTAACCAAAATTTAACTCAGTCATCAATTCAACAAAAACCAACCAGATTTTAGCACAGTGCAAATCCTGCCAATTCCCGACTAAAATATAACTCAGTCATCAACCCAAAAACCAACCTGATTTGAACACAGTGCAAATCTTTTCAGTCCCTAACCAAAATATAATTCAGTCATATATTCAAAAACCAACCAGATTTTAGCACAGTGCAAATCCTGCCAATTCCCGACTAAAATATAACTCAGACATCAACCCAAAAAACAACCAGATTTTAGCACAGTGCAAATCCTGCCAATTCCCGACTAAAAGTCATCAATTCAAAACTCACCAGATTTTAGCACAGTGCAAATCCTGCCAATTCCCGACTAAAATTTAACTCAGTCATCAACCCAAAAACCCACCAGATTTTGGCATTGTGCAAATCATTCCAATCCCCGACTAAAATATAACACAGTCATCAACCCAAAAACCAACCAGATTTGAACACAGTGCAAATCTTTTCAGTCCCTAACCAAAATATAATTCAGTCATCAATTCAAAAACCAACCAGATTTTAGCACAGTGCAAATCCTGCCAATCCCGGACTAAAATATAACTCAGTCAATAACTCAAAAACCCACCAGATTTTAGCATTGTACTAAAATATAACGCAGTCATCAACCCAAAAACCAACCCGATTTGAACACAATGCAAATCTTTTCAGTCCCTAACGAAAATATAATTCAGTCATCAATTCAAAAACCAACCAGATTTTAGCACAGTGCAAATCCTGCCAATCCCCGACTAAAATATAACGCAGTCATCAACCCAAAAACCAACCAGATTTGAACACAGTGCAAATCCTGCCAATTCCCGACTAAAATATAACTCAGTCATCAACCCTAAAACCCACCAGATTTTAGCACAGTGAAAATCCTGCCAATCCCCGACTAAAATATAACGCAGTCATCAACCCAAAAACAAACCAGATTTTAGCACAGTGCAAATCCTGCCAATTCCCCACTAAAATACAACTCAGTCATCAACCCTTAAACCCACCAGATTTTAGCACAAGGCAAATCCTGCCAATCCCCGACTAAAATATAACTCAGACATCAACCCAAAAACCAACCAGATTTTAGCACAGTGCAAATCCTGCCAATTCCCGACTAAAAGTCATCAATTCAAAAACCAACCAGATTTTAGCACAGTGCAAATCCTGCCAATTCCCGACTAAAATATAACTCAGTCATCAACCCAAAAACCAACCTGATTTGAACACAGTGCAAATCTTTCAGTCCCTAACCAAAATATAATTCAGTCATCAATTCAAAAACCAACCAGATTTTAGCACAGTGCAAATCCTGCCAATCCCCAACTAAAATATAACTCAGTCATCAATCAAAAACCAACCAGATTTGAACACAATGCAAATCTTTTCAGTCCCTAACCAAAATATAATTCAGTCATCAATTCAAAAACCAACCAGATTTTAGCACAGTGCAAATCCTGCCAATTCCCGACTAAAATATAACTCATTCAATAACTCAAAAACCCACCAGATTTTAGCATTGTGTAAATCCTGCCAATTCCCGACTAAAATATAACGCAGTCATCAACCCAAAAACCCACCATATTTTAGCACATTCCAAATCCTGCCAATCCCCGACTGAAATATAACTCAGTAATCAACCCGAATACCAACCAGATTTGAACACAGTGTAAATCTTTTCAGTCCCTAACCAAAATATAATTAAAAAACACACAAGATTTTAGCACAGTGCAAATCCTGCCAATTCCCGACTAAAATATAACTCAGACATCAACCCAAAAACCAACCTGATTTGAACACAGTGCAAATCTTTCAGTCCCTAACACAAATATAATTCAGTCATCAATTCAAAAACCAACCAGATTTTAGCACAGTGCAAATCCTGCCAATTCCCGACTAAAAGTCATCAATTCAAAAACCAACCAGATTTTAGCACAGTGGAAATCCTGCCAATTCCCGACTAAAATATAACTCAGTCATCAACCCAAAAACCAACCTGATTTGAACACAGTGCAAATCTTTCAGTCCCTAACACAAATATAATTCAGTCATCAATTCAAAAACCAACCAGATTTTAGCACAGTGCAAATCCTGCCAATTCCCGACTAAAATACAACTCAGTCATCAACCCTAAAACCCACCAGATTTTAGCACAGTGCAAATCCTGTCAATCCCCGACTAAAATATAACTCAGTCATCAACCCAAAAACCAACCCGATTTGAACACAGTTCAAATCTTTTCAGTCCCTAACCAAAATATAATTAAATCTTCAACCATAAAACCCACCAGATTTAGACACAGTGCAAATCTTTCCAGTCCCTAACCAAAATATAACTCAGTCAATAACACAAGAACCCACCAGATTTTAGCATTGTTCAAATCCTGCCAATCCCCAACTAAAATATAACGCAGTCATCAACCCAAAAACAAACCAGATTTTAGCACAGTGCAAATCCTGCCAATTCCCCACTAAAATACAACTCAGTCATCAACCCAAAAACCCACCATATTTTAGCACAGTGCAAATCCTGCCAATCCCCGACTAAAATATAACTCAGTCATCAACCCAAAAACCAACCAGATTTGAACACAGTGCAAATCTTTTCAGTCCCTAATCAAACTATAATTCAGTCATCAATTCAAAAACCAACCAGATTTTAGCACAGTGCAAATCCTGCCAATTCCCGACTAAAATATAACACAGTCATCAACCCAAAAACCAACCTGATTTGAACACAGTGCAAATCTTTCAGTCCCTAACCAAAATATAATTCAGTCATCAATTCAAAAACCAACCAGATTTTAGCACAGTGCAAATCCTGCCAATCCCCGACTAAAATATAACTCAGTCATCAACCCAAAAACCAACCAGATTTGAACACAATGCAAATCCTTTTAGTCCCTAACCAAAATATAATTCAGTCATCAATTCAAAAACCAACCAGATTTTAGCACAGTGCAAATCCTGCCAATTCCCGACTAAAATATAACGCAGTCATCAACCCAAAAACCAACCAGATTTGAACACAGTGCAAATCCTTTCAGTCCCTAATCAAAATATAACTCAGTCATCAATCCTAAAACCAACCAGATTTTAGCACAGTGCAAATCCTGCCAATCCCCGACTAAAATATAACTCAGTCATCAACCCAAAAACCAACCTGATTTGAACACAATGCAAATCTTTTAGTCCCTAACCAAAATATAATTCAGTCATCAATCCAAAACCAACCAGATTTTAGCACAGTGCAAATCCTGCCAATTCCCCACTAAAATATAACTCAGTCAATAACTCAAAAACCCACCAGATTTTAGCATTGTGTAAATCCTGCCAATCCCCGACTAAAATATAATTCAGTCATCAATTCAAAAACCAACCAGATTTTAGCACAGTGCAAATCCTGCCAATTCCCGACTAAAATATAACTCAGTCAATAACTCAAAAACCAACCTGATTTGAACACAGTGCAAATCTTTCAGTCCCTAACCAAAATATAACTCAGTCATCAATTCAAAAACCAACCAGATTTTAGCACAGTGCAAATCCTGCCAATCCCCGACTAAAATATAACGCAGTCATCAACCCAAAAACCAACCAGATTTGAACACAGTGCAAATCCTGCCAATTCCCGACTAAAATATAACTCAGTCATCAACCCTAAAACCCACCAGATTTTAGCACAGTGCAAATCCTGCCAATCCCCGACTAAAATATAACTCAGTCATCAATCAAAAACCAACCAGATTTGAACACAATGCAAATCTTTTCAGTCCCTAACCAAAATATAATTCAGTCATCAATTCAAAAACCAACCAGATTTTAGCACAGTGCAAATCCTGCCAATTCCCGACTAAAATATAACTCAGTCATCAACCCAAAAACCAACCTGATTTGAACACAGTGCAAATCTTTCAGTCCCTAACCAAAATATAATTCAGTCATCAATTCAAAAACCAACCAGATTTTAGCACAGTGCAAATCCTGCCAATTCCCGACTAAAATATAACTCATTCAATAACTCAAAAACCCACCAGATTTTAGCATTGTGTAAATCCTGCCAATTCCCGACTAAAATATAACGCAGTCATCAACCCAAAAACCCACCATATTTTAGCACATTCCAAATCCTGCCAATCCCCGACTAAAATATAACTCAGTAATCAACCCGAATACCAACCAGATTTGAACACAGTGTAAATCTTTTCAGTCCCTAACCAAAATATAATTCAAAAACACACAAGATTTTAGCACAGTGCAAATCCTGCCAATTCCCGACTAAAATATAACTCAGACATCAACCCAAAAACCAACCTGATTTGAACACAGTGCAAATCTTTCAGTCCCTAACACAAATATAATTCAGTCATCAATTCAAAAACCAACCAGATTTTAGCACAGTGCAAATCCTGCCAATTCCCGACTAAAATACAACTCAGTCATCAACCCTAAAACCCACCAGATTTTAGCACAGTGCAAATCCTGACAATCCCCGACTAAAATATAACTCAGTCATCAACCCAAAAACCAACCCGATTTGAACACAGTGCAAATCTTTTCAGTCCCTAACCAAAATATAATTAAATCTTCAACCATAAAACCCACCAGATTTAGACACAGTGCAAATCTTTCCAGTCCCTAACCAAAATATAACTCAGTCAATAACACAAGAACCCACCAGATTTTAGCATTGTTCAAATCCTGCCAATCCCCAACTAAAATATAACGCAGTCATCAACCCAAAAACAAACCCGATTTTAGCACAGTGCAAATCCTGCCAATTCCCCACTAAAATACAACTCAGTCATCAACCCTAAAACCCACCATATTTTAGCACAGTGCAAATCCTGCCAATCCCCGACTAAAATATAACTCAGTCATCAACCCAAAAACCAACCAGATTTGAACACAGTGCAAATCTTTTCAGTCCCTAATCAAACTATAATTCAGTCATCAATTCAAAAACCAACCAGATTTTAGCACAGTGCAAATCCTGCCAATTCCCGACTAAAATATAACTCAGTCATCAACCCAAAAACCAACCTGATTTGAACACAGTGCAAATCTTTCAGTCCCTAACCAAAATATAATTCAGTCATCAATTCAAAAACCAACCAGATTTTAGCACAGTGCAAATCCTGCCAATCCCCGACTAAAATATAACTCAGTCATCAACCCAAAAACCAACCAGATTTGAACACAATGCAAATCCTTTTAATCCCTAACCAAAATATAATTCAGTCATCAATTCAAAAACCAACCAGATTTTAGCACAGTGCAAATCCTGCCAATCCCCGACTAAAATATAACGCAGTCATCAACCCAAAAACCAACCAGATTTGAACACAGTGCAAATCCTGCCAATTCCCGACTAAAATATAACTCTGTCATCAACCCTAAAACCCACCAGATTTTAGCACAGTGAAAATCCTGCCAATCCCCGACTAAAATATAACACAGTCATCAACCCAAAAACAAACCATATTTTAGCACAGTGCAAATCCTGCCAATTCCCCACTAAAATACAACTCAGTCATCAACCCTAAAACCCACCAGATTTTAGCACAGTGCAAATCCTGTCAATCCCCGACTAAAATATAACTCAGTCATCAACCCAAAAACCAACCCGATTTGAACACAGTGCAAATCTTTTCAGTCCCTAACCAAAATATAATTAAATCTTCAACCATAAAACCCACCAGATTTAGACACAGTGCAAATCTTTCCAGTCCCTAACCAAAATATAACTCAGTCAATAACACAAGAACCCACCAGATTTTAGCATTGTTGAAATCCTGCCAATCCCCGACTAAAATATAACGCAGTCATCAACCCAAAAACAAACCAGATTTTAGCACAGTGCAAATCCTGCCAATTCCCCACTAAAATACAACTCAGTCATCAACCCTAAAACCCACCATATTTTAGCACAGTGCAAATCCTGCCAATCCCCGACTAAAATATAACTCAGTCATCAACCCAAAAACCAACCAGATTTGAACACAGTGCAAATCTTTTCAGTCCCTAATCAAAATATAATTCAGTCATCAATTCAAAAACCAACCAGATTTTAGCACAGTGCAAATCCTGCCAATCCCCGACTAAAATATAACTCAGTCATCAACCCAAAAACCAACCTGATTTGAACACAGTGCAAATCTTTCAGTCCCTAACCAAAATATAATTCAGTCATCAATTCAAAAACCAACCAGATTTTAGCACAGTGCAAATCCTGCCAATCCCCGACTAAAATATAACGCAGTCATCAACCCTAAAACCCACCATATTTTAGCACAGTGCAAATCCTGCCAATCCCCGACTAAAATATAACTCAGTCATCAACCCAAAAACCAACCAGATTTGAACACAGTGCAAATCTTTTCAGTCCCTAATCAAAATATAATTCAGTCATCAATTCAAAAACCAACCAGATTTTAGCACAGTGCAAATCCTGCCAATCCCCGACTAAAATATAACTCAGTCATCAACCCAAAAACCAACCTGATTTGAACACAATGCAAATCTTTTTAGTCCCTAACCAAAATATAATTCAGTCATCAATTCAAATACCAACCAGATTTTAGCACAGTGCAAATCCTGCCAATTCCCGACTAAAATATAACTCAGTCAATAACTCAAAAACCCACCAGATTTTAGCATTGTGTAAATCCTGCCAATCCCCGACTAAAATATAATTCAGTCATCAATTCAAAAACCAACCAGATTTTAGCACAGTGCAAATCCTGCCAATTCCCGACTAAAATATAACTCAGTCAATAACTCAAAAACCAACCAGATTTTAGCACAGTGCAAATCCTGCCAATTCCCGACTAAAATATAACTCAGTCAATAACTCAAAAACCCACCAGATTTTAGCATTGTGTAAATCCTGCCAATCCCCGACTAAAATATAACTCAGTCATCAACCCAAAAACCCACCAGATTTTAGCACAGTGCAAATCCTGCCAATTCCCGACTAAAATATAACTCAGTCATCAACCCAAAAACCAACCCAATTTGAACACAGTGCAAATCTTTTCAGTCCCTAACCAAAATATTATTAAATCGTCAACCCTAAAACCTACTTGATTTAGACACAGTGCAAATCTTTCCAGTCCCTAACCAAAATATAACTCAGTCAATAACCCAAAAACCCACCAGATTTTAGCATTGTTCAAATCCTGCCAATCCTCGACTAAAAGATAACGCAGTCATCAACCCAAAAACCAACCAGATTTTAGTACAGTTCAAATCCTGCCAATTCCCCACAAAAATACAATTTAGTCATCAATCCAAAAACCCACCAGATATTAGCACAGTGCAAATCCTGCCAATACCCGACTAAAATATAACTCAGTCATCAACCCAAGAACCAACCGGATTTGAACACAGTGCAAATCTTTTCAGTCCCTAACCAAAATATAATTCAGTCATCAATTCAAAAACCAACCAGATTTTAGCACAGTGCAAATCCTGCCAATTCCCGACTAAAATATAACTCAGTCATCAACCCAAAAACCAACCTGATTTGAACACAGTGCTAATCTTTTCAGTCCCTAACCAAAATATAATTCAGTCATCAATTCAAAAACCAACCAGATTTTAGCACAGTGCAAATCCTGCCAATTCCCGACTAAAATATAACTCAGTCATCAACCCAAAAACCAACCCGATTTGAACACAATGCAAATCTTTTCAGTCCCTAACCAAAATATAATTCAGTCATCAATTCAAAAACCAACCAGATTTTAGCACTGTGCAAATCCTGCCAATTCCCGACTAAAATATAACTCAGTCAATAACTCAAAAACCCACCAGATTTTAGCATTGTGTAAATCCTGCCTATTCCCGACTAAAATATAACGCAGTCATCAACCCAAAAACCCACCATATTTTAGCACATTCCAAATCCTGCCAATCCCCGACTAAAATATAACTCAGTAATCAACCCGAAAACCAACCAGATTTGAACACAGTGCAAATCTTTTCAGTCCCGAACCAAAATAGAATTAAATCGTCAACCCTAAAACCCACTAGATTTAGACTCAGTGCAAATCTTTCCAGTCCCTAACCAAAATATAACTAAGTCATCAATTCAAAAACCAACCAGATTTTAGCACAGTGCAAATTCTGCCAATTCCTGACCAAAATATAACTCAGTCAATAACCCAAAAACCCACCAGATTTTAGCATTGTGCAAATCTTTCCAATCCCCGACTAAAATATAACACAGTCATCAACCCAAAAACCAACCAGATTTGAACACAGTGCAAATCCTGCCAATTCCCGACTAAAATATAACTCAGTCATCAACCCAAAAACCCACCAGATTTTAGCACAGTGCAAATCCTGCCAATTCCCGACTAAAATATAACTCAGTCCTCAACCCAAAAACCAACCCGATTTGAACACAGTGCAAATCTTTTCAGTCCCTAACCAAAATATAATTCAGTCATCAATTCAAAAACCAACCAGATTTTAGCACAGTGCAAATCCTGCCAATCCCCGACTAAAATATAACGCAGTCATCAACCCAAAAACCAACCTGATTTGAACACAGTGCAAATCTTTTCAGTCCCTAACCAAAATATAATTCAGTCATCAATTCAAAAACCAACCAGATTTTAGCACAGTGCAAATCCTGCCAATCCCCGACTAAAATATAACTCAGTCATCAACCCAAAAACCAACCAGATTTGAACACAATGCAAATCTTTTTAGTCCCGAACCAAAATATAATTCAGTCATCAATTCAAAAACCAACCAGATTTTAGCACAGTGCAAATCCTGCCAATCCCCGACTAAAATATAACGCAGTCATCAACCCAAAAATCTACCATATTTTAGCACAGTGCAAATCCTGCCAATTCCCCACTAAAATACAACTCAGTCATCAACCCAAAAACCCACCAGATTTTAGCACAGTGCAAATCCTGCCAATACCCGACTAAAATATAACTCAGTCATCAACCCAAGAACCAACCCGATTTGAACACAGTGCAAATCTTTTCAGTCCCTAACCAAAATATAATTAAATCTTCAACCATAAAACCCACCAGATTTAGACACAGTGCAAATCTTTCCAGTCCCTATCCAAAATATAACTCAGTCATCAATTCAAAAACACACAAGATTTTAGCACAGTGCAAATCCTGCCAATTCCCGACTAAAATATAACTCAGACATCAACCCAAAAACCAACCAGATTTTAGCACAGTGCAAATCCTGCCAATTCCCGACTAAAAGTCATCAATTCAAAAACCCACCAGATTTTAGCACAGTGCAAATCCTGCCAATTCCCGACTAAAATATAACTCAGTCATCAACCCAAAAACCAACCAGATGTTAGCATTGTGCAATTCTTTCCAATCCCCGACTAAAATATAACACAGTCATCAACCCATAAACCAACCAGATTTGAACACAGTGCAAATCCTGCCAATTCCCGACTAAAATATAACTGAGTCATCAACCCAAAAACCCACCAGATTTTAGCACAGTGCAAATCCTGCCAATTCCCGACTAAAATATAACTTAGTCATCAACCCAAAAACCAACCAGATGTGAGCACAGTGCAAATCCTGCGGATCCCCGATCAAAATATAACGCAGTCATCAACCCAAAAACACACAAGATTTTAGCGCAGTGCAAATCCTGCCAGTCCCCGACTCAAATATAACGCAGTGATGGACCCAAAAACCAACCAGATTTGAACACAGTGAAAATCGTTTCAGTCCCGAACCAAAATATAATTAAATCGTCAACCCTAAAACCCACCAGATTTAGACACAGTGCAAATCTTTCCAGTCCCCGACTAAAATATAACGCAGTCATGAACCCAACACAAAAACCCACAAGATTTTAGCACAGTGCAAATCCTGCCAATCGTCGACTAAAATATAACTCAGCCATCAACCCAAAAACCAACCAGATTTGAACACAGTGCAAATGTTTTCAGTCCCGAACCAAAATATAATTAAATCGTCAACCCTAAAACTCACCAGATTTGAACACAGTGCAAATCTCTCCAGTCCCTAACCAAAATACAATTCAGTCATCAATTCAAAAACCAACAAGATTTTAGCACAGTGCAAATCCCGCCAATTAACACTGTGCAAATTTTTCCAGTCTCTTACCAAAATATAATTCAATCGTGAACCAAAAAACCAACCATATTTGAACACAGTGCAAATCCTGCCGATCCCCGACCAAAATAGAACTCAGTAATAAAAAAAAAACCCACCTGATTTGAAGACAGTGCAAATTCTTCCGACCCCCGACCAAAATATAATTCAATCGTGAACCAAAAAACCAACCATATTTGAACACAGTGCAAATCCTGCCGATCCCCGAGCAATATATAACTCAGTTATCAACCAAAAAACCCACCTGATTTGAAGACAGTGCAAATTCTTCTGACCCCCGACCAAAATATAATTCAATCGTGAACCAAAAAACCAACCATATTTGAACACAGTGCAAATCCTGCCGATCCCCGACCAAAATATAACTCAGTAATCAACCAAAAAACCCACCTGATTTGAAGACAGTGCAAATTCTTCCGACCCCCGACCAAAATATAATTCAATCGTCAACGCAAAAATCCACCAATTTTTGCACAGTGGAAATCTTTCCAGTCCCTAATCAAAATATAACTCGTTCGTCAAAGACCGAACTTACAAATCCTGCCCATCCCCAACTTTAAATCAACTTGATTATCTATTCATATTATGTATCCAGTTCAGACAAAGATAGTTCTGATAGCAGTTCCAATTGAGTTGATAGGGGACTCATTGATTCGTACGAATAGAACAACTGCCGTCATGTAGCTTTGGTACTGGTGGACACGAAAGGAATTTAATATACCGGTACGAGCTGCCAATAATTACAAAATACTGGTATGTACCGTATCACAACAACGATTAAAGTAGATGTATGATGACTGCATTTGTTCTTAGATCCAGTACATACTCATACTACATACCTTGCTTGAGTCATAGTTCATTTTTGAAGGGGTGAAAGAAACCATTTTTTTCACTTTTTAGTTTTTCAAAAGATTTGTTCTTAGATCCAGTACATACTCATACTACATACCATGCTTGAGTCATACTTCATTTTTGAGGGGGTGAAAGAAACTATTTTTTCAATTTTGGTTCAAGAGAAACTATTTTTTTTTAATTTTATTAGGGGTTGAAAGAAACTATTTTTCTAATTTCAATTTATTGGTGATTCAATTCTTTGACTCAATTCCATGATACAAGTCTATGATTCAATTATCTGATTCAATTTTCAATCAAGTCTACATCTGAGAACTGTTTCTCTACCCCCTGCGGGATATGGCGCGGTACGTTCAGAACTCCCTACCTCATTTTCAAAATTCCCTGCTTCCTGATTTCACGTGTTTACTAAAAAACCTGAGTCTATGAATCCAATCCACAATTTAATTCCATGATTCAATTCCATCATACAAGTCTATGATACAATACAATATACGTAATTGAATTATATTATTCAATTCTACTACTCAATTTTGATTCAAGTCTATGAGTCAGGTCTATGAGTCAAATATATGATTCATTTTCATGACTCAAGTAAATGATTCCATTCCATGCCTCAGATCTATGAATCAATTCATCAATCCAAGTCTATGATTCTAATCCATAATTCAAATCCATAATTCCAATCCATGCTTCCAATCCATGATTCCAATCCATGATTCAATTCCATGATACAAGTCTATGGTTCAATTCTGTGATTCAATTTTGATTCAATTATATGATTCATTTTCATGACTCAAGTCAATGATTCCATAGTGTGGGTGGGTTAGTGGCTGAGCAAATGAGGTCACAGGATCGAATTGGATGTATGATCCTACCTTTCGTTGGTATTGTTGTAGATGAAAAGTGTATGGCAAAAGTGTAGATTTGTAGCATGGACCTAGTAGTGTTCTTGGAGTATGCAAATTTGCAAACAAATTAAAAGCCATAGTTAGATGGCATTTCCATCCTTCACCTTCTAGGGGGGGATAGAATTGTCGCTTTACGGAGACAAAGCCCACTTGTACATTGTGCGTGCGAAAATCTGCTTTGCAGATCGTTTCACAGTGGTGTACTTTAAGGTGCTGAGGCTTTCTCCATAAGTATAATCTGAAATGGTACTGTTGGCTTACAATGATGAATTCAATCTTGAACTTGAAGCTTCATGCATTACAAGTGGCATTAATTACAATTTGGTGAAAAATACATGGTGTGCACACTCGACTATAGTCTTGTGGGTAAGACACATCCTCTGTCAGCAATTATGTATTCTTGATGTCATTGCAATAATATGAGCTTACACTCAAGCCAGTCACCAACCGAAATATAATTCAATCGTGAACCCAAAAACCCACCAGATTTGAACACAATGCAAATCTTTCCAGTCCCTAACCAAAATATGATTCAATCGTCAACCCACAAACTCACAAGATTTGAACACAGTGCAAATCTTTCCAGTCCCTAATGCAAATATTTCCAGTCACCAACCGAAATATAATTCAATCGTGAACCCAAAAACCCACCAGATTTGAACACAATGCAAATCTTTCCAGTCCCTAACCAAAATATGATTCAATCATCAACCCACAAACTCACAAGATTTGAACACAGTGCAAATCTTTCCAGTCCCTACTCACCGTACGTACCGTACAATATCCCGACCAAAATATAACTTAGTTTCCAGTCCCTAACTAAAATATAACTCAGTCATCAACCCAAAAACCCACCAGATTTGAACACAGTGCAAATCTTTCCAGTCATTAACCAAAATATATTTCAATCGTGAACCCAAAAACCAACCGAATTTTAGCACAGTGCAAATCCCACCAATTCCCGACTAAAATATAACTCAGTCATCAATCCAAAAACCCACCAGATTTGAACACAGTGCAAATCTTTCCAGTCATTAACCAAAATATATTTCAATCGTGAACCCAAAAACCAACCGAATTTGAACACAGTGCAAATATTAATTTGCTGCCGACAACGACCGTATATTTTGCACCTCTACCAAATTCTCTCATCTGGTAAACTTAACGTTCGTATCTTTCGTTCGCGTCTTTTTCGATTGTATCGATTGAATAAATTCGATTCGTACCCGTCTTTTTCGATTGAATTTGCTGCCGACAACGACCGTATATTTTGCACCTCTACCAAACTCTCAAGAAAGGGCGAACGACGACAACAGGGAAAAATTCAAATGTACCGTAGTCGGACTCATTCATGTACAAATTGTACCAAATCTAAAAAGTTCGATTGTATATTCACCAACTCTCTCATCTGGCAAAGATGACGATGACGACAAGGACTAACTTCATCCAAGACAGATTTTAATCGTATGATTTTTTCTTTATTCAGGTTAAATCTTATGGTTACTTGCAACCAAAAAAATGAGAGTTTGCTACCATAAAAATGAGCGCGCGCCACTAGATATTACTATTGCTTTTAGAAGAAGCATCTCATTTCCGTAAATAAATGTTTGGGTACTGTTTTTTACGATTTTTAGTCGTAGCGTTTGTACCAAGTCTACTTGTTAAAAACAGATTTTTTTAATATTTTTACGTATTTTCCCCCCCCCAAACCCCCCCCACATAAACTCCGTCTACAAGGTTACGTTGTCAACTCCTAGGGTTAGTGTTAAACGTTCAACTAACAACTCCACCAATTGGCTATTGTTGTTTGTTGGAATCGTTCTCGTAATCGTATTAATATATATACTATATATATATATATGCCCCGGATGGATCGAAACCGGGACTCACCTAAAGATTACAGTACGTACCGTCCGTTGGATCGCATCGTCCTTCACTTGTCTGTCACGCACGCACACAGACCGATGGCGAATTTCGTCGATGAAACGCGATTGATTCATTCACTACTACGGTACGTACGTACGGTACACACGAACGAGTAATTAATTACTACTCCGTAATACACGACCGCAATACGTTAGATAGATTGATTCGAGAAAAACTTCGGAGGAACGGTCTAAACGGAACGGAACGGAACGACAACACGACACGACACGACACGACACGACACGACACGACACGGCCTGCTGCGTTCTCAATACATTACAGTCAACAGTATAGTAGTGTTTCAGTAGTGCAGTGCAGTGCAGTGTATTGTAGTGTAGTGTGGTGTTGAGACAAAATCCTATCCGGCCGCGATTGGCTCCGTTGCGTTGCACTTGCACTTGCACTTGCACGCACTGTAAGTAAGTGCTGTAAGTGAGTGTTGTATTGCTTGTTTGGTTTTTGTTGGGTCTATTATTATTTATTATACGATAGTGGCGAGTTCTGTTCCAGATCGAGTTCGAGTTTGAATTCGAGTTCGAGTTCGAGTTCGAGTTCGAGTTCGTACCCAACAAGACAACAAAGACTCGACACGCAACGAAACGAAACGAAACGAAACGAAACAAGGAATGAAATGATTGCTTCTCTTCGATAAAGGAACGGAGCTAAGTGCACTGTACTGTACTGTTCGGAGTGGAGTGGAGTGGAGTGGAGTGGAAAGGAGTGGAAAGGAGTGGATGTGGATGTGGACGTGGATGTGGAGTGGATGTGAAGTGGAGAACGGAACTAAAACCGAGGGGAACATGAACGGCCGAAACCGAGACCGAGACCGAGACCGATGCCGAAGTCGGTATTGTCAATGGCAATGTCAGTGGCGGTTCGAGTTTGTGCTTGTGTTCGTGTTCGTGTTCGTGCTCGTTCTTCTCTGCGGAACGGTTCTCAACAACAACAACAACAACAACAACAACCAACAACAACAACAACAACAACAACAGTCTCGTCCACCAATGGATGCTACTGCCTCCCCATCGGTGCTTCCTACTTCCGAACCAACCACATCCACAACTACATCCACAACCACAACAACAACCACAACCACAACCACAACAACGATGATGATGATGATGACGACCGCTCCCCCAACAACAACTCCCCCTCGTCCGGATTCTTCTCCCGGGGAAAAAGAAGAACATCAGTATCAGTATCAGGATCAGAATCAGCATTCGAACAATATTTTTGTCCACAAGAAAACGCCCAAGGCCGTTGGTTTACGCGATAGTGACAGCGTTGTTAGTATCATCAGCCATCAACAACAGCAACATCAACAACAACAACAACAACAACGAGACATTGGTCCTTATTCGTATGGGTATCGCGGGCATGGATCTGGATCTGGATCTGGATCTGTGTCTCTGTCTTCTGTCTATTCGACCGATGCAACGAGAACGGTTGATGTTGTTGATGTTTCGAATCTCAATAACAACAACAACAACAATAATAACAATCCAAATCCAAATCCACACAAGAAAGAGCCCGTCACGGTGACGGAATTACCGTCTCCGGTCGTCGTGGCGACCGTTACCGGTACCGGTACCGACTCCTCATCCACAGCTGGCAGTGCCAGTGGCAACCATCGGAACGGGCCCGATGTTGCGCATCATCATCATCATCACCCCGCGACTACTACTGCTACTACTGCTGCTACTACTGCTACTACTGCTACTACTGCTACTGCTACTGCTACTGCGTATCCCAAAAACTCCATCACACCGGTGCGACCACCACCACCACGATGGTATTTCAACTACGACACGTCCGGTCAATCCTTGTACGGACCGGGGTATGCGGTGCTCTCGTTTCGTCACGATGATGATAATAATAATAATAATAATGGTGGTGGTGGTTACGGTTCCAACGATTTGGTCGTCGAATACGCCAACAACGCGTGGGTACACTACGAACCACCGCCGCCGATCGATCCCTACACGGCCATGGCGATGGCCAATGGATTGGATCCCGAAAATAACAACAACAGCAACAACGACAACGACGACGACGACAACCACAACTATTATCATTATTACTATTGGGACGAGTTCGGACCCGATGGCATCGGATTTGGTCCCTGGAAGGGCACCCTCGCGAGCCGGAACCTCCGAACCACCACTACCACAACAACAACACCAAACCAGAACCAGAACCAGTGCGGGAGCATCGGGAGACAGTCCCCGATCGATGTCCGTCCCACGGGGGTCGCATGCGTCGAGCACCACCAGATACGGACCCGGGGGGGCGATTTTCGACTCCACAACAACAAACACGACGACGACAATAACAACAGCAACAAACACGACGCCACCATCCGGCCGTTGATACTCCCGAGCAAGCTCCGGGTGTGGGTCCAGCGGCGGCCGTGCAGAAGTAGTAGTAGTAGCAACAGCAACAACAACAACGATAATTATAGTCCGGTTTGCAGCGAACCGGATCCGCCCCACGCCGATTTTCCCAACGGTTGGCCGGGATTTGCCGATGTCGTCCACATCGATTTCAAGTTCCCGGCGGAGCACACCATCTACGGAGAAATCTTTGACGGGGAGATGCAGATCTATCACCTGCACCCGGGAAGGAAGCGTCTGCCGGTGGTCAGTGTCCTCATGAGGAGCGCAACAGCAACAGCAACAGCAACAGCAACAGGGAGTGGTAGTGATGGTAACAACGACAACGACAGCAACAACGACGGGCACAACGAGTACCTACAGCTGATCATCGACGCGTTTCAGTACGAGTACGATACCAACCGGGCCCGCTGTGCGCAAGCCGCGATTCGGGAAGGAAACCGCCGCAGAACACTGCAACACCAACAGCAGAAGCAGAAGCAGAAGCAGAAGGAGAGGCAACAGCAACAGCAACAGCAACAGCGACGCAAAGAAACAAAATCGAAATCGAAATCGGAATCGGGGAACAACAAAAAGGGGAACTTTCGAAAACTTAAACAACAACACATGGGGAACGAAACAGAAGCGATTGATTCCAGTTTCGGCGTGAGGGGAGCCAGGGGAGGATCCTATTCGTTTGGGAGGAACAACAACAACAACAACAACATTAACAGCAGCAACGAGACTACCGGCTCCGGCACCGGGGAGAAAAGCGAACGAGAAAAGAGCCAACAAAAACCACAACCACGACCACAACCACAACCACAACCACAATCACCGCACCAACGCACGAACGACGACGACGACGACGAGTACGGCGACGAGTTCCCTCCTCCCCTCACCAAGCTCGAAAAGCTCGCAAACGTTGCTTTTGGGGACAATCGGGAAAACCTCGAGCACTACGCAAGCCTGCTGGCGGAAGATTCCAATTTCACGGCCACCAAACACCACCACCGCCGACAACTGAAATCGAAACACAGGTGGCACCCGCACCACGAATCACTCGTTCCCTCCTATTACTTCTACGGGTACGACGGATCCCTCACGGAACCACCCTGCGCCGAGATCGTCTCGTGGTTCGTCATGGACGTTCCCATGACCATTTCACGAAACCAGCTCGAGCAGATGAAAACGATACTCTTTGCGAACGTCGACGGGGAAACCTGCGAGGAAACCTCGGTCCACTACCGCAACAGCGTGGCACGGCCGATCCAGGACACCGGGCCGAACCGGGACGTCTGGCACTGCACCCGCGCCGACTTCCCCCCGGACCACGAGCGACAGCAACAATAGCGAAACAATAATAGCAAAATAATGGTGACAGCAACACTAGCAACACTAGCAGCAGCAACAGTACTACCGGAGTGATGTGATGTGAACCCTTAAACAACAGCAATAGCGACAGCAACAGCAACAACAACAACAACAGCAACAACGACAGCTGTTGACCACCATTGGTGTGGTGTCCAAAGCCCGGGGGTGGGGGTGTCCAAGGGAACTCGAACTCGATGTAACACACTAGGGGTAGAATTTAAGTTGTACCGTACCGTAGGAGTGATAATTATGATGGATTAAAAAAAATACTTTACGAAAATGGATGGAAACTTAACAGATAAAATAATAAGAGATTGAGTGATTCCCACCTAAGGAAAACGAATATAATTAATAAAAAAACACATAAAAAGTTTGTGTTTTCTATATAGATGTATTCACTTCTTAATAAAATTTGTCAGTCGAGGGGCTCTCGACTGACAGTTTTTATTGACTTAACTAACACTGAATAGATTTCAACGGAATCTTAAAATCAAACATTGCACCTCTTGCACCTCTTTTGCCGGGCATGCTTTTTTTGTTTGTTGTTAAATGGCAAAAACGGTCCCACTTAACACCATGAATAAACAGGCTAAAAGGTACGAACCAAGATATCATTTAAAAACAGATCGATAAGTAAACACTTAGAAGACCCTATGTGTATTGAAAAGAACAAATGTAATTGCCCGTGAGGAAACTACTTATAGAGATCATGAAAAGCAATGCCAGTTCGGATGTTTGAGGTCGATCGAACGAGCGCGCGCTACGGAACGAATGAGACGCGAATGAGACGTGAATGAGACGTGAGTGAATGAATGAGACACGAATGAGACGCGAGTGAATGAATGAGACGCGAATGAGTCTCGGGATCAATCGTACGAGTCGTCTTGCTTCTGCAGGAATGGACTAACATGATTGGAGATGGGAATGGAAGTGGGAATGAGAATTTACCACTTACCGATTCCGGTTCTCCTTCTTACTAAAAATAGGGCCTTATGTACCAATCTTACCGGGCACAAGGTAATCTCTACAGCCCATTGGTACAAAGGACACGTGCGCATCGAAGTATTAGCGGGTCGATGCCGATTATTAGTGATTTAGTGTGTGCATTGGAGTATTAGCGGGCCAATGCACCGACATGGTGATTTTAGTAAAAGAGCAATTTTCTGCTCACAATTTCAAGTAACAATTTCATGTAATAACCAACAAAGTTAAACTACCAAATACCGACTGTTCACCTCCATTTTTAGAGCCCTCCAAACATTCTTCGAAGAATTACGGAGCGCTCCCGAGGATTGGAACTTGGTCGAAGAAGAAAGAGATTTTCTTATTTGCAGCAGGCTGGCTAATCATCGGAGTCAGCGATTCACTTCTTTCATCCGCACCTTTCTTCAGCGGACTGCTGGCCACCATTCGGAGCCAGCGACCTTCTACAGTTACTTCTCATCCGCGCGTTTTTCAGCGGAATACTTCCTGTCCAAAGATTGGACCGCAGGCTGGCAAACATCGGAACCAGCGGCATTTTCAACAGCAGGATCGGTATCGACACACCAGAATCGATAGGGCCGATTATTATCAAGACAAACAACAGCAGGATCGGTATCGACACACCAGAAGCGATTGGGCCGATTAAGCAGGATTGGTATCGACACACCATAATCGATTGGGCCAATTACATATTTTTTTTTTCTGTTGGAATAGGAGTACGACAATTTACGGGATACACATCGGACCCACAATTTGCAAATACAGCAACTTACTTACGTTTGAATCGGAAATACGCATCAATTCACAGCGTTTACGTCGAACTGAATACGGCAATTCACTTACGTTGAACAACGAGTACGACGATTTGCGAAATACGTATCAGAAATACGCATTGATTTGCAGCGATACGCATCTCACACGGAATACGTCACGCAAGAATACGACAATTTACTTGGATCGGAATACGACAATTTACTTGGAACGACATCCGACAATTTACTTCAAGCTGAATGGAGGAGGATCAACCAACCCGGCACCAAGAGATAGAGATCGCCTTTTCTGAAGAATCGCCATCAGAAGAGAGCAATGTACTGTCAAGTTCAGAGAGTAGCGGCACAAGCATTGGAAGCACAAGCAGCGTCCACACGAAGGATCCGAGCACGACAAAGTACAAATACAAGATGGTGGAGTATGCGGATAGCCAAGTGCCCACATTGGCAAAGGGGGATGAGAACAAGTTCGAGCGTTGGTACATTCAGTTTGAAGCTTTTGCAGATAACAGGAAGTACCGGGACATGTTGTCTACCAAGCCACACAAGGACCTACCTCCAGAAGGAGAGCTTACACCCCGAGAGGACATGAGTACCGCACAGAAGAAGGCCTACCGGTACCACAACAAAGCACTGAATGACCTATACAAGGCCTTTGCCGACAACAGGACAGGCCTAGCCATCATGGAGAAGTCCAAGATCGATAGGGGGGGGTACAGCCAAAAAGAATGCAGAGCTCCGGAAACAGTGGCCCCGAGGTAGAGTACACCGAGTGATTGAAGAGCTCATGAGGGAATACAGGAAAATGAACCAGTCCCGCGACCAACAACAACTGGACATTGATCTAAGGAGTCTAAAGTTGACCATTGGCGCCACTCCACAGGATTTGGTTGAGGACATCTACGAGTTGCAAAGACAATACCACTACAAATCCGTCCAGCCCACTATGGCACAACTCATTGTGGCCTACAAAGATGCCCTACCGCCCTACCTACTGATGCAGCTTACACCCTTCATTGATTTGCTGCAAGCAAATGGAACCTCTGAATTGGAGTTTTGGGAATCACTCAATGTCCAAGCCAAAAGTCTGTATGACTCAGCTCGGCGTATCCAAAGCCGGGGAGGTAAAGCCAAGGAGATGAGTTTGTTTGGTGCTGAAATGACCAATTTTGCTGATCCAAGGGACAAGTGGTCCACCAATGCAGTCTGTTACTGGTGCAAAGAACAAGGTCATAAAGCCTACAACTGTCCCAAACGCGCAGCAGGACACCCGCGTGCCGACGACGACAACGGCAACAATGGCAACAGCAATGGCAACAACGGCAGTCGCAACAACAACAACCGAAACAACAACAACCGCGGCAACGGCAATGGCAATGGCAACGGCAATGGCAACGGCAATGGCAACAGCAATGGCAACGGCAATCGCACCAACAGGAATGGACACAACAGGGGCAGACGCCGCAAGTGTGGACTTTGTGGTGGCAATCACGGAACATCTGTCTGTTTTGAAGATGAGAAGAATGCTGCCCGACGCCCCAATGGTTGGAAATCCAAGTTGAAGGATGTGCAGGGAGCAACAATCGACTACGACTTCTGTCTCTCGGCAATGCAAACCTCTACCACTTCACTCCAACTACTCAATGCCCAGAAGCGAGCTACCAAAGGAGAGGTTGTGCCCGAAGGATTTGATCTACTGTATGATGACAATGTCTTTGTTTTTGATACAGGTGCAACCAGCCACAGTTCCAACAGTCTGCGATGTGCCACCAATTTGAGAGCTAGTGGTGCCACCATCACCACCCAAAGTGGAGATGAATTGAAGGGCTGCCAGGTTGGGGATATTCCCTCTCAGAAGATTGACAAGGATGGAAACAAGGAGTTTCAGACATTGTTGCAGGGTGTGAATTTCAATCCAAATTTTGCGTTCAACCTGTTCTCGGCCAACCTGGCTTTACAGAATGGTTGGATAGCCACCGGCAGCGACAAGACCGGATGGTCACTCAAGAAAGGGAATCTCCAAGTGAATTTTGATATTCAGATCCCCACCTACACGAGCTGTGTGTGGGTCGGCTATTTTGATCGCATTGCCAATCCTACGGACACCGACAACATTGACATCAACGCAGCCACTGCTACGACTACCACCGATGAAGGAACGAAGATGAACATCAACAAAGCCCACCAACTACTGGGACACATGGATGAGGACAGGACCCGCCGCACCGCTGCATCGCTTGGCTGGACCATTACTCGGGGTCCACTGCTCCCATGTGAAGATTGTGCCAAAGCAAAAGCGAAAAGGAAAGTGATTCCTACTGACAGCGAGCATGTTGCTGCTACAAAGCCTGGAGAACGACTCTTTGTGGATATGTCCTCAGTCAAGGCACCCAAAGCTGCCAAAACCAACAAGCTGACAGCCCCATTTATTACCAAGCCCCATTTTTGGATGATTGTTGACGAATATTCCACATGCCGATTTGTCAATTTCTTTGCCACCAAGGATGGCATGGTTGAACCCACTTGCGCATTGTTCAACCAATGGAGGTCCAAAGGACAACAGCTAAAGCAAATTTGCTGTGATAAGGCTGGCAAAAATACAGCACTTGAAGCTCGCCTGGCCTCAGCAGATTGGAAGTTTTCTTGCAAGTTCGAGTATACCTCAGTGGATACTCCCCAGCAGAATAGCTTGGTCGAAACAGCAATCTATCGATCAGTTTGCCGCGCCTTGGCTCTTTGCTCTCAAGCCAACGTCCCTAGGGAGTACCGTTTCAGATTTTTCCCCTTGGCGATGAGATGTGGTGTTCAGTTGGACTGGTTGGAGGCTGTCACTGTGAATGGCAATACTATGCCGAAGATCCACCATTTCTCTGGCAAAGTCCCTGCTTTCAGCGCCCACCTCAGAACCTTTGGTGAGGCTGGAGTCGTCCGTGTCAAACGGTCCACAAGTCCAAAACTCAATTATCGCGGGAACCCAGCTTTCTTTGCTGGATATTGTACTGACCGGCCTGGCGATTGCTATGTGATGTACGATCCCTTGAAGAACACGTTTACAACTACTGGTGATATCTATTGGTTGAAGAGAATGTATTTTCCACCCACTGCTCCCAAAGGTGAAGCTCTTAATTTCCATGCTGATTTCCTTGAAGACGGGCATATGGATCTCCCGATCACTGCCCCGCCTCCTCCACAACCTGTCTCCATTTTGCGCACCACCACCAGACGAGTGCAGTTTCAGGATGCAAGTGGGGGAGACACAGCACCTGCAATTCCCTTCCAACCTGAATCTGAATCTGAACCTGAACCAGCCACAGCGGACCCTGCCTTCGATAGTCACGATGACTATGACTACTACTCCGACGATATTGAAGAAACCAAGATTGAATATGAAAGCGAGGAGGACTACGACAGCAACGATGACACTGAAGCAGAGGATCCACATGTTGTAACCACTACCCGATATGGCCGAGTAGTAAGGAACTCTCATCTCAATCCGGACGTACGGTACGGAGATATGGCAAGCTATGCAGCTCAATTCACCAACGCTGAAATCCAGTTCCACAAGGCAATGACTGCACTGAAGGAATTCAATCTTCTGTCGGTCTCTATTCCATCTCAGGAAGGCGCTATGAGTGAACTCAGTCTAGTTGGCGCGGCCGGGAGTGCCTTTGACAACACCAAGGAGCTAAAGACCATGAACTACAAGCAATCTATGGCCAGTCCAATGCGAGACAAGTTTACAGAGGGTGTTGATGCAGAACATGCGAAGATGGTCAAGTATGGAGTCTTTGAAGAGATTGACGAAGCCAATATCCCACCAGGCACCAAAATCATGGATACCACTTGGGCCAACAAGATGAAACCTGATGGTACTGTAAGATGCAGGAATGCCGTCCGAGGATTCAAGCAGCTAGATGGCGAACACTATGATGGCCAAGACAAGTCTTCACCTGTTGTCAGTGATATCTCAATCCGAATTGCAATGATACTGATGGTCATGGCAAATTTTATGGCCTACATCGTGGATGTGGAAGGAGCTTTTCTGAATGGCAAATTTCAGAATGGGGAGAAGATTTTCACCAAGATTCCAGAGGGATATCAGAAATTCTACCCATCATATGTACTCCTCCAATTGCAGAAAACGCTCTACGGCACAATTCAAGCAGCCATCCAATTCTGGAGAGAAGCCCGACGAGCAATGCATACCATGAAGATGGAAAGATGCAAGGCTGACCCCTGTCTATTTTTCAAGTGGATCAACAACAAACTCCTTTTGATGTTACTATGGGTTGATGATTTCTGCATCATAGGTGAAGACGCAGAAGTTCTGAAGCACAAGGAGCAACTCAAGTCCCTATTTGAATGCAAGGATGTTGGAGAGATGGATGAGTACGTTGGATGCCACATTGAGCGGGACAAGAAGAACAGGACACTCCGAATGACCCAACCAGTCAAGATCAAGAGATTTGTCGATGAGTTCGAGCTTGATGAATGCCGAGGCAATCCCACCACTCCAGCCAAGCCAGGATCAGTGCTGAAGAAAGAGGGTGAAGGACCAACCGATACTGTTCTCACCAAGGAAGCCCAAACCAAGTACAGGTCCGGAACAGCCATCCTATTGCATATGATGAGATGGTCAAGAATTGAAACACAAAATGCTGTCCGGGAGCTGTCCAGGTTCATGACTGAAGCGAGGAAGTCCCACATGAAGGCGCTGAAGCGAGTGATGAAGTATTGCGCTGGAACACCCAAGAGAGGTCTCACATTAGCCCCAAATGCAGTGTGGGATGGTACCAAGGATTTCGTTTTCGAGCTGATTGGATTCAGTGACTCGGAGTATGCAAAAGATGAGTCCCGACACAGTGTCAACGGCTGGTTGACTTGGCTGAATGGCGCCAATGTCACAGCAAGATCCAGAATGATGCCAATCATTGCCCTGTCAGTTATGGAAGCCGAACTGTATGCAGCTGTTCTATGTGTGCAGGACATGCTGTACATTTGGAGAGTCATGATGTGTCTCGGATTGCAAATCAAGCTACCCATGGTGATATATGTGGACAACAAGGGTGCAGTTGATTTCTGCAACAATTGGTCCATAGCAGGTCGCACCAGGCATATTGAAGTGAAACAGTATTTCCTACGAGAGCTAAAGGAAATGGGCATCATCAAGGTGATGTGGAAGACAGGCGACGAAATGACAAGTGACCTCTTTACCAAGAATCTTACTGGAGTCCTATTTGAAAAGCATGGCTCCAAGTTCTATGGAAAAGATGAGTACTGCACGAAGCCCAAAAGCAACAAGGATGCAAGCTTCTCTACTGTAGACACGGAGGAAGCATTTTCGGCCTACAGCAAGTTCTGGAGCAGTATCATCGATTGAGTCTATTGTCCTTTGAAGCAGGGGAGTGTGTTTGAGGTCGATCGAACGAGCGCGCGCTATGGAACGAATGAGACGCGAATGAGACGTGAGTGAATGAATGAGACACGAATGAGACGCGAGTGAATGAATGAGACGCGAATGAGTCTCGGGATCGATCGTACGAGTCGTCTTGCTTCTGCAGGAATGGACTAACATGATTGGAGATGGGAATGGAAGTGGGAATGAGAATTTACCACTTACTGATTCTGGTTCTCCTTCTTACTAAAAATAGGGCCTTATGTACCAATCTTACCGGGCACAAGGTAATCTCTACAGCCCATTGGTACAAAGGACACGTGCGCATCGAAGTATTAGCGGGTCGATGCCGATTATTAGTGATTTAGTGTGTGCATTGGAGTATTAGCGGGCCAATGCACCGACATGGTGATTTTAGTAAAAGAGCAATTTTCTGCTCACAATTTCAAGTAACAATTTCATGTAATAACCAACAAAGTTAAACTACCAAATACCGACTGTTCACCTCCATTTTTAGAGCCCTCCAAACATCGGAATGGAACCTCATTTATTCCATATATCACAATCAAACAAAAAAACCCATTGAATAAACTACTTAACCTCCCCGGCCAGCCTTGCTTGCCAAAATAGGCGGGTACTAGGTGGCGCGGGTAGTGATGAAACAGACAGTTACTGTTTCTTCTTCAGGGAATTCCAAGTTCCAAATTTGTCACTTAATAAAAGTATTGGTCGGCTGGGTGTGCTAAAAAAGTATTCATTCTATTCTAATAAGACCAAAGCTGTATGGCAATGTTGGTTAATTTGATTTCTTTTAGTATTTACGTTATTTTGCTCTTTTTACTGTGTTGGAAAGAGTTATCATTAAGATTATGATCGGATTGTTTCTGGACCATATTGTTCTCTCAATTACTAATTTGTCTTTCTTTCGTGTGGGGATGCGTGGATACTTGTGTCGAGAGTTTGATCCTCATATCGCTTATTTTGGCTTGTATTCAGTGCTATAAGTATCCTTTGACACTCCCGTGCGCTTATGTGTAATTCACTTATTGCGCTCATTTAGTGATATAAGACCGTGAATTTGTACGTTTACGTAAAACGTATTACGTTCCATGGTTTCACGCTTCACGTATACGTAAACTGTACGTTTACGTAATACGTATTTGTACGTTTACGTAATACATATTTACGTATCACGTATACGTAAATTGCACGTTTACGTAATACGTATTGTGTTTCACGTACACATAAATGGTCTTATACGTAAATCGTATATATACGTATCACGTATCTTTGAGTAATTCAACACACCCTTGGATGGTCCTTGGACTATCTGGCTCATAGAGATATATTGGATGTACCTTCTTATGGTGGCTCCCCGGATGGTGCTTGGTGGGGTAGTCCGCCAGATTGTGTTTTCCTGGTTCCCAGAAAATGTCAAATTGGCCTTGTTGCGCTCTGTCTTTTAACCAATAGAATCGCATGTCAATGGCCTTGGACCGTTTTTGCTTGATCGTGCCATTGAGTATGCCCTCTGCTGTATTATTATCGGTTTTCATCGGTGTGGCTGGTTGCGGGTGGCCTAATTCGATCAGACATTGACGGATGGGTAATGCTTCCCGTGCATTCAGGAATAACGAGGCGACCTCAGCCTCGGCCGCTGATGCCATGACATTTTTGATTATTTTTGCCAACACGAGGACGGCACCGTTGAATGTGTGATCTGATGTATCCCCTAGGTAATGATAACCCCCGGCTCGGCTCTTGGCCTCCGGACATACCAAATATGCTGCATCGCTATCCACTCGGAGTATCATGTCACTTGCCCTGTATATGATGGATGCGCCGGGATTGCATGCCACATAGTTAAGGAAATATTTCGTGGCTGCTAATGTTGTTTTATTATTCTTGGCTGAGGCGATGTCATTGAGTGCGTGTAACATCGTGTTGTCGACTGCTCGGGCATAAAACAGGAACTTTCCTGTGACTTGTTGGATGAATTTTATTTCTGCGTCTGATAGTGTGGTCATGTCCTCGAGCTTTGCGTATTGTATTTTTTCGCCGTAGGTAGGGACATCCGCGCGTGAAGGGCCTGCGTACGTGCGTGTCGGCCTTACGTGTTCGAATTCTTTCAACGCTTGTTCTACGTACCCGTCCATAGACAATTGTACTTCACGTTTGTCGTAGTCCCAACGTAGATGAACCCCTACGTACTGCTTCCCCGACCAGTCCACTTTGAATGTGTATTTGGCACTTACGGCTGCTACTAGGTGATCTACGTCTTCCTGTTGGGTGTACTTGATCCCAAAGTCTGTCATCATGTAGGAACAGTCCCTCTGTGTGGGGTGCTTTCCTGTATCCGTACTTTTGTAGGTGGTCGACAAGGTCGTCGTGGGCGATCTTGCCACTCTGTTTTAACCCATACCATGCCTTCTTGATTCGGGCATATACATAATCTCCCTGCTTGAGCCCTATCAGCTTGTACGCTATTCTGATACGGGGGGAATCATGTCCCACCGGAACTTTACGTATTCGGGTTCGTCCAGTGTGGAGCATAAGTACATGTTAGAAATGTCGCCAGTACAGTATTTGGCCCCAGGGGAGGACACTACGCTGTTCCAATGGGTCTTAATGGTTTCCATGCTTGCGGTTCTGGTGGATACGTCACCTAGGTACTCCAGCTGATCACCTCCCACACGCTAGTTGGGGCACATACGATAAATTGTTCATTCGTAGAGCCTGTTTTGGTACGGAAAACCGGACCGGTTCACGCGGGTAAACTCCCATTAGGGCCTTGGGCTTAAGCTTGGATTTTGAGTAGTATTGGTCGGACTTGTAGTACGGGGACACTTCACCGTGTGTGTAGTCTGCAATGTCCCCATCCGTGTATCGTACTCTGTAGTATTGATTGGTTTGGTCATAGCTTACGACTTCACCTTCATACCACCCTGAGTTGAACTTCTTTCTAATGATCGTGCCCACGGCCCATGGGTGTCCCCGGCGTGCACTGCGTTGTTGCGTAGGTGTCACCCTTGGAGGTTCGCGTGCATTCTCGGGTACATTGGATTTTGTATTAGGTGTCACCCTTGGAGGTTCGCGCGCATTCTTGGGTACATTGGATTTCGTATTGGGCCTGTTTGATACCTTGAGCGGTTCAGGCGTGTTTTTGGTCGTATCACGCAGCTTGACAGCTTTGGGTGTATTTCGTTTATGTCGCGTATTTATATGTAATAGTTCTTGTAAACTCCTCAGGGCCTCGTTTAGTTGTGTTCCCTGTTCCATATAAGGGATCGGTGGATGGGGTTTACTAGCGATCTCTTTTAGGTCTTGGAGCGTCATAAGCAGCCGGTCCGTAGAAGAGGTACGTGGCATCTCATTTTTGGGGAAGAACGCTACGGTGTTGCTGATTCTGGTAGCGCGGCTGGCCTCTCCGACACATGTGTAATTCCTGTAGTGCTTTAAGGCCGGTCCGATGTAGTAGCCCCTCGTTCCATGGTCCTGCCATGCGCCGCGTTCCTGAGTTCTGTCGTGGATAATCACCCGACAACCCATAGGTGCGAGGGGGTGTTTGTTGTAGTCGTAGATCCCGCGTCTGAGTTCATATGCTGATAGTTTGGGTTGGGTACGTGATGCGCGTAACAAGTTGAGGGTAATGAGGGCCTGTGGGATCAGTAGATCCCAATCGTCTATCGGGAATCTATCATCCACGCCATTCAATCCCGCAATAAAGTGGTTCTTGAAGGTCTGAATAGCCCTTTCGGCGTGGTTGAGCCGGTGGTCCCCAGGTGACGCTAGTTGGTAATCGAGGTTGTTCCTTGTGATGTATGCTATTAGTTGCTTGGAGGTCTCGTTGTCCATTTGCACTATTTTTGCGCTCACATTGTCCTCTTTCATACGTGCGTAGCATGCTGTAAATCCATGTAGGAGGTCTTCGCTCTTGCGTGACTGGATGGGTTCCACGTCAATATAATTGGAATCGTAGTCGTACATGAGGAATACGTACTGGTGTCCACGACGTAACGTGACTGGGTATCTCCCCGGTAGGTCCCACGCGATGAGCTCCTTCGGTTCGTCTCTGGTTCGTGGCCCTGCGTGGTTGGTTGGTTGCATGTCGTTCGCGGAAACTATGTCCACGCAGACATTATGTATCTTCTTCCGGCCGACTTGGGGTGGTTCTGTATCGGCTGTCGGTCCGTTCTTCACCTTCTTCGGCTTATGCGTGCTTTGAATGCCTTGTCGCACCATTTGTAGGTGTCCCATAGTAGTTTCTTCTGTGAGTGGGAGGTGTCGGTTGACACGTTGTGCTGTGAGGCCTGGCCACGTGGCATATGATCCGCGCTCGATGGCGCGGATCCAAGTTTCTTTAGTGGGGTAACCTGCTGCTGCATGGTAGAATTGTATTAGTTTGGGGATGGCTTGAATCTGGTATGCCCCTGCCCCCGTGTGTATCGGATATTCGGTGTTTGGTTCGTTTTCGTTTTGCGGGGGGCCGGATTCGTTTAGTTCGTTTTTGTTTTGCGTTTTGGTTTGCGTTTTGTTTTGCGGGGGGCCCGTCACCCTTGGAGATTCAGCTGTCCCCGTTGGTAGGTCGGGCTGATGGAGGGGAACCATGTACAGATTCCTTAGGGGGTCGCGTTGACCGGTGAGTATGACTTGTTGGGTAGGGTCGAGAACTGTCACGTCATCCTTAGAGAACTCTACGTGGCATCCGGTACGGCATAGTTTGGGCACTGAGACCAACGGGAGTTCCACTTCGTCAAACTTGTGGCATCCTCGGGCCTCGAGGGGGAGACGGGGTAGGTCTAATAGGTCCGTTGCCGACGATAGCATCTTGCTCCCATTTGCACATCCTACGGTCAGTGCCCCCGGTGTGTCTTGGTGTGCTCCCCCTTGGAATGCGGTAGGGACGAAATGCTCTGTCGCCGCTGAATCTAGCGCACCATACCCCGGACAGGGCCTGGTATGGAACGCGACGTCAGGCGTGAATGTAACTGTTCTCAGTGGTCGAGGATGGGTTTCACTCAAGGGATCACGTAGGATACTGAGTAACTGTGAATCATGATTACTAGGTTGTTTAAGTATGCTACTTTTGTGTTCCCTCCCACGCCGTCAAGAGTGTAGGGGAGCGTCGACTATCATAGTCTGGCCGCCCTTGTTGGGGTTGGGCCCATTCCACTTCAGCCAGCGATCACTGTTCCTGGTGGCTCCGCCCATTTGGTTGTCGTATGTGGCCCCTTCCTGGTGTCCGGCCTTGTTGTTCCTACGGTAGCAACTCCGGCCATCGTGGGTGAGATTCACCCCACACGTGTGGCAATAATACTTGTATTGTTTCCACTCCTGTTGTGTTGGTTGGCGTGTGTCTTGCCTGGTGGTGCGGCTCGCTTCAGCCGACTTGAGGCGGTTCACGTCGGCTTGGAGGACCGCCATTGCTGTTTCCCATTGATTGGACATTGTCATCGTTGAGGCCGCAGTGGCTGTTTCAGTGACTTGGGAGTAAATTTCGTGACATACATTGGCCAGATCCCATTGCTTGTTTTCGATTTCGGTGAAGCGTTGATCCGTCTGAATATCGGCTAGGTTTGCTGTAGATGATTTGTTGTGGTAGCTGCTGTATAGCTCCTTCAGCCGTAGTCCCCAGAACTTCTTGTATTGAGTGAAACCACACTTAACCATCGTGCCTCTGTGTTTCTTCCAGTCCTCGTCCACTCGGTGTAGGGTGATGGGGTCGTGTTTGCTGCGTGCAAAAGCCTCCCGCGAGTAATCAATCATTTGCGCCTCTGTGACGTCCGCCGTCTCTGGGAGTAAGTTGATTTGATATTGATACTTAGTGAGTTGTCGGAAGTACTCCTTGGGCCCGATTGGGCTCGGTGTGTACGACAGTGCATTCATTTTCTTGGTGAGTTCCCGAGTGAGCTGATGCTGGGCGTCGGTAGTACATAGGTCCTCCTCCATGGTTTGGAATGCTTCGTTTACTGTAGTCCCCCTGGGAAAGGCGTCTGAGCCCGGGTCCTTCAGATCTCCAAGCATGTTGGGGAATTTCTTGTCTGTAAGTAGTAGGGCTTCCCTGTCGTATTTGTTCCACTCTACGTAAAGGGCCCGGCTTCGCTTCCATAGTTTGTACGTGTCGGAGGTGAGCTCTACGGTACTATCGAGTTCTTGTGGTTCCTGTGGGGCCTCTGGGAAGGGCGCATGGGGGTCCCTCGCGTGGTACTGCGCTTCAGTTTCCAGTAGAAATGCGTAACCCCCTCCCTGTATGTATTTGATGGAGGGTACCTCTGCTAACGCGTTAGCTAGTGCTTTCTTGAACTCGTAGACCTCTATGCTCGTCGGTATCCCTATCGGTTTAGTCTGTGCCTCATCCAAGTGGTCCTTGAGCGACACATGATGGTCTTTCTCCTTGGACATCTCGTCGTCATTATCGCTATCCTCACTGTCTTCGGTATAGTCGTATAGCAACCTGTTCTGTGTTTGCAATTGTGTGTTTTGTTCTTCGGTGTACTCGAGGATATCCCTGTGGTAATGTTCGAGTTCTACCAGTTGGTCTCTTAGATCCCGGATTGCGGTGGAGCCTATGTTTCTGGAATTGTCGATGCTGGTGTCAGGGGTAACTCCTCTCGTTGTGGGGCTGGGGATTCCTTCGGTTTGTGTTCCGTCTGGCATTGGGGTGTGTGTTAATCTTAATGATAACTAATAAGACCAAAGCTGTATGGCAATGTTGGTTAATTTGATTTCTTTTAGTATTTACGTTATTTTGCTCTTTTTACTGTGTTGGAAAGAGTTATCATTAAGATTATGATCGGATTGTTTCTGGACCATATTGTTCTCTCAATTACTAATTTGTCTTTCTTTCGTGTGGGGATGCGTGGATACTTGTGTCGAGAGTTTGATCCTCATATCGCTTATTTTGGCTTGTATTCAGTGCTATAAGTATCCTTTGACACTCCCGTGCGCTTATGTGTAATTCACTTATTGCGCTCATTTAGTGATATAAGACCGTGAATTTGTACGTTTACGTAAAACGTATTACGTTCCATGGTTTCACGCTTCACGTATACGTAAACTGTACGTTTACGTAATACGTATTTGTACGTTTACGTAATACATATTTACGTATCACGTATACGTAAATTGCACGTTTACGTAATACGTATTTCACGTATACGTAATTTGTACGTTTACGTAATACGTATTGTGTTTCACGTACACGTAAATGGTCTTATACGTAAATCGTATATATACGTATCACGTATCTTTGAGTAATTCAACATATTCACTTCCGAATACTTTTTATTAACTTTTCATTCTATTCACTTTCCTTAGGTGGGAATCACTCATTATTTATACTAAGTCAGCGAAAAGTCAGACTTCAGTCTTAAGGATTGTGTGCAGTTTAACGGTTAACGGTAATTTCCTCTGACTTGGTCGAATAACCACTTTTCGCAATTCCAACCAATGAAATTCAACCATGTACGCGCATGCCGGCCTGGCCGGCGAATTCCATGCGGATGTGGGATTGGATCGAACCAATGAAATGCAACCTTATGCCATTTAAAACCCGGATATTATAAAGAAACCCGGATATATGGCCCGGATGGAGTAATTGCAGTACAAAACCTACACTGACTTCAGTAAAATAACTTGACTTATTATTTGGATTCCAGTACCACTACGGTAATAATATCTGAGTTATTATATACTCAAGTCAAGAATTGCATGTGCCCCGCAAGTCACAAGTCTGACTTCAAGTCTGACTTGGACGCGATTCTGGTAAAAATAATAATAATGAGCGATCGAGCGTGCTTGCTTCGATTCTAGAAATCACGCTGTTAGCACGCATGGGCAAACTGACATACGACTGACATACATACCGTACTAAAAAATGAATCACTCGTGGCAACCGGCCAAGAGATAATACGGATGAACTACGCTGTGTATGAAATTGTGTGCTATTTAGTTTTAGTGTCTACTATGACTTCGAGATACTTTTGAGAAGCTTCCCAGCTAGTTCAGTGATACAATCGGAAAAGAACTGGGTTCTTTGATAATCGGAATCCGGATGAGACTTCAAGGAGAAGGCTCTATTTGATGTTCGAATACGATCATTGAACAATGATAGATGATCGGGAACGATATCATTGACTCATGACTGAAGGAGTGTGTCAATGACGCGTGACTGAATTGAAGGAGTGTGTCAGTGACTCATGAGTGAAGGAATGTGTCAATGATTCGTGATTGGACTGAGGTTGTGTGTCAGTGACTCATGACTGAAGTGTCTGTGCGTTGTTCATTCTCCCTTACTATGAAAATTTATGATGGTTTGGCTGGGGTAAGGTGGCGGATGCTGATGCGTTCATGTGTCTGTCCGCGGCGTATATGTTGTCGGCAAAAAAAAATACGGACTTTGTCGGCATCAAATTTGATTGGAAAAGCCGACAAAACGAAACGACCAAGGTGCGGGAAGACAATACGAGATACGGATATTCCAAAGATCGAAGCTTAGAATCAAACGCACCTCCACTACTTGAAAATCCCTAATTGGTAAAAACGATATCACTTAGGACCACAAACAAAAGGGGTTAATCGGTTAGAAACAAGACATATCCAAAGACCTGACCAATAAGTGAGCACTTGGAACCCTTAAGTATGTTCGAAAGAATATACTTGATATCCCGTGAGGATATTACTTATTGCAATCAAGAAAATCAATACCGATTCCAGATGGGCCTCCTATCTGTTGTCGGCGAAAAAATACGGACTTTGTCAGCATCAAATTTGATCAGAAAAGCCGACGAAACGAAACGACGACCGAGGTGCGAAATAATAGAGTCTTAGAATCAAACGCACCTCCACTACTTGGAAATCCTTAAGTGGTAAAAACGATACCACCTAAGGTTACAAACAAAAAAGGTAATCGGTTAGAAACAAAACATCCAAAGACTTGACCAATAAGTGAACACTTGGAATCCTTAATTATATTCAAAAGAATATACTTGATATCCCATGAGGAAAACAACACTTATTGCAATCAAGAAAACCAATACCGATTCTGAATGGGCCTCATTTATCTACCTACTCTCCTAACAAGTATACGCCCAATCGAACAAAACACTTAACCTTGTAAGTGACCGATACCATCGAATGACCGATACAGTAAGACCGACACGACGCTAATACAGCAACAACAGTATCGAATTGGTACGAGAATGGTAACAAATAACCCGGGGAAGATCTCTACCATGTAAAATACAGCAGAGAGCCCCGATACAGTGAAAATACCCAGTAAAAATAAGAGCCTCTCTCTGAGCTCACATCTCTTTAAATTTCAATTATCCTACTATACCTTTCGGTCGATTTTTAGAGTTACAACAGGTTATAGAGCCCTTATAACTCACACAATTGCTGCCCATCCGTAGGATCGTGTATACCTTAAGCTATATCTATCCCCGCCTGTTCAGCACCTCAACTGTTCGGTTACCGCCAGAGGACACTTGTAGTGACGCCCATCCGTGTGCTACTCTTAGGCCTCCACTCCAAGCTTCGGCGACGCCCCTTGGACGTACATCTTCCTTCTGTTCCCTGCTTGTGGATCAGGGGGTGTACTCGCTATCACAAGCCTTGTAACCCACAACCAGTTCTCTGGATTACAGTTACAATTACAAACTAAAGACAACCGCCGTCTTTAATGAAAGCCCATTGCACCGGACACGCCGCTTGCAATCACCCAACCATATTTTTTCTTCCGCGTCCATCATCCCTATAACGGACCATCGACGCCCATTTGATTGTGCTAAGCACTTCTTTATACAACAATACAACAGACTGCAACTCATCCTTCGCTCGACCGTTCTTTGGTTCCCCCGACGAACGTCCTCTCCGATCGTTCCGACGATCTTCTCCTACGGTCGATATCTCTTTGGTCAATATTCCTTCGGTTATTTCTGCACCTCCGAGGATCGTCCCGACGATCACTCGATACTTAACTCCTACGCCAATTGCTCAGCGCAGTGCAGCGCCCTGCAATTGCAACCCAACCCCCGATCTACTCCAATTCATTCTTCAACACTTGGTTCTTTCTTTCCTCCTTCTCCAGCGCCGGTCTTTCCGTCATTTCTTCTGACAACGCCGATGCCACATCCAATCACCGGACAATGAAAGAACACCACCGTTTGTTTCTCCAACGACCATTCTTCACATCGACAACAGCTGACTCTCATTTCGCTGTTTCCCCGCTGAACTTTCCTTCGGTCCCTCCGGTTATTTCCTTCGCCTCGACACCGATTCTTCCTTTTGGTTTCTCCGGACAATACGGCTATTTCCCCGGCGAACATTCCGACCGTCTTTTCGGCACCTCCGAGGACCAATCCGACGTTTGTTCCTTCAATTTCTTTGGTTAATTCTTCGGAACATTCCTTCCATCATCCCTTTGACTGCCCCCGCACCTTTGCTCGGTCATTTCGCCACTTCCGCTGGTTAACTCCTTCCTCAGCAATCCCGCACTCCTTACCTGACTATTCCAACGGCAATTGATTTCTACAATCTATTTCCCCTGATCTCCACGGCGTACTACCAAATCCTCCTACCATCGATTGTTTCCTCGACGAACGCTCTGGACAAGGTTGATTAATTCACCTTTGGCTCCTTGTTATCTTTCACAAGATAAGACCACGAGTCGCCACGCCGTTCACCACAACCAATTACGTCATCTGTCACCGTAATCACCAATTTCCCCCACATTCGTTACTTTGACAACGACGATTAATTGCCACGACGGTTGACTACGACGACAAAACACCGACTCGATACGATATATCGCACCGACGCCGGCGCCACATCGAATTGATCACCATCCACCATGGTTCCTCCACCAGAAGCATACGATTGGTCTAATGTCTAAGGAATTGAATTCAAATTCCAAAGTGACAACAACCACCAAGAAGTCCTTTCTCTCAATGGCTCCTATGCAGAGACTGTGCCACTTACAGCACCTGAAATATCAACTCTCTTCACATCAGACGCTAATGACGAAGGTCCCAGAACCCTTGGTCCGGCCCCAGTCACTGCACTCAGGGAAGCCTTCTGCAACTGCATCACCTTGGACATGGCCAACATCGATGAACTAGAAAAGGGACACATAGCCCAGCTCCTTGACTCATGCCCCGTACGATTTGTTCAACCTGGATCCCCAAACCAAAGGATCCGGAACCCACAGGAGTTCGACTCTGCGGGAAGAGAAGCTGTCAGACGAGCTGAAGCAACCAACGACCCATCACCACTCGCAACAGTCCTATTTAACATCAACCAATGGAAATTCAAAAGGAACTGGAAGACCAATGACCCTGCCAACTATTTCAACGGTATCTATACATACAACAATGAGATCCCCACCGATACCAACACATGTGCCGTAGTTCCCACTCCACATTCCTCCAGTCCAAGCGTTCCTCCAAACACTGCCATCTTGACTGTCCCTACCAAACCCGTCAAATCTGAGGCCCATACGGCTATCCAAGTTCCTTCATCCTGTGTGACCTCTTCTTCGGCTACTACTGACTTGCCTACTATCAAGTTGATCGATTCAGATGTTGTGGCCACTCCTTCCAATACCACAACAAGCATTAGTCCGGTGACTGCCAACTTGGGTCCCCTCCAGTCAGTTGGTCCAATTGCCGATACTCCCTCTGCCAACGCTCCCTGTTACATCTGGACATGGACTTATTCTCCCCACAGTGAATCGGTCTCATTCCACCCCGTCAACTCCATCTCCTTCCGACAACATTCAAGGCCCCCTAACCGACGTCAGGACAAGTCCATTGTGACTCCTGTCCAATGTCAGGACGAGTCTTCCCCTGTGCCCACACCATCTGTATCGCCATCTGCACGGCCCAGATTTGGTCATCATTCTGCTCCACCTTGTGAACCAGCAAACTTTCGATGGACATTTAACCCTCAGAGTGAAACTGTGGTGTTCCATTGCTTGCCAAAACAGGCTTCCGTCCCTCTCAAGCCATCCCTGCAACTCCCATTGCCCAAGGCAATTCACGAGGGCATTCTCACATTTGCAGAACACAGCGCATATTCATCTCACCTTCGTTGCGAAATATACTTCAGTTCAAATCAACATGTCTTCTGCATCACCAAACGACATCGCGATGCCCTGAAGATCAAAATATATCACTTGTATGCTAACATTCTGTCAATGAATTGGTTTTACGATACTTTTGACTGAACTTCGCAACCGGCTGCAACTCCCCCATCCATAGCTCGTTGTCTTACAACCATCATTCTTACGCTGTTGATTCGATCGTTGCCAATCTCCTACCAATCTCCCTCAGATGGTAACTCTTCTACGATCAATCGATCGCCTTCAATGGCCTTCACTGTCTTCTACGACTTGATGTTCTGCTAGCCATCATACCTATATCATATCTATGGCTCACAACGATCACTGAGCACGGAATATTGTTGGCATGGCAATCTCTCTCCAACATACTCCTCGGGTTTTCCCAACGTTTATGATCCATTTTTCTTCTCCTCGTTTGATTCTATTTGACGATTGAATTGAATCTAATACTACACCCGATTGAATTCTTTCCTACGAATACTTCTTCTTAAATTCCTCGGCTCTTGTTGATCATCCCCTTTTCTCTCCCCTGCCTGCGAATCAGGGGGTGTATGTCTACCGCCTTAAGGTTTCTCCATGTCCAGGAATTATATCCATTCTACACTTGAAAAGTTACTTATACTCCTCCAGAGATAAAAATGACTTCAAGTATCAAGATATCTATGTCACATCATGGGTTCTCTGTCTTATGACGAATTGCACATGATCTATGACCGGTTTCGACATCCCACCACTCCTCCACCAAGTGTCGAATCAAGGGGTGTGTTGCCGGTTTAGACGTATTCACGGACCCTACGCTCATGACTAAGGATCAAGACAAAGATATGATTCAAAGCTTAATTGACATGCGAGGTAGATGAGATCTCACACAGACGGAATCTACTAGTCGACTTTGGACCCGGTTCTTCAATCCCTGTCTTGATATTCTCCTTGCATTCCTTCAGACCAATCCTCTTCTACGGCATACAATAATTCCGTCCCAACTCTGGCATAATGTTTGATTCAAGCAGTTGCAATTCTATGTTTCCTAAGTGATTCAGCGTCTTGCAGGGCAGGTGATTCAAGCAGTTGCAATTGCTTCTGAACGATCATATTGATTCCTACAATCTCTCAATCCCATTCCGATCTCTCAATCCTATTCCTCACTCAACCGATTGTTATTTGATTCTGGAATCGATCAATCTTCTTCCTACCAAGTCAGAATGAATCCCCTCCGATTACATTCGTTTCTATGTCAAGTCTCTTTGAGATCCTACGGCAAGTCAATCAATTCCCTCATCCATCAATTCTCCACCAGCCTCTACAATTTGGTCCACCCCTTTGATACCATCAATCACTCGTCTTCGACGCTGCTCACTCGACTTCTCAAATTCCGATTCGATTCTCATCAATTACGGTTGGTCATTCCTCCACGATCAATCAATCGTCTTTGATGCCGTTCGCTCGACTCCTACCATTTGGTTCGATCTCTACTTATCGCGTTTCTATGAGTCGATTCCGATTCCCCAATCTCATTTCCAGGATACGCATCAATATTCTGTCTTGTCTCCAATTTGATTCGATTTCCAATTTCTCCTCTCGGACGACTCTTTATCCCATCCGCGATATCCAATACGCTTCATCCACGCACATCTCTTCTTCCCTCTGATTTTGGATTCCACTACCACTCGATCCAACGACTCGTCTACATCCACAATTCGTTATACAACCCAACAATTGCATCATGTTCTACGATTTGATCGCTCTCTGACCCGATACATGAGACTCCGATTACATGCCAATGGCTGGCATCAAGAATACCGATGGATTTGATACCGCCTCGATGTCTTCGATGCTTGATCAATTTCTACAATTGGATCTCCGGTTTCTTGATCCGTTTCTACGATTCGACTGTCTTTGATTACATCAACCTTTTGCATCCTCCCTTTTGTATCATTCACAACCATGGAATTCTATAGAAGCATGACATTCGCCCTAAGGATTTGGATCCTTCACAACCATGGAATTCGTTTGAACCCCAGAATTCTCTTCCATACGTATTGAATCGAGGGGTGTGCATCTGCATCAAGGGGTGTGCATTGGATCACTGCATGACGCTTAATTTGCACGCGTTTAACTTCCAGCGCTTTCCTCATAAGCCTCCACCAATCTACTTATGCTCCCCGCACCTTCACTTATGCTCCCTGCATGCGACAAGGATCCCACTGAAACCACATCAATGAACCGACAAATAATTCAACACTCCTTCACTCCGTGTTAAATCAAGGGGTGTGTAGCCGGTTCGTGTACATCCAACACAAGAGAATTCAAGGCACTTACCACTTCACGTACATAAACATGGCTTAGCGTGCAGCAATATCTGCCATCGATCTCCTTTCCAAGTCTTCAATCCATGAATGATACCAAGCATTGTCCAATCAATTCTCTCCATCGACGTCTAATCTAATTTCTATATCACCGTCGAGCAGTCGAGCAAATTGCTTTGAGACGCACTACGATTACGATTCGCCCCTACGATCATATTGATTCCTACAATCTCTCACTGATGGATCTCAGCATTTGATTCTGGAATCGATAGATCTTCTTCTCTCCAATTTTGGATTACAGTTCAATCCAATTTTGGATTCCAGTTCAGTTCAATCGATCCGTCTCCCCTCTCACTGATGGATCTCAGCATTTGCCCCCTACGTCGACATTTGATTCTGCGATCTCTTCTTCTCTTTGATATCATTCCACAATTGAATCTAAGACCATCTACGATTGAGCTTCTATGAATCGATTCGGATTATTCAATCCCTGACTTGATATTCTCTAACAATTGAGCTTCTATGAATCGATTCGGATTATCCAATCCCTTCTTCCAGTTCAAAGATATGAATACGTCGCTGTGCTCTTCCATTCACAACGTACGCTTCCATCCTACGACTTGAAGCAGCAATCAATCCATCTCATCCGTAATCAACTCGTTTGATTCTATTCGACGATTGAATTGAACCTACGACTGCATCCGATTACATTCTTTCCTACGCTTGATATGGCATGAACTCTACAATTCGTTTCACAATCAATTTCTACAATTGATTCCGATTATCCCAAGACTCGATACTGATAGATCTCACTTCCAAGTATCCGGTTAGAATCTCACACAATCACTCATGGATCTCCCCTCCGTTGAGATCTTCAATGGAGCCTTCTGTTCCAGTTCAATTGATACAGTTGATTCCTCCATACGGATCAATCCCATTCTACGACTATCTACGATCAAGTTTCCATGCGTCGATCCCTCCTTCCATGTTTAATCCCATCATCCAAGATATGACTCTCTTTCGAGTCACCCAATCTGGCATGCTTCGTTTCGGATCTGTTCAACCCTTGGCCATCCCCTCTGTGATACCAAGCATTGCTCAATAAATCCTCCATCGAGCCTTCCTCTCCCGTTCAATTGTTTCGCCTCCTCCCTAATCATCTCATATAATTCGTCTCGACGATTGAACTGAAGCTATACCTACATCAGCATTCGTTTCTACGACACGTCTTTTTGAGATTCTACGATAAGCCAATCTCATCTTTGCAAATATGACTCCCATCTGTTGAGATCCACAATCAATCCTTCTTCTCCAGTTCAATCGATTCGCCTCATCCCTAACCGGCTTGAGTTGTTTCGGTGATTAATATGGCATGAGCTCTGCAATATGTTTTACAATTCACCAATCGCCCACTTATGATCGATTCCTTCCCTCGGTCTCTTTGCTTTTCTACAAGTTGTCTTGAACCAGTCAATCCAATCCTCGACGTTTGACTTTATCCTACGTTTAATCGATCTCTCCACCAAGTATCCCGTTCGAATTCCATACTCGCTCTCAGACTATTATTTATCCCCTCCGTGATATCCGGCACGCATATGATCATACGCTCCATCCAAGCGCATCTTTTCCTCTCTCTAACTTTGGATCCCACTATGATTGATTCCTTCAATTCTACGATACAATCAATATATCGCTGTCTCCTATGATAACCATTGATTTCCTCCCCATCAACGTTTGATTTCTCTTCTTCCCCATGATTTACAATTGACCGATACTCAACATGTTTCCAACCTGATTCTAAAATCAACTACAGTTGATTGACTCATCGACTGACTAATCGACTCCGTCGATTTTGCAACCAATGCATACTCAAGAACCTCTCCCTCAATGCTACTCCCATTCTACGGTCACCATTTTCCAATTCAATAGATGCATATTCCTGGAGTCATCAACCCCGCTGATGATCTAACCAAACCATTAGGATGGATCTTGCATACCCGACATACACGATACATCATGGGACACTGCCCAGGTTAAATCATTCAGAAATACACACTTGGACAATTGTTTTGATTGATCTCATATTGAAATCGCGTCAATTCGATACCAGGTTAAATAACCAACTCCGACTCGATTCAAACAAAGTATACACAGACAGTAATCCAACATCGAGTGACCGTGTTGGATCAAGGGGTGTGTTGTCGGCAAAAAAATACGGACTTTGTCGGCATCAAATTTGATCAGAAAAGCCGACGAAACGAAACGACGACCGAGGTGCGAAATAATAGAGTCTTAGAATCAAACGCACCTCCACTACTTGGAAATCCTTAAGTGGTAAAAACGATACCACCTAAGGCTACAAACAAAAAAGGTAATCGGTTAGAAACAAAACATATCCAAAGACCTGACCAATAAGTGAACACTTGGAATCCTTAATTATATTCAAAAGAATATACTTGATATCCCATGAGGAAAACAACACTTATTGCAATCAAGAAAACCAATACCGATTCTGAATGGGCCTCATTTATCTACCTACTCTCCTAACAAGTATACGCCCAATCGAACAAAACACTTAACCTTGTAAGTGACCGATACCATCGAATGACCGATACAGTAAGACCGACACGACGCTAATACAGCAACAACAGTATCGAATTGGTACGAGAATGGTAACAAATAACCCGGGGAAGATCTCTACCATGTAAAATACAGCAGAGAGCCCCGATACAGTGAAAATACCCAGTAAAAATAAGAGCCTCTCTCTGAGCTCACATCTCTTTAAATTTCAATTATCCTACTATACCTTTCGGTCGATTTTTAGAGTTACAACACTATCTAGCAAATATACCACAAACAAGCATACGCCCTATTGAACAAAACACTTAACCTCGTAAATGACCAATACCATTGAATGACCGATACAGTAAGACCGATACATGACACTAATACAGCAACAGCGCCATGATCTAATTAGATTAATCTAAGAATCCGGACCTCTATTGGAGTATTCCGTGTATTCTCGTGTTAGCCCTTTTGTTAACACATGCAATCCCTCGTTATTTGCTAATTAAGCGATTGATCGCTTAATTAAGCGATTCCGTTATTCTCTGGATGGGGGGTAAAGCATATGGGACCAACTGGGCATATCAAGTCTCATTTGTTGGTGATGGATTAATCATGATAGTGCCTTGGCACTTGGTCATGGTGATCCCATGTCACTTAGTATATCTGTACAGTATTTAGCCTTAGCTGACTGTCCGCAATTACTTTACTTAATGAGACTCGTCGCCGATTGTTCAATCTGTTTCTTATCATACTCAGTTTGCCACATCGGACCAATTAGCCACATGGCCAATTAGGGTTAATTATCTAATACTTGATTCACGGTTATGGTTCGGGTTTACGACTCTCGTGTCGTGACTCGTGTATCCTGGTTATTTGTGGTACGGCAATGACGGTACGGTTATTTACGTATTGTTTCTAGTCGCGTCTTATTCTCTCATTTATTCTGTTTTTCACTTAACAACTCTAATTCCGGTTGTTAGATAGTACTAGGCAAATTCTTGACCCGAATAATTCAACTGTAGTGGTAGGTAGTCGCAAGCGATGATATTAAATTTTAAGGGTTGGGTGTCGCGAGAACAAATATTAAATTATAAGGGTAGTGTGTCAAGAGCACTAATGTTAAATTGTAACGGTTGTGTGTCGCAAGCATAGAAGATACATTTTAAAGCGTAAAGTGTCACGAGCCTAATTAATAAGTTATAGGGGTAATGTGTCACGAGCAACGGAGATACATTTTAAAAATTATGTGCCGCGAGCACTAATGTTAAATTATACTGGTTGTGAGACATGACCTTCCGTATTTCATTTTTGTAGGTGTGATTCGCAAATGTACGGGTAGGTGATATTAAAATTTAATAATAATTATTCATGACCCAAAGGAAAAAATTATCGGGAACCAGGTATTGAGAGTTATGAGGGCGGGCTTGATACTGACCCAGTGAATCACAGGGGGGCTTGGGTGTGAGTCATGACCATGCGTATTTAATTTTCAGTACGTGCGATTCACGAATGTACGGGTAGGTGAGATTGAAAATTAGTAGTAATTATTCATGACCCGAGGAAAAAAATAATCGCGAACCAGCAGGGATTGAGAATACGAGGGCGGGCTTGATACTGACCTAGTGAATCACAAGGGGGACTCGTGTTAAAATTACACACAAAAAGGGGTTGCGAAAGTACCTTGCGACAAAAAAAAGGGTCGCGTGACAGTTATCGGACGAACACAGCAATACAAATGTACAAGGTTAAATAACACAGAACCGGGGAAGATCTCTACCATGTAAAGTACAGGGAGCCCCGGCACAGTGCACAACACATACATTACGGTAGGTAGAAAAATAAGAGTGTCTCCATGAACTCACATCTCCTTTAATTTAAACATCAATATACTGGTACCGTACCTATCCGGTCGATTTTTATCTTACAACACACGGGCTGTTATATGTACTCTTTTGAATACTACATATATAGATGCCAAGTGTTTACTTATCTGCCTGGTCTTCAACGATGCCTTTGTTCGTATTGTTACATGATAACCTATTTCGTTTGTAGCCTCAAAGTGGAATCGTTTTCATACATCACTTAACAAGGGTTTCCAAGTAGTACTAGTGGAGGTTGTAACAATTGTAATCCTCGCCGTGACTGACCGATCGAGTCGGGAGGAGAAGTTGAAGAAACCTAATGACCAAAAGAAAGATTCGAGGAGACCACCTGACCGTTACCGGTACACTTACATATCGATTTAAATACCTTCATAAAATTATACCTGCATAATATTCATTTTATCACTTTCTAAAAACGTACCGATAGTTGATACAGGGTTTTTTAGCCGACGACAACGACGATATTCTTGGAATGAACGGAGACCTAAATTTCAATGACTCATGGAAGAAGATTCTTGGAATGAACGGAGACCTAAATTTCAATGACTCATGGAAGAAGATTCTTGGAATCAACGAAGACCAAATTCCAATGACTGGAAGAAATATTCGTAATGACCGGAAGGATATCATTCTTCGCGCGACGTCAGATTTTCGTTTATCGCCGTTTCCCAGAGAGAAGAAAACAATATATAAGCGCTTGGAGAAAGAACTTCATCGGTACTCCTACTACATACGTGGACTCAAATACTGTCAAGATGGTCCAGAGAACACAGAATTCGAAGTATTACCGGTACCGTGTAGAACGAGTATTGTACCGTACGATATTGCGGATGACAAAATAATAATAGCACAGAAGACCAAATCTTACTTGACGACATATAAGTACGGTACGCAAATTATGCCATCCCTATTCAATAGTTCCCGTACAATACCGCTCTTATGAAGACCTCTTACGAAGTACTTCGTACTTCGGAGTAGAACCCTTTTCATTGCGGTGTTGTAACATTTGGTATATGCGATTTAAGGTTAAGGAGAATCCTAAGACGTTATCTACTATTTACATTGCGAAGTTTTACTATTGAAGTGTTTCCGGGATACACAAATATATCGGTATGTATATTTCCGTATGATGAAGCGTCAAGCATTCGGTATGATCGACGTTTCATAAGTATTTCACTGGGATTGTTTGATTCTCTGGTTCTGGTTTTGAATAATGAAAAGCGTCCCGGCTAAAGGGCTATTGGACCTAGAATACATGAGCAAGAGACCGTGAAGTGTTTCGATCCAAGCCAATGTTTGGAGGCTACGTCACAGCTGTTGAGCTTAAGTCATAGTCACGGAAACTAACGTCAGCCCGTAAGTGTCGATTTGTCCCACACAATCTAACTTGCAATCTTATACGACCAAGTCCTTGACCGAGAATAGTCATTCATACGATTGTATTATTCGGGTGTTTACAGGAGGAGCGACGTGCCGTGCCGTTGTGCCGTTAATCGGGAACAGGCACACAGGCACGCTCCTACCGTCAGTAGATCGTTCTTGAATTGTATCTGAGTGCTTAGATATAATGAGTGTGTGTGCGTGAGTGTGAGATATGAACTTGTTGGTACGGTACGGTACAGTACGGTACTCGTACAGTACCAACGAGGGCCATGGGTGGCCGCTGTTCCTGGAGGTTGATACCTAACCCAAGCCAAAGCTAAACGCAAAAAAGCAATAACATCCAAACAGATCGACTCTATCACAATTCCCATTCCAATTATTCCCATTCTCATTCTATCTATACACACTCCGAGTTACATCAACATCAACGTCAACGTCAACGTCAACATCAACATCAGCATTAACGTTCACAAGGACAACGACAAGGACAAGGACAAGCACAACGACAAGCACAACGACAAGCACAACGACAATGACAATGACAAACAAGACTCTTTGGCTCTGGAAACAGCAGCAGCAACAACAACTGCTGCTTCTGCTGCTGCTTTTGTTCGCCGCCCCTGTATGGATGACGGTGGCAGTTGTCTCGTCCAGTGCAAGTGGCCTACGGGGAGGACACCGCCGACTCGTTGATTCGACTACCTGCTTGCTGTTCCTGGAGGTCGTCGACTACGAGCACAATACAAACAACTCCACAACAACATCTGCATCGATACCGACCAGGAACAATGCTTCTGTTGCTGATGCTGATGCTGCATCCGAAGACGACTACGACTACGACGGCCACTCCGAGACCCACTGGGTCTGCCAGTTCCTGTCACCCGAGGTCACCACGAGGCTTGGAATGGACACCGTCCGGATTGCCGACTTCGAGGCCCTCGTTGTCGACCACAACAACCATTACCGCCGCAACTCCGGGGTGTTCAACGACACCAGTAGCGGTAGCGGTAGCGGTAGCATCGTATCCGGATCCTCCACCCTGACCATCAACGGGGGCTATGTGTACTTTGTCGACGGTGGTGACGCAGAGCTACGAATCCCCGAGAATGCCCTAGTAGAAATCCGATCCCCGGTGCTGCCTACTATAGCCACTACAACCGACACCCAGAGTGCATCAACATCGGCATCGGCATCAACATCAACATCAACATCCGCGGCCAAAGGTCTCGGAAACTACACCACCCTTGTCGTGCGCGTCGTTGATTCGGATGGCAACGGACCCAAGCAATCCACCGAGGCCATCCGGAAAAACTTTTGGGGGGACGACAACAACATCGGCGACGACCGTGTTGTTTCGCTGCGGTCCCAGCTCGCGTCGTGCTCGTACGACCAATTCGTCCTCCAGCCGTACGAGGGAACCACCGGGAACGGGGTTGCCATTGCTGGTGGCGTTGTGGAGGTGACGGTGGACGATACTTACTACAAGATGTACGACAACGTCTTTCTGGCCCAGACCGCGGTGTTGGCAAGGCTCGGGGCGATCGATTACGATCTGGTCCTGTACTGCATGCCCCCGGGAGCCTCCATGCGGAACCAGAGCGACTGGATCGGTGTGGCCCTGACCAACGGAAAGGCGTCGTATTACAACGGCGACTGTTCGTCCCTGAATGTGGCGCTGCACGAAGGTTAGTGTGTGTGTATGTATGGTGTGGGTTTGTTGTTGGTGATGGTGTTGCTGGTGGGGGTTCTGTGTTTTTGTGTGCTGTGTTGTTTTGTGCTCTGTTGTGCTGTGTTGTGCTCTGTGCGTTTCTGTGTGCTGTGCTATGATTGGCGATTGCTAACTGTCCACCGCAACTTAACTGTCTTGGAAAAAATATGATCATTTGTTCCTTTCTTACCGGATTTTGGTTGTCTTTCGTTGTGACTGCGCTTATGCTTGTACCGTACCTGTCGTTATTATTTTGTTTTTGATTCAGTCGGGCACAATCTCGGCCTGGGTCACTCCGGGATCAAGTACCAGGGATACGGAGACCGACAGGGTTTCATGGGACATCTAGGGAGCAACCGCAAGTGCTACAATCCCGCCAAGAACTACAACCTTGGATGGTACAACGACCAGGCGGACTCCATCGATCCACTTTCACTTGCTTTCAAACCAGAAAGCGAAACAGATGCAGATACAGGCCCAGGTACAAATACTGCCGAACCAACACAACCACCAACACCGATCCCTGCGGTGGTTGTCCGCACCTTCGTCTTGAACGGCGTGTCCGATTACCGGCAAAACCCCGCCGCCCTCGTTGTATTGCGCCTGGAACAAACCGATTTGATTCCCGATTACTACATCGGATACAACCGCAAGGACGGGATCAACCGCGACACAGACACCGACGGAGACAGAATCACAATCGTCCGGAAGGACGTTCCGACCCAAAGCTACGGGGCGTCGACCATGATCGCGAGCCTGGAACCCGGTCAGTCCTTCACGATCCGCAACTTCAACAACAACAAACACGACGAGCACACCCACACCGACGTGGAGCTTCGATTCGTTGGGGTCCGAAACGGACTCCGGGACGCCCTCCTCGAGATCCGCGTTGTCCGCGTTGGTGTTGTTGACGAACCCAACAACAACAACTGCAAGGACCGCACCGGAAAGTTTCGATGGATCAACAACAAACGGGGAAAGACCACCAAAAAGAAAAGAAACTGTACTTGGGTAGCCCGAAAAGGAAAATGCAACACCCGGATACGAGTGGCAACCACAACCACAACCACGATGCCCCTCTGGAAGTTGTGCCCCGAGTCGTGCAAGCAATGCAAGCGGTGAAGGAAGGAATCGAATCGAATCAATCGTAACGGTAGGGATAATTACTAGTGCGTTGCTTGGATTTCTACGCCGTATCCCCTATCGTACGTCCCCGCCAAATACTCAACAGTGGTAGTAGTAAGTAGTTAAAACGTTGATGATATAGTGAAGTAGATTCTAAAATAGTGAGCATTAGAATTAAATGATATCCGGACCGCTAAGAAAACTGCGTCGTAACAGTAATAAAACAAAAGGACAAACGCAATCGGCCTTACGGTCGATTGATTTAGTGAGTAAGAGTAATCATCTTAGATGTGATCGAACGAATGAACGACAGGTTAATTACTCGCGTCATCGTCGTATCGATTGTTTGGCATATTACCGTGTAATGTGCCACGATAACGGTCCACACGTACGGTAATCTTAAGACACGAAACACACGAAAACCGGCCATCTTCGATCGGCCTTTTACCGTATCGTATTTCGTCGTGATATTCTTAGCAGAATATCACATGTAAAGTCGTATCTTATCATGTAGAATTAGTACTAGAATGTACGTAGATTTAGGGCATTATAGTGTTTTAGAGTTGTTAATTCTTCAAAGAGTGAGCTGATGGGGAAACTCCCGCTAAGAGGCAATCCACATGAAGCGCCGACGATCATTCACTCAGGTTTAACCTTAAGAATAAGGTTATTTTGCCCTTATGACTTTTCGTATGATACGCCCGTGATTAGTACGTACGAATACACATTTACACGGTGAATTCTTTTCACCGCACCTCCATCAGTTAGCACCTCTGTCGGCCTCTCGCGATCCATTACGTCCGTCCGTCGTACGTTATAGTCTGTCTGTACAACCGCGTGATTTCTAGAGTCCCTGTGTCTTCGTGGCAGTATCATACTAGTAGAAGATACCTATCTCGCGGATCTCATTTTTCTTTCTCATCTACACCATCGCGTCACATACACCTCATAGCTAGTGCAATTAGCCTGGCTCCACTCATTACTAGCTTAGTGAGCAAATCACCCCTGGATGTTAGAAGTGTAAACGCGTACAAACGTAAGTTCGCACCTCGAGTGCCAGTGAGACGATTTCGCACCTCAAGTGCGCGCGCAGCGCGCGCATATGATGTCAGTGATGTCAGCGCTTGCACCTCAAGGGTCAGCGACGTATTGGCAGCGCCGCACCTCGAGCGTCGCACCTCAGCTTGTACCTCTACTGGTGATAACACAGATAGGTATCAAGCGCCCACACATACAAGATAGCAGTAGTACTCATAATTATTTTTAACCCCAATTTAACTCAGTAACAACAAGCACCTCTGACTTTACATCATAGGCATAGAATAGAGAGAGGATTCTCGATTTCTAATACTGGATATACGACCAGCAAGAACCAGGGCCTGCTGCCCCTGCCAACTTTAATAGAATTCCCCAAAGCGTGCTGTTGTCCTTGGTCCAGTGGGATCCAGAGTGTATTGTACAACAAATAGAATACTCAGTCCAATCAGTGTACGTATCAGATAAGCCGGGCCCAACAGTCCCACTCCTTTCAACGCCGGTTACGGTAGAGTCTTTTTGGATAGTGTAAAGTAGATATGTGTTAGTAACACCCCCTCTTGTGCCGTAGGTATTCCTGAAATCTTTTGTCAAATTCTCTGAACTTTGACATGACAGTGAGTGGCTTGGGGAGAGTTAGGTCCCCTGTAGCTGTGTTGCTATCGTCTTCCTTCATAGACTTGAGTTGCTCTCGGGTCTTGACCTCTGCCTGTGAGTCAGCCATCCAATCAACCAGGGTAGCAGTGGCCCCAATGAGAGGTTGAAATTTGGTCCAAGCCACAAATAGCCTTAGTTAGTTGCCAAAGACTCTCCCAATATATACCTGCTTAGGATCCGGGCAGAAGTTGTGTTTGGTCTTGTTGATCCCGCTCACGAGGGACTTGATAGACAACTCTTCCAAGTCTCCAAGGGAGTCAGTGTTGCTGTAGCCGTTACGGAATAGCTCGTCTGCCGTAATCCTGTTGATTCAATCCAAAGGAGTCAAGCACTTCCCTGAAAACCACTCAGTTGGAGTTAAGGCCCGCTCCCTTGCATATCCAGGGATCCCTCCTGAATGAGTGGCCCTGTCAACTGGCCCCTGGTGGACCTCTCTGTGTGTGCTGAAGCCCGACTGGTCTCCATCATGGTTCGTATGAACTCCATCTGCGCCGGGGTGAACCCAAGGTTTTCCAGTGCTGGAGGCACACTTGGGCTTCGTTTTGTCAAGTCACTCTTCCTCCTCTTGCCATGGTGGTTAACGTTTTTTAGAAGTGTTTGCTTGTTTGCTTTTAGGTATTGAATTATTAAACCGAGCATGAAGATTCACACAGGAGTGAATATACGTATGAGTACCGGCATATGCTACAATCTGGATATATACGCCAAAGATCTATATGCCGTTGATACAAATATTTGATGGTACAATTCCAGGGTGCGCACAACAAGTAAGAAACAGGGCGCAACTGGGGGAATAGGACCATAAGTATTTATCCACTCAAGGCCCCGGAGGAAGAATACGAATGATACGAGGATATGGTGGAGTAGACGCGTATCACACATAAGCTCTGGTTGATACCATTTGATACTTAAAGTACTGAACAAAGGTACAAACTACGATGATTGATACCCGATACCCCCACAAAAAGAGACTACAGATTAGCAATTGGGAGATAAATATGGTCCAGAAACAATCTGATCATAATCTTATCGATAACTCTTTCCAACACCGTAAAATCGAGTGAATATGCATGATAAATAAATATACATGATAAATACAAAGTAACAACAGAATAAACGAACGATTTACAAATTTGGTTCTATTATTAGGAGGAATTATGAATGAATTTCCTGAAGAGTGATTTCATTTGAAGAATTCCCCATCTACGCGCTTTTACTAGTAGTGGGCGGTTTTCAAGCAAGTTTGTTTAGAAATTGGTGGACATTCCGAGCCCCAAACATGGATCCCGCAGTTTTACGATACTGAAGCAAAACTGTTCGGGTTCAAATTTTAGTCGAGGCTGCCGTTGGGCTAAAAAATGGCCCGTTGAATTTGGTCCTGTAGAAAATAAATAGATTTTTCTGTCGTTGAATTTGTTCGTGTGGGAACCAGGTGGCCGTTGAAACGGGCTCGCTCCCTGGCCCCGTAGGAATCAAACCGTTGGACTGTTTTCCCGGTATTTTATGGTTGCAAGTCAAACGCATTTGCTTATTTGGTGGGAGTTGAAACTGCTCTAGAATAGTTCAACTGACCTTCCGGGTAGTGGCTTGGTACAGTTAGTGCACACGTCTGTGCACTGTCCTGCCATATAATTTTTCTGTTTTCTCCGTACGAAAGACGTACGTCCTTTCTCAGAATAACCTTTGTCTTTGGTGCGTACATACTAGTCCCTGCCTGTCCTTTCAGCTACTACAAGCTAAGCTACTACAAGCTACAGGGCCATATTCAGTCCTTGACTGTACTACTCCTGCTACCTCGAGCTGTTGGGGCCGGAAGCTTGTTGCTGTTTCTATGCACAACCATGTGTGTTATCAGTCCTATCGTGTTGTTTGAGGCGCCATGTGGCCCTCTCTAGTATCCTTGAATTGGAACACGTTTACCTTTGAATGTAAAGACTGCAGCTGCTTTGGTCCCCCAGATAAGATGCCTTGCATTGATGAGATTTACTCTACTCCTAGGCCGGGATGTCATTTGGAAGAAGCGAGAGGTATTCTCTTAAGCCCGGCTGCACCAGTGTTGTTACCAATCTAAGTGCGTGAATATGGACATAGCCTTCCGAAGGGTTTTTAATGTCCAACTAGAGGATTTGGACGGTTGACTAACCGGTGATCAGTTGGCAATCGGTTCCTGCTTTCATTGCCGTGTGAGCCACTTGTCTTGGAAGCGGAAGCCGATTGTTGACTAGACCCCAGCTCGGATGAGTCCTTGGGTCTGATAAACTTGGATTTCTACGTTGTATCCCCTATTGTACGTCCCCGCCAAATACTCAACAACAGTGGTACTAGTTATTGAGTGATTCCCAGCTAGTAACGAAAACGAATATAATTAATTAAAAAACACATAAAAAGTACGTGTTTTCTATATAGATGTATTTACTTCGGAATAAAATTTGTCAGTCAACGTGTGTCCAACTGACAGCTTTTATTCACTTAACTGACACCGAATTGATTTCAACGGAATCTTAAAATCAAAGATTTCAGTCTGAATCAATCATGTGCACCTCTTGCACCTCTTTTGCCAGGCATGCTTGCATTCTATTTTTGGTGATCAACGCTAATTTTGCTGAGCTGAAAAATTGCAAAAGAAAAATTGCAAACAAACAAAGTCCGGAAAGAAAGACGAACAGCAACAACAGTATGACTTGTCTCTCCAGCAAGAAATCAGCCATTAATTCAACTTCAAGGATCGCGGCATGGATTGCGCCACAACAAAACGACAACACGGCAACAAGTTCTTTTCTTTCGAGCTGACTCAGCAGCAGGGCAAGGCAGGGCAATGTCCTTCTACCCCTTCACTACAATTGCTATTGTTGCTCTTGCTACTTTATTAGATGATTCATTGGAAGATGAAGATGAATCCCCTCACAAAAAGAAAGAATACTTTCTATACCAACCATCATAACAATCAACATGGCACCAACTGCTGCTGGTGGAAGGAAAGCCGGCATCTCCAACTACACAAAGCCAGAGTTGGAGAACTTGTTCCGATGCATGAGAAGTATCCTACCAATTGGACCAGAAGAGTGGGACGCCGTTGCAAGCCTACACGCTGAAAAATATCCTGGTAGGGACACTGATTCAATCAGGAACAAATACATTTGGTTGTACCGGAAGAAGATGCCAACTGGTGATCCAATTCAGAAATGGGATGTTAAACAAGCTAACAACCGGAATTAGAGTTGTTAAGTGAAGAACAGAATAAATGAGAGAATACGACGCGATTAGAAGCAGAACGTAAATAACCGTACAATCGTTGTCGTACCCAAATGGGAATCGTTACCACGAATCAAGTATTAGATACTTAACCTTAATCGGTTATGTGGCTAATTGGTTCGGTGTGGCAAACTGAGTATGATAAGAAACAGATCAAATAATCAGCGACAAGTATCAATAAATAAAGTAATCGCGGACAGCCGGCTAAGGCTAAATACTGTACAGATCTACTAAGTGACACGGGATTACCATGACTAAGTGTCAAGGCACTATCATGATGAATCCATCACAAACAAATGAAACTTGATATGCCCGATTGGTCGCACATGCTTCACCATCCATCCGGAGAATAACGGAATCGCTTAATTAAGCGATCAATCGCTTAATAAGTGAACAACAAGGGATTGCATGTGTTAACAACATGGCTAACACGAGAATATGTGGAACACTCCAATAGAGGTCCGGATTCTTAGATTAATCTAATTAGATCATAATTCAAATTACCAGTTATTGATTAACAGTCGCAGCCTCATACGAAAGCTACATATCATACATACATACGGATCCGAAATAATTGAGTCCAATAAAGCCTACAGAAAATCTACACAAAATATCCTACTGGTAATAATTAATTATCCGAACGCGAAAATTATTTGCGATCGACTGACTATCAAAAAACAATCCAACCTGAGAGACCGTTCCACTGAAAGACCATCCCACTGAAACAAAATCTAACACCAAAGCCCGAATCTACTGAAATCTTGTGTTATCTCGTACACCATAACACAGACACCACTGAAAATAGCACCATTGAACTACTAAGCCAATAGAAAAATTCTACGAAATAAAAATACCCCAAAAACAAAAACAATACAAAAACAATCTCGTAACAATCATCATGTTCTCTTCATCGGAAATGTTCTCTTTATCGGAAATTCTCATAGTCACTTGTGGTTGCATCATTGCACCAGCAACCATGTAGTACATCATGAACAATCAAACAGTCCAAGCCATCAAAAACCCAAGCAAGATGGGATGAACAAGAGCAAAGGATTGAAAGAATGACCAATCAAGCAAAGAGCGATGACCGCGAGAAGGCCAACCAAGTAAAGTGTGAGGAACGGGATAGGACCATCGAGAGATTGACTCATGAACTAGCCAGACTCAAAGAAAAAGAGAAGGAGCACAAAAAGGAAGCCCGCCAGCGCCTCAAGCCATGACAAATCCAGGATTTTGATGGGAGCCAAGATAACTGGATCAAATGGAGATGCGACACCAAAGCAACACTTCACGCCACTGGACACAGAGACATCATGGAAAGCCGCAAAGCGGCTGACAATGACCATCCACTGAATAGCGCATTATGGGGTACACTCCTGAACGCATGCATCGGAGGCAGCGCATCTTCCAAAATTACCAGACACAAGGACGCTAGTGATGGGCACGCGGCATGGAAAGAATTATTGGAATGGTATGACTCTGAGTCCCAACAAGAGGCCTATGCAGCAACGATGAAATTAAAACTTGAAGGGGTTAGACTACACCCTGGCGGCAACATTTCAGATTACATCAACAATTTTGAGAGTATCTACCAAAAAGGAAGTAAAATCCCTCACTTCAATATACGAGAGTGTGATGCAAAAAATACCTTCTCTCGGAATTTACTGGATCCTGAATTGGCTCAACTCAAAATGGAACTACAAGAGGGCCGCGCCAAGATGAACCTGGTGGACATGGTGCAGAAGCTCAGAATTCGAGAGGAGGAATTACGCTTGAATGTGCTAGCAGATAAAAATGACAATAAACAATCCATCCGACGGGTTACTGAAGCTCAAGAACCACCACCAAAACGCCAGCAGCATTCACTCCCACCGGACTCCGATGGTGCTCTCACCACAGTACACCCCAACCTTAAAGGCATTCTATGAATACCGCCCGCTACATGGGCCACTCTCTGCAAACCACACAGAGAATGGGTCCTCCTTTACAATCGGTCTGCTAGACACCAGGAATCACCACCACCGACCCCAGCTGACATTACCCTTGGTGCACCGCAGGACAATGGACTCAACAATACGGATATCTACTGATCCAACAAACCCAGACGCGTTCGTCGCATTTCCACCCCGGCACCAACTACGGCTCCTCTTACACCAGCATCCCAATCACCACCAGATGACTGCAACTTCACTACCGAATAATAACTGGTAATTTGAATTATGATCTAATTAGGTTAATCTAAGAATCCGGACCTCTATTGGAGTATTCCGCGTATTCTCGTGTTAGCCCTTTTGTTAACACATGCAATCCCTTGTTGTTTGCTTATTAAGCGATTGATCGCTTAATTAAGCGATTCGGATATTCTCTGAATCAATAGTGAAGCATGTGTAACCAACCAGGCATATCAAGTCTCATTCGTTCGTGATGGATTCATCATGATAGTGCCTTGACACTTAGTCATGGTAATCCCGTGTCACTTAGTAGGTCGGTACGGTATTTAGCCTTACCTAGCCTGCTGTCCGCGATTATATTATCTACTGATACTTGTCGCTGATTTTTCGATCTGTTTCTTATCATACTCAATTTGCAACCATTACATATTACGTATTCGTAATACGTATTACGTATTCGTAATACGTATTACGTATTCGTAATACGTATTACGTATTTGTAATACGTATTACGTATTTGGTACGATACGTATTACGTATTTGTAGTACGTACGTATACGTAAAACGTAATCCGTATTACGTAATTTCCGTTTCGTATCACGTATTTTGCGCATACGTAAATTCACGCTTGGTTACGTAATTACATATCCGTAATACGTATTACGTATACGTAAAACGAAATATGTATTACGTAATTTACGTTTCTTCACTTAACAACTCTAATTTCAGTTGTTCTCCCCGAAATCCATGCCATTCTTTTGTATTGCCTTGGCAGATTTCATATCTAGTATAACATTTTGAATTGTTTACAAACAAAGATATTTTTAGGCATGGATTTGTGTTCGAGGAATTAAGTGGACAGTTATTATTGTTTTTACTCGATTTTATTTTGTACTTAACTTTACATCGTCATGAACTCATTAAGCAGGCTTCTTAGTGCGGTACTGTTGAGAGGTTTTGTTAGTATATCCGCGTAGTTCTCATGAGACTTGATATGGCTGATGGAGATTACTTTTCCTGCTTGGTGTTGTCTGACAAAGTGATATGCTAGTGCGATTGATTTCTTGTTGAGTGTACTTGCCGGATTGGTTGAGTTGATTACAACGCTTTTGTTATCCACATGTATTTCAGTTGGCTTGGTAACTCGGATTCCCATGGATCGAAGATGGTACCTCAACATGATTGCTAGTGCCACTGCATCTTTGAGTGCTGTGAATTCTGCTCCAAATGTGCTGGTATGAACTGATGTTTGTCGTTTTGATTTCCAGTATACTGGCATTGATCCAACGAACGCGATCAGGCCGGTAATGCTCCTCCCTGTTACCAGATCATGTGCATGGTCGCTGTCGCAGAAGATATTTAAATCTAATTCTGCAATTAGTGGTGTTGGAAACATCGGATCTAGTTCTTCTTTGTAGTATTTGTATTGGTGAGTAAATTCTTCGTAGTTCAATGTCGCTTCCCCGATTGACTGGATTTTGGGTGATTGTGGGTCCACTAAGATTCCTTTCTTTTTGTATTTTTTCAAATATCCTAGCACATGTCTTGCCATTTGTAGATGCCCTTCTCGTGGTCCGGATGCGAATCTGGATAGTGATGAAATGGCGTATGCAATGTCTATTCTTCCGGACAATACTATCCATTGTCCTAGACCGATGATATGTTGGAATTCCTTGTGGCCCGATTCGTTGAGTAGTTCCGAGTCATCTAATTCTGGGTGGCAGTCTGTTTTCATTGGTAGGTTCTCATTTCGTAGGGTAATATTGTATTTGTCTTGATATTTCCTTAGGACTTCTGAGATATATTTTGTAGAATTCAATAATAATCTCCCATCCTTTATCCTTGTCAAGCTTGTACCCAAATAATATCCGGGTTCAGATTCGATGTTTCTGAGTGCAAATTCTTGTTCGATCAGTGCAATCCAATCCTGAGGCTTCCTTGACACTACCATAAGATCATCAACGTGTGTTCCAATGTAGTCGTAGCTTTTGTTGTCTTCACTCAGTTTCATCCAAAGATCTGGATCAGCCCTGGAGGGTCTGAATCCTAGATTCATCAGAGTGTCTGCAAAGAAATCAGCCTATGCGCGTCCTGAACCTGCTAGTCCATACAGGGCTCGTTGTATTTCCACCTTGCAGCCTTTCTTATCTCCGAATTCATCTGTGGCCCAGCACCATACTTTTTCTTGGACCGGTGCTGTGGGAAAAGCGTTTCCCACGTCTGCAGTCATTAGGTCGAGATTTTGGTGTTGTGCAATTAGGAATAATAGGTACACGGATAGGCTGTTGACTTGGCTGGAATATGTATTATATTCAGTAGAATCCACCAAATGCCCCCCTGCAACCAGCCGGCTCTTGTATTGTTTGTCTTCACTTTTGATATCCCAGATCATATTGAGCCTTGCTTGTTGCCATCCTTCGGACTTGGGGAATTCTTTCTCAGCTGGGTGATATTTGAAACACTTGAGCCGATCCAAATTGTCCATCTCTTTTTGAATCGAGTCTTGCCATTTAGTATCTCCAGCAGCTTGATCGATACGAACACAGTCATTGTAGGTATTAGGAATTTGTAGGCCAAATTTTTCTTTGTTTTTCTTCTTTGCTTGTCTTTGATTTCTTGACATTTTCTTTGGATTGGTGTTTCGACGCGGTTTTCTAGCTTGTAGTAATTGAATACGGCGTGTAATTGCTGTATCTTGTTTGAGAACTGAGCTTGACCAATCCAGTAGGGGGTGACTACCCCTTCGTCCCCCTGCTTCGATGATATATCTTGTGATGTATTTTGCACAGGCAACAGGCTCGTCTTTTTGTAGTTGGGGGAATGGAGTATTCAATACAGTGTTTCCTTCCAGGTCATCCAAGTATTGTGATTTAAGGATCAGTATGCCGTCTTTCCAAAAATGACCCAGTATTTTTCGAAATGTAAGGTCCAGGTTGGTATCATTACTTTCGAGTATATTATTGTGTGTTTCTGCGTCATTGGTTCCATTGACTGTACTGGGAAGAGCTTCCTGATCCGAATTTTCGATTTCATGTTCAGTTTCTTCATTTTCTTCTTCTTGCTCCCCTGGATCTGTTTGTTCAGATGCTGATTTGTCAAGTGAATTGTTGCTGGTTGAATATTCCATTCCAGTAGTAGTTGCATCGAATATCTCGCCTGGCACCAATAATGGGACTTCATCTGTGCTTTGAATATCAGTGAGGTTCTGCTGGTACTCTGAAGTTGATAGTCGGAATTCCGCTGCTTCTGAATCATCATTCACATATTCATCTTTTGTTCCAATAATTTTTCTTCTTGTTCTCACAACTGATCGCATTAGTACTTGCCGTTTCTCCTTAGATGATTCTGGTTCAGTCAATATATAATACGTCATTGCGTCGCCTGTTGAATCAGCAAATGCTAAGAATCTTCCTTTTCTCATGTTGCTTTTAGGTGATTTGAAGCTTGGGTTGTACCACCATATAGGCCCGTAGAAGTGGAATCGTAAGTGTGATACATCTGGTGTCCAGCCTTGTGATATTTCTTGTGGCACTTTCCATCCCAACGATTTTCTTGCAGCTAGGCTGTTGATTTGAACGCACCACAGGGAACACCAATTTGCCAATCCTATAGGGGCTTTGAACATTCTCAGACAGTTTTGAATCATTTTCGACAATCGAGCCCATTCTGACTCTGCTGGGTTCTGGTGATGCTAATGTGGCTCGGAAGTTCTTGTTTTGATCATATTTTGTCGCATGATTTCAGTCCATTTTACTCCCTTTTCTGATTTGGCATTGTCACTGATAATTGTATTGGGGGCTCCTCTTTCTCGAAGGTAGTCCAGTAGGGCATTGGTGCATTGTGATTCTGTTTTTAATGGATGGAACGACCACATCTTGGATTTTGTTCCTGCAAAGAATTGGCCACCATTATGTCCTTGTGAGGTCTTTTGGCTGAAGAACGTGTAATCAGTACTGACGTCCTCATTTTGTCGCTTGTAATGGAAGGCTTTGAATCGTTTCCTGTAGTGCTTTCTTGGTATAGCTCGATTTTCTTCTTCGATTTCCTCCTAGAATTGGGTGGTATTTTCTAGTGTTTTTCTCACTGTTTCTTCTGGTAGCATTCCAAATCTCTTCCTCAATTCCAATATTGGTAGATTTCCAAATGCGAATTTTTCCCTCGATCTTTTCCTTCTCAACATTGGGTACTGTCTCATATTCGGTGGTGCCGGGGAATTTAGTTCAAATACTTCCAATTCATTCATTTCTTCCTCTGTTGGTTTTGTGATGTGGTAATAGACTTTTTCATCATCGTAACTGAATGGTAAGAATGTATTTTCAATTGTAATACCGCATTTGTTGCTGATTTGGGGTTGCAATCCATTCACCAATACGTTGTGAGAACCCATGTCCATCGTTGTAAGTAGTGATTCCCCATCTGTAAAATCCTTGTCTCGTGAGATAAAGGTTGCGTAGTGTACTAGTAGTATCACTGGTTCCTGGCGTCCTGGAATAAATGCTTTTGTTGCTGCGCTGCATACAGGATATTCCACAAGATCATCATCGTCTTGCGACATGTATGGTTTCATTACTGATGTCATTCCCGTGTCTCCTCCTGTTTTAGTCCATGCCCTGGCTGTAACAGTTGGTCGTTTTCCCCCTCCACTATCAATTACTGCAATGTTATCATCCGGTTTTACTTCCTGGTATCGTCTGAGTGATTGCAATTGTTGTTGTCTCCTGGGTGTACCCTGCATAGTCTTTTTCTTTCTCGCTATTGGTGGATTGGATTTATTCTGCCGTTTCTTCTTGCCGGTGTTGTTGCTATCGTCATCGCTGTCACTGTAGACTGCAGTGCGTTCCACTAGATTGGGTATTCCTTCCTCCTCGCTGTCATCGTCCATACTCTCACTGTCACTTGTTTCATATGTGATCGGTTGCATCATTTTCAATCGTCTGGCCGTGGAAAAGAAGGACGCGGCTCTTGCCCTTCTGGTTGGATTTCTTCTAGGTCTGTAGCCTGTATTCTGTTGGTTTGCTGTTTGTGGCGTGCCATCGTTGTCTCCCCCCTCAGAATGCAGGTGGAATCGGACGGTACGAAGTTTGGTGCTCCCTGGAGGAAAAAGGGCGGATTCATCGATGGAGCCAATGCTTTCTTCTGTATCCTCGGCAGGAGGTGGCAAAGATGCTGATGGACTGGTATGTGCAAGGGGTGCCGGTTTAGAGATTCGTCTGACACGTTGAGGCTTGTTGTGGTTGTTTGCGCGGTAGATATCTGTATTGTTGAGGCCATCATCCTGTGGGGCGCCAAGAGTGATGTCAGCTGGTGTCGGCGTTGGCGATTCTTGGTGACGCGCAGATCGATTGTAAAGGAGAACCCATTCCCTGTGTGGTTTGCATAAGGTGGCCCATGTTGCAGGCGGGATGCGTAAAATACCTTTAAGATTGGGATAGACCGTAGTAAGGACACCGTCACTGGCTGGTGGAGGTGCATATTGTTGGCGTTTTGTTGGTGGTTCTTGGGCTTCTGTAACTCTGCGAATAGATCGTTTATTGTCATTTTTATCGGCCAGTAAATTCAATCGGAGTTCCTCATCACGGATTCTAAGCTTCTGCACCATTTCCACCAGGTTCATCTTGGCGCGGCTTTCTTGGAGCTCCATTTTAAGTTGAGCCAGGTCGGGGTCCAATAGGTTGCGCGCAAAAGTATTCTTGGCATCGCATTCTCTTATGTTGAACCGTGGGATTTTACTCCCATTTTGGTAGATACTCTCAAAATTGTTGATGTAGTCAGAAATGTTGCCGCCAGGGTGTAGTCTAACCCCTTCCAATTTCAATTTCATTGTTGCTGCATAGGCCTCTTGTTGAGACTCTGAATCGTACCATTCCAACAATTCTTTCCATGCTGCATGACCATCGCTGGCATCCTCGTGTCTAGTGACTTTGGAAGATGCGCTACCTCCACTGCACGCGTTCAGTAATGTACCCCATAATGCACTGTTCAATGGGTGGTCATTGTCAGCTGCTTTGCGACTTTCCATGATGTCTCGGTGTCCAGTTGCGTGGAGTGTTGCTTTGGTATCACATCTCCATTTGATCCAGTTATCTTGACTACCATCGAAATCCTGGATTTGTCTTGGCTTAAGGCGCTGACGGGCATCCTTTTTGTACTCCTTTTCTTTTTCTGTTAGTTTAGATAGTTCATGGGTCAGTCTCTCAATGGCCCTGTCTCGTTCCTCACATTTTACTTGGTTAGCCTTATCCCGGTCATTGCTCTTTGTTTGGTTTTTGATTGCCTGGACCGTTTGGTTGTTCATAATGTACATGGTTGCTGGCGCTATGATACAACTGCAGGTGACTATGAGGATTTCCGATAAAGAAAGCATTTCCGATGAAGAGAACATGATGGATATTTTTATTTCGTGTGGAATTTTTCTTTCGATGTATTTTCTTTCGAAGTATTTTCTATTCTTGGCTTAGCAGATCGATGGTGCTATTTTCGGTGATATCTGTTTTATGGTGTACGAGATAAGCCAAAATTTCAGTAGATTCGGGCTGTGGTGTTAGATTTTGTTTCAGTGGGATGATCTTTCAGTGGAATGGTCTTTCCGATTGGATTATTTCTGATAGTCGGTCGATCGCGAATAATTTTCGCGTTCGGATAATTACTTATTACCAGTAGGATATTTTGTGTAGATTTTCTGTAGACTTTGTCGGATTCAGTTAGTTCGAATTCGTATGTATGTATGATATATAGCTTTCGTATGAGGCTGCGACTGTTAATCAATAACTGGTAATTTGAATTATGATCTAATTAGGTTAATCTAAGAATCCGGACCTCTATTGGAGTATTCCGCGTATTCTCATGTTAGCCCTTTTGTTAACACATGCAATCCCTTGTTGTTTGCTTATTAAGCGATTGATCGCTTAATTAAGCGATTTGGATATTCTCTGAATCAATAGTGAAGCATGTGTAACCAACCAGGCATATCAAGTCTCATTTGTTTGTGATGGATTCATCATGATAGTGCCTTGACACTTAGTCATGGTAATCCCGTGTCACTTAGTAGGTCGGTACGGTATTTAGCCTTACCTAGCCTGCTGTCCGCGATTATATTATCTACTGATACTTGTCGCTGATTTTTCGATCTGTTTCTTATCATACTCAATTTGCAACCATTACGTATTACGTATTCGTAATACGTATTACGTATTTGTAATACGTATTACGTATTTGGTACGATACGTATTACGTATTTGTAGTACGTACGTATACGTAAAACGTAATCCGTATTACGTAATTTCCGTTTCGTATCACGTATTTTGCGCGTACGTAAATTCACGCTTGGTTACGTAATTACATATCCGTAATACGTATTACGTATACGTAAAACGAAATATGTATTACGTAATTTACGTTTCTTCACTTAACAACTCTAATTCCGGTTGTTACCGAAGACAGCATTGGATCCATTGACAAATCGGATCTATTCCCACCAGAGAGTACAGAACTTCGGACAGTCCAATTCCACCCGCATTCTGAGGGGGGAGATGATGCTACAACGTCGAATGCAACCACAGACCAACAAAATCCAGGCCTTCGACCTAGAAGAAATCCAACCAGAAGGGCAAGAGCCGCATCCTTCTTTTCCACGGCTAGACGCTTGAAAATGATGCAAACAACCACATATGAAACAAGTGATAGTGAGAGTGATGACAACGATAGCGATGAAGAAGGAATACCTGACCTGGTGGAACGAACTGCGGTCCACAGTGACAGTGATAGTGACAGTGACAGTGACAGTGATGACAATAACAACAGCAACACCGGCAAGAAACGGCAGAGTAAACCCAATCCAATTGCACGCAAGAAAAAGATCATCCAGGGTACACCCAGGAGACAAAAACACCTGCAAACACTCAGACGCTACCAAGAAGTAAAACCGGAAGATAACATTACAGTAATTGATAGTGGAGGGGGAAAACGACCAACTGTTACAGCCAGGGCATGGACTAAAACAGGAAGAGACACAGGAATGACATCAGTAATGAAACCATACATGTCACAAGACAATGACGAGCTAGTGGAACATCCTGTTTGCAGTGCAGCAACAAAAGCATTTATTCCGGGATGACAAGAACCAGTGATATTACTAGTACACTACGCAACCTTTATCTCACGATACAAGGATTTTACAGATGGGGAATCACTCCTAACAACAATGGACATGGGATCTCACAATGTATTGGTGAATGGATTGCAACCTCAAATAAGCAACAAATGCGGCATCACTATCAAAAACACATTCCTACCATTCAGCTATGATGAAGAAAAGGTCTATTACCACATCACGGAACCGACAGAGGAAGAGATAAAGGAACTTTAGGTTTTTGAACTAAACTCACCGGCACCACCAAACATGAGACAGTACCCAGTGCTACAAAGAAAAAGATCAAGGGAGAAATTTGCTTTTGGAAATCTACCAATATTGGAACTGAGGAAGGGGTTTGGAATGTTACCAGAAGAAACAGTGAGAAAAACACTAGAAAATACCACCCAATTCTACGAGGAAATCGAGGAAGAGAATCGGGCAATTCCTAGAAAACACTACAGGAAACGATTCAAAGCCTTCCACTACAAGCGGCAAAAATGAGGACATCAGTACCGATTACACCTTCTTCAGCCCAAAGACGTCACAAGGACACAATGGCGGCCAATTCTTTGCTGGTACTAAATCTAAGATGTAGTCGTTTCTAATAAGACCAAAACTGTGAGGCGACGTTCGGTTAACTTTGTTACTCTTAGTATTTACTGTATTTTGCTCTCTTTACGGTGTTGGAAAGAGTTATTGATAAGATTATGATCGGATTGTTTCTGGACCATGTTAATCTCCCTTTTACTAATTTGTCGTGTCTTTGTGTGGGGGTACGCGTACTGTCATTTCTTTGTGTGGTGATACGCATACCGCCGTGAGTTCGATTCCCATATTGTGAACCTCTGTTCAGAGCTTTAAGTATCGCTTGATATTTACCAGCGCTTATGTATAATTTACTGATGGCCCTCATCTCATTGGTCGCGTCTCACTTTTACTTATTGCGCTTATCATACTCGTACCATCCTACCGCGTGCGTTACGATTTTACGCATACGTAATAACTTTTACGTATACGTAATAACGATTGATTTCCGTGTACGTAATCACGATTGTTTTAGTAATCCAATACACCCTTGGATGGTCCTTGGACTATCTGGTTCATATAGATATATCGGTCGCACTTTCTTATGGTGGCTACCTGGATGGTGTTTGGTGGGGCAATCAGCCAGATTATGTTTTCCCGGTTCCCAGAAAATATTGAATTGCCCTTGGTGAGCCCTGTCTTTTAACCAATAGAATTGCATATCAATGGCTTTGGACCTTTTTTGCTTGATCGTGCCATTTAATATGCCTTCTGCTGTATTATTGTCTGTTTTCAGTGGAGTGGCTGGTTGTGGGTGGCCTAGTTCAATCAGACATTGCCGGATGGGTAGTGCTTTCCGTGCGTTCAGGAATAACGAAGCGACTTCGGCCTCCGCCGCTGATGCCATCACATTTTTGATGATCTTGGCTAACACTAGGATCGGTCCGTTGAATGTAATGTCCTTGGTGTCTCCAAGGAAGTGGTAGCCGCCGGCTCGGCTCTTGGCGCCCGGACACACCAGGTACGCTGCGTCACTGTCAACCCGGAGAATCATGTCACTGGCCCGGTATATGATGGTGGCGTCAGGATTGCATGCCGCGTAGTTGAGGAAATACTTTGTGGCTGTTAACGCGGTTTGGTTGTTCTTGGCCGATGCAATATCGTTGAGGGCGTGCAACATTGTGTTGTCGATCGCCCGCGCCTAGAATAGAAATTTACCGGTAACTTGTTGTATGAATTTTATCTCTTTGTCGGTTAGCGTGGTCGTGTCTTCACATTTCGCGTATTGTATCTTCGCACCGTACGCAGGCACCTCAGCTTGTGATGGACCCGTGTACGTACGTGAGGGGCGCACGTGTTCAAATTCCTTTAAAGCTTGTTCCACGTAACCATCCATGGTCAATTGGACCTCGCGTTTATCGTAGTCCCAACGTAGGTGGACCCCCACGTATTGTTTTCCGGTCCAGTCAACCTTGAAGGTGTATTTGGTCCCGACCGCCGCGACTAGATGATCCACGTCTTCCTGTCTGACGTATTTTATCCCAAAGTCGTCCACGACTAGGGTGAAGCTTATGTCCCGCTCATCATGGACGAATAGTCCCTCAGTATGGGGTGCCTTTTGATATCCATATGATTGTAGGTGCGCTACTAAGTCATCATGTGCAATTTTGCCGCTTTGTTTGAGTCCATACCACGCCTTTTTGATCCTTGCATACACGTAGTCACCCTGCTTGAGCCCCTCTAGGCTGTAAGCGGCCCTGATTCGGGGGGGAATCATGTCCCACCTGAATTTTATGAATTCAGGCTCTTCGAGCGAGGAGCATAAGTATATGTTAGAGATGTCACCGATACAGTACTTAGCCCCTGGAGCGGATACTACACTGTTCCAATGGGTTTTTATGGTTTCCATACTTGCTGTTCGGGTGGACACATCACCGTGGTACTCCAGCTGGTCGCCTCCTGCTGTGATGCGCGTCCTGTAGGGATTGGAATTTTTGGGGCGTATGGCGACTGTGTATTGGGGATAAGCGACCTTCTTATGTATGGGCACTGCTTGTCTGTCGATCCAATCCAATACATCCATCCCCTCTACCTCGTTGGGTCGGAACCCTTGAAATAGGCGGCCAAACTCGTCTTCACCTGACTTGAGCCATAATTTCTGTATCTGCGCTTTGGGGTGTTTGATCAGATCACGGTATGCTGCCCACTTGTTCAGGTCCTCATCCCATATGGACCCCCCACACGCTAGCTGGGGCCTATATGATAGCTCGTTCGCTTGTAGGGCCTGCTTTGGTACGAGAAAATGTACGGGTTCACGTTGGTAACTACCCATTAGCGCCTTGTGTTTAGTCTTGGGTTTTGAGTAGTATTGGTTGGATTTGTAGTATCTAGACACTTCACCATGTGTGTAGTCTGCAATGTCCCCATCGGTGAATCTGACCCTGTAGTATTGGTTTGTCTGGTCATAGCTTATGATTTCTCCTTTGTACCACCCTGATTTGAACTGCTTTCTAATGATTGTGCCCACGGCCCAGGGGTGTCCCCGGCGGGCGCTGCTTTGTTGTGTAGGTGGCACCCTTGGAGGTTCGCGTTCATTCCCTGGCTCATTGCTTGATTTTGTCGGCACCCTTGGAAGTTCGCGGGCATTCCCTGGCTCATTGATTGATTTTGTATTGGGCCCGTTTGACACCCTTGGAGGTTCACGTGAGTTTTTGACTGGATCGTTAAGTGGAACATTGGGTTTCATTTTGTTTTTGTCGTGTACCCAGACGTAAAAGATCTCGTATACTTCAAAGGGCCTCGTTTACTTGGGTTCCCTGTTCTATGTAAGGGATTGGCGGATGGGGTTTACTGGTAATGTCCTTTAGGTCTTGGAGGATCATGAGCAGTCGGTCTGTAGAAGAGATATGTGGCATCTCTGTCTTGGGAAAAAATGCCACTGTGTTGCTGATTCTGTTAGCGCGGCTGGCCTCCCCAACGCAGGTGTAATTCCTGTAGTGTTTTAAGGCCGGTCCAATGTAGTAACCCCTTGTTCCATGGTCTTGCCATGCGCCGCGTTCTTGAGCTCTGTCGTGAATAATCACTCGACAGCCCATAGGGGCGAGTGGGTGTTTGTTGTAGTCATAGATCCCGCGTCTGAGCTCATTTGCTGATAGTTTCGGCTGAGTGCGTGATGCACGTAGTAAGTTGAGGGTAATGAGGGCCTGTGGGATCAGTAGGTCCCAATCGTCCACCGGGAACTTGTCATCCACCCCATTCAATCCCGCGATAAAGTGGTTCTTGAAGGTCTGTATTGCCCTTTCTGCATGGTTGAGACGATGGTCCCCGGGTGATGCTAGTTGGTAATCGAGATTGTTCTTGGTGATGTACGCAATTAGCTTCTTGGAGGTCTCGTTGTCCATTCGTACTATTTTTGCGCTCACGTTGTCCTCTTTCATCCGCGCGTAGCACGCCGTGAATCCCTGTAGGAGGTCTTCACTCTTGCGTGACTGGATGGGCTCCACGTCAATGTAGTTGGAATCGTAGTCGTACATGAGGAATACGTACTGGTGCCCATGACGTGACGTGACTGGGTATCTCCCCGGCAGGTCCCACGCAATGAGTTCCTTCGGTTCGTCTTTGGTACGTGGCCCTGCATGGTTAGCTGGTTGCATCTCATTCGCTGATACTAAATCTACACAGACATTATGTATCTTCGTTCAGTCGACGCGGGGCGGCTCTGCATTGGTCGTTGGCTTCTCCTTTGGCTTCTTGCGAGTGCTTTGGATGCCTTGTCGAACCATTTGCAGGTGGCCCATAGTCGTTTCTTCTGTGAGTGGGAGGTATCGGTTGACGCGTTGTACGTTGAGACCCGGCCATGTGGCAAACGAGCCACGCTCGATGGCGCGGACCCACATTTCCTTAGTGGGGTATCCTGCCGCCGCGTGGTAGGATCGGATCAGCTTGGGGATAGCTTGAATCTGGTATGCCCCCGCCCCCGTGTGTATGGAATATTCGTTTTCGTCGTTATTGTTTTGGATGGCGCTGGTTGCGCTGCGTTCGGATTTGTTATTGTTTTGGATGGCGCTGGTTGCGCTGCGTTCGGATTCGTTTTGCAGGGGACCCGTTGTTCTCCGTTCGTTGGGCTGATGGAGGGGAACCATGTACAGATTCCTTAGGGGGTCACGTTGACCCGTGAGTATGAGTTGTTGGGTGGGGCGGTACATGGCCACGTTGTTCTTAGAGAACGCTACGTGGCACCCGTTACTGCATAGTTTGGGCACTGAGACCAAAGGTAGTTCCACTTCATCGAATTTGTGACACCCGCGGGCCTCAAGGGGGAGCCGGGGTAGGTCTAACAGATCTGTTGCCGTCGAAAGCATCTTGCTCCCATTTGCACATCCCACGGTCAGCGCCCCCGGCGTGTCTTGGTGTGCCCCTCCTTGGTATGTAGATGGGACAAAATGGTCCGTTGCCGCCGAATCTAGAGCTCCATAACCCGGCGAGGTCCTGATATGGAACGCGATGTCATGTGCGAAGGTAACTGTGCGCGGTGGCCGAGGAAGGATTTCACGCGAGGGATCACGTAGGATACTGAGTAACTGTGAATCATGATTACTAGGTTGTTTATGTATGCTACTTTTGTGTTCCCTCCCACACCGTCAAGAGCACAAGGGCGTATCAACTATCATGGTCTGGCCATTCCTGTTGGGGTCGGGACCATTCCACTTCAACCACCGTTCAGTGTTCCTGGTGGCTCCACCCATCTGATTGCCGTAGGTGGCTCCTTCCTGGTGATCGGCCTTGATGCGTCGCCTGTAGCAACTCTGGCCGTCGTGGGTGAGATTCACCACACACGAGTGGCAGTAATATTTGTATTGTTTCCACTCCTGAAGCAATGGTTGGCGTGCGTCTGGTTGGCGTGCGTCGGGTCTGTTGGTGCGGCTTGCGTCGGCCGACTTGAGTCGGTTCTTGTCGGCTTGGAGGACGGCCATTGCTGTTTCCCATCGATTGGACATCGTCATCGTCGATGCTGCAGTGGCTATTTCAGTGACTTGGGAGTAGATTTCGTGACATACATTGGCCAGATCACGTTGTTTGTTTTCAAGCTCGGTGAAGCGTTGATCAGCCTGAATTTCTGCTAGGTTTGCCGTAGACGTATTGTTGTGGTAGCTGCTGTATAGCTCCTTCAGGCGTTGTCCCCAGAACTTTTTGTATTGGGTGAATCCACTCTTAACCATCGTGTCCCGGTATTTTTTCCAATCCTCGTCTACTTGGTGTAGCGTGATGGAGTCGTGTTTGCTGCGTGCGAAGGCCTCTCGTGAGTAATCGATCTTCTGTGCGCTGGTCACGTTCGCTGTCTCTGGGAGCAAGTTGGTTTGATTTTGATACTTAGTGAGTTGACGGAAGTACTCCTTGGGCCTGATCGGGCTCGGCGTGTAAGCCAATGCATTCATTTTCTTGGTGAGTTCACGTGTGAGCTGATGCTGTGCGTCGGTAGTACATAGGTCTTCCTCCATGGCTTGGAAGGCTGCGAGCACAGTAGCTCCTTGGGGGAAGGCGTCCGAGCCCGGGTCCTTCAGATCTCCAAGCATGTTGGGGAATTTCCTGTCTGTAATTAGTAGGGTCTCCCTGTCGTACTTGTTCCATTCTACATAAAGGGCCCGGCTCCGTTTCCATAGTTTGTATGCGTCGGAGGTGAGTTCGATAGTACTATCGAGTTCTTGTGGTTCCCTCGGTGCCTCGGGGAATGGTGCTTGGGGGTCCCTTGAGTGGTATTGCGCTTCTGTTTCCAGTAGGAAGGCGTAACCCCCTCCCTGAATATATTTGATGGCAGGTACTTCGGCTAATGCATTAGCTAGTGCTTTTTTGAACTCGTATACATCTATGCTTGATGGTACCGCGACCGGTTTTGCTTGTGTCTCATCCAAGTGGTCCTTGAGAGCCGCATGATGGTCTTTCTTCTTGGACATCTCGTCGTCAGTATCACTATCCTCACTGTCCTCGGTATAGTCGTATAGCAACCTGTTCTGTGTCTGCAATTTTGTGTTTTGTTCTTTGGTGTACTCGAGTATATCCCGGTTGTACTGTTCGAGCTCTACCAGTTGGTCTCTCAGATCCCGGATTGCGGTGGAGCCTACGTTTCTGGAATTGTCGATGCTGGTGTCCGGGGTAACTCCTCTCGTTGTGGGGCTGTGGTTTCCTTCGGTTTGTGTTCCCTCTGGCATTGGGGTGTAGATAATCTTATCAATAACTAATAAGACCAAAGCTGTGAGGCAACGTTCGGTTAACTTTGTTACTCTTAGTATTTACTGTATTTTGCTCTCTTTACGGTGTTGGAAAGAGTTATTGATAAGATTATGATCGGATTGTTTCTGGACCATGTTAATCTCCCTTTTACTAATTTGTCGTGTCTTTGTGTGGGGATACGTGTACTGTCATTTCTTTGTGTGGTGATACGCATACCGCCGTGAGTTCGATTCCCATATTGTGAACCTCTGTTCAGAGCTTTAAGTATCGCTTGATATTTACCAGCGCTTATGTATAATTTACTGATGGCCCTCATCTCATTGGTCGCGTCTCACTTTTACTTATTGCGCTACGATTTTACGCATACGTAATAACGATTGATTTGCGTGTACGTAATCACGATTGTTTTAGTAATCCAATAGTTTCATCCTCTCAAAACTGAATCTCAATGTACAAATGCATTACTGGATTATCTTCGTGAAATAGGTGCGCCCAATACCATTATCAGTGACAACGCTAAATCAGAAAAGGGAGTGAAATGGACCAAAATCATAAGACAAAATATGATCAAAACGAGAACCTCACAGCCACACTACCATCACCAAAATCCAGCAGAGTCAGAATGGGCCCGATTATCGAAAATGATTCAAAATTGCTTGAGAATGTTCAAAGCCCCTATCGGATTGGCAAATTGGTGCTCCCTGTGGTGTGTTCAAATCAACAACCTAGCTGCAAGAAAATCATTGGGATGGAAAGTCCCACAAGAAATATCACAAGGATGGACACCAGATGTATCACATTTACGATTCCACTTCTATGAGCCCATATGGTGGTACAATCTGAGCTTCAAATCCCCTAAGAGCAACATGAGAAAAGGAAGATTCTTAGCATTTGCTGACTCAACCGGAGATGCAATGACGTATTATATACTGACTGAACCAGAATCATCTAAGGAGAAACGTCAAGTCTTAATGCGATCAGCCGTGAGAACAAGAAGAAAAAATATTGGAACCAAAGATGAATTTGTGAATGATGATCCAGAAGCAGCAGAATTTTGGCTGTCAATTTCAGAACACCAGCAGAATCTCAACGACATCCAAAGCACAGATGAAGTCCCATTATTAGTGCCAGGCGAGAAATTCGATGCAGCTACTACTGGAATGGAATATTCAACCAGCAACAATCTACTTGATACACCAGAATCCGAACAAACGGATCCAGGGGATTATGCCAAAGAAAATGAAGAAACAGAGTGTGAAATTGAAAATTCAGATCAGGAAGCACTTGTGAGCACAGTCGATGGACCCAACGATGCAGAAACACGTGATAGTATACTCAAAAGCAATGATACCAATCTGGACCTTACCTTCCAAAAAATACTGGGCCATTTCTGGAAAGAAGGAATACTGATCCTTAAACCACAATATTTGGATGACCTGGAAGGAAATACTGTGTTGAATACTCCATTTCCCCAACTACGAAAGGATGAGCCCGTTGCCTGTGCAAAATATATAACAAGTTATATTATCGAAGCGGGTGGACGAAGGGGAAGTCACCCCCTGTTGGATTGGGCAAGCTCAGTCCTCAAGCAAGATACAGCAATTACACGCCGTATTCAATCACTACAAGCCCGGAAACCCCGTCGAAACACCAATCCGAAGAAAATGTCTAGAAACCAAAGACAAGCCAAGAAGAAAAACAAAGAAAAATTTGGCCTACAAATTCCTAATACCTACAACGACTGTGTTTGCACTGATCAAGCTGCTGGAGATACTAAATGGCAAGACTCGATTCAAAAAGAGATGGACAACTTGAATCGGCTCAAGTGTTTCAAATACCATCCAGCTGAGAAAGAATTCCCCAAGTCTGAAGGATGGCAACAAGCAAGGCTCAATATGATTTGGGATATCAAAAGTGAAGACAAACGATACAAGAGCCGGCTGGTTGCAGGGGGGCATTTGGTGGATTCTACTGAATATAATACATATTCCAGCCAAGTCAACAGCCTATCTGTTTACCTACTATTTATCATTGCACAACACCAAAACCTTGACTTAATGACTGCAGATGTGGGAAACGCTTTCTCAACAGCACCGGTTCAAGAAAAAGTATGGTGCTGGGCCACAGATGAATTTGGAGACAAGAAAGGCTGCAAAGTGGAAATCCAACGAGCTCTTTATGGACTAGCAGGCTCAAGAAGCGCATACGCTGATTTCTTTGCTGACACTCTGATGAATCTAGGTTTCAGACCCTCCAGGGCTGATCCAGATCTTTGGATGAAACTGAGCGAAGACAACAAAAGCTACGACCACATTGGAACACATGTCGACGACCTTATGGTAGTGTCAAGGAAGCCTCAGGATTGGATTGCACTGATCGAACAAGAATTTGCACTCAGAAACATCGAATCTGAACCTGGATACTATCTGGGTACAAGCTTGACAAGGATAAAGGACGGAAGACTAGTACTACTGAACTCGACAAAATATATCTCAGAAGTTCTAAGGAAATACTAAGACAAATACAATATTACCCTACGAAATGAGAATCTACCAATGAAAACAGACTGACAACCAGAATTAGACGACTCAGAATTACTCAACGAATCAGGCCACAAGGAATTCCAACATATTATCGGTCTAGGACAATGGATAGTATTATCCGGAAGAATAGATATTGCATATGCCATTTCATCACTATCCAGATTTGCATCCGGACCAAGAGAAGGGCACTTGCAAATGGCAAGACATGTCCTAGGATATTTGAAGAAATACAAAAAGAAAGGAATCTTAGTGGACCCACAATCACCCAAAATTCAGTCAATCGGGGAAGCGACAGTGAACTACGAAGAATTTACTCACCAATACAAGTACTACAAGGAAGAATTGGATCCGATGTGTTGTCGGTCAAAAATACAGGTACCGTACTTACGTACATTCTACAGCGGTTACATCCATTCTACACTTGAAAAGTTACTTATACTCCTCCAGAGATAAAAATGACTTCAAGTATCCAGACATTTAGGTCATATCATGCGTTCTCTGTCTCATGATGAATTACACATGATCTACGACCGGTTTAGACATCCCTACATACAACACTAACACAGGGATACCGGTCGAATACAGTAAAATACACAGTAACAGAGCAATCTCACGATATGCTCACATCTCTTTAAATTTTAACATCATATACCTTTGGTTGATTTTTAGAGTTACAACACGATGTTTCCAGCACCACTAATCGCAGAATTAGATTTAAATATCTTCTGTGACAGTGACCATGCACATGACCTTGTAACAGGAAGAAGCATTACTGGTCTACTTAATAAGACCAAAGCTGTAAGACGGCGTTGGGTTAGTTTAGTTACTTTTAGTATTTACGGTATTTTGCTCTTTTTACGGTGTTGGAAAGAGTTATCGATAAGATTATGATCAGATTGTTCCCGGACCATATTGATCTCTCATTTCCTAATTTGTCTTTCTTTTGTGTGGAGATAAGAGATACACGTATTGATAGGGTGATCCCCATATTGTGCACCTCTGCACAGTGCTTTAAGTATCTTTTGATACTCACCAGCGCTTATGTATAATTTACTTATGGTGTGCATCACATTGGACGCGTTTCACTTTTACTTATTGCGCTCAGCTTGTGATCTCTTGGAATTGTACGGTATACGTATTACGTATTCGTAAATTATATGTTACGTATTACGTATACGTAAAATATACGTTACGTATTACGTATACGTAAATTATACGTTTTACGTATTACGTTACGTATTACGTATACGTAGATTACACGTTTTACGTATTACGTAACTCTTACGATTCACGCTTGATTTAGTATTCCAATACACCCTTGGATGGTCCTTGGACTATCTGGCTCATAGAGATATATCGGTCTTACCTTTTTATGGTGGCTTCCCGGATGGTGCTTGGTGGGGTAGTCAGCCAGATTATGTTTTCCCGGTTCCCAGAAAATGTCGAATTGGCCTTGTTGCGCCCTGTCTTTTAACCAATAGAATCGCATATCAATGGCCTTGGACCGCTTTTGTTTGATCGTGCCGTTGAGTATGCCCTCTGCTGTATTATTGCCGGTTTTCAGTGGTGTTGCCGGTTGTGGATGGCCTAATTCAATCAGACATTGCCGGATGGGCAAAGCTTCCCGTGCATTCAGGAATAATGATGCAACTTCGGCTTCTGCCGCGGACGCCATCACATTTTTGATGATCTTGGCTAATACCAGGATCGGCCCGTTGAAGGCGTCGGCCTTTGCGTCGCCGAGGAAATGGTATCCGCCCGCACGGCTCTTGGCGCCCGGGCACACTAGGTAGGCCGCGTCACTGTCAACGCGGAGAACCATATCGCTGGCCCGGTAAACGATGGTGGCGTCAGGGTTACATGCTGCGTAGTTGAGGAAGTACTTTGTGGCGGTTAACGCGGTTTGGTTGTTCTTGGCCGACGCTATATCGTTGAGTGCATGTAACATTGTGCTGTCGATTGCCCGCGCGTAGAATAGGAATTTTCCGGTAACTTGTTGTATGAATTTGATCTCTTTGTCGGATAGAGTGGTCGTGTCCTCTAGTTTTGCGTATTGTATCTTCGCGCCGTACACAGGCACGTCAGCGCGGGATGGTCCCGCGTACGTGCGTGAGGGCCGCACATGTTCGAATTCCTTTAATGCTTGTTCCACGTAACCCTCCATGGACAATTTGACCTTGCGTTTGTCGTAGTCCCAACGTAGGTGGACCCCCACGTATTGCTTTCCTGCCCAGTCAACCTTAAAGGTGTATTTGGCCCCGACTGCTTTGACTAGATGATCGACGTCGTCTTGATTGACGTATTTGATCCCAAAGTCATCCACGACTAGGGTGAAGCTTATGTCTCTCTCGTCGTGTAGGAAGAGTCCCTCGGTGTGGGGTGCCTTTCAGTATCCATGTGACCGTAGGTGCGCCACTAAGTCATCGTGTGCAATTTTCCCGCTTTGTTTGAGTCCGTACCATGCTTTTTTGATTCTGGCATAAACATATTCGCCCCTCTTGAGTCCATCTAGGCTGTAGGTCGTTCTGATACGGGGGGGAATCATGTCCCATCGAAATTTTACGTATTCGGGCTCATCGAGTGAGGAGCATAAGTACATGTTAGAAATGTCGCTGGTACAATACCTGGCCCCTGGGGTGGATACTACACTGTTCCAATGGGTTTTTATGGTTTCCATGCTTGCTGTTCTGGTGGACACGTCACCGTGGTACTCCAGTTGGTCTCCTCCCGCTGTGATGCGCGTTCTGTACGGATCGGATTTCTCGGGGCGTATGGCTACTGTGTATCGTGGATAAGTGACCTTCTTATGTATTGGCACTGCTTGTCTATCGATCCAATCCAATACATCCATCCCCTCCACTCCGTTGGGTTGGAACCCTTGGAATAAGCGGCCGAACTCGTCCTCACCTGACCTGAGCCATAATTCTTGTACCTGTGCCTTGGGGTGTTTGATTAGATCGCGGTATGCTGCCCACTTGTTCAAGTCATCATCCCATATGGAACCCCCACATGCTAACTGGGGCCTATGCGTTAACTGGTTGATTTGTAGGGCTTGTTTTGGTACGGGGAGATGAACCGGGTTGCGCGGGTAAATTCCCATTAGTGCCTTGGGTTTAACCTTGGGTTTGGAGTAGTATTGGTCGGATTTGTAGTATCGGGATATTTCACCATGCGTGTAGTCAGCCATGTCCCCATCGGTGAATCGTACCCTGTAGTATTGGTTGGTTTGATCATAGTTTACAACCTCACCTTCATACCACCCTGAGTTGAACTTCTTCCTAATGATAGTGCCCACAGCCCAGGGGTGTCCCCGGCAGGCGCTGCGTTGTTGTGTAGGAGGCACCCTTGGAGGTTCGCATGCGTTCGCTGGCTCGTTGATTGATTTTGTGTTGGGCCTATTGGCCACCCTTGGAGGTTCGCGCGATTCTATGGCGGTTTCTCTAAGTGTGGCTCTGGGCCCTTTTGGCTTTTGTCGTGTACCCATATGCAAAAGATCCTGTATACTCCGTAGGGCCTCATTTACTTGGGTCCCCTGTTCCATATATGGGATTGGTGGATGGGGCTTACTAGTAACCTCCTGTAGGTCTTGGAGGATCATGAGCAGTCGGTCCGTAGATGAGGTATGGGGCATATCGGTCTTGGGAAAAAACGCCACTGTGTTGCTGATTCGGTTAGCGCGGCTGGCCTCCCTGACGCACGTGTAATTCCTGTAGTGCTTTAAGGCCGGTCCAATGTAGAAACCCCTTGTCCCATGATCCTGCCATGCACCGCGTTCTTGCGCTCTGTCGTGAATGATCACCCGGCAGCCCATAGGGGCGAGGGGGTGTTTGTTGTAGTCATAGACCCCGCGTCTGAGTTCATATGCTGATAACTTTGGCTGGGTACGTGAAGCCCGCAGTAGGTTGAGGGTAATGAGGGCCTGTGGAATCAGTAGGTCCCAGTCGTCCACAGGGAACTGGTCATCCACCCCATTCAATCCCGCTATGAAATGGTTCTTGAAAGTCTGTATTGCCCTTTCTGCATGGTTGAGCCGGTGGTCCCCGGGTGATGCGAGTTGGTAATCGAGGTTGTTCTTTGTGATGTACGCGATTAGTTTCTTGGAGGTCTCGTTGTCCATTCGTACTATTTTGGCGTTCACGTTGTCTTCTTTCATCCGCGCATAGCATGCCATGAATCCCTGTAGGAGGTCTTCGCTCTTGCGTGACTGGATGGGCTCCACGTCAATGTAGTTGGAATCGTAGTTGTACATGAGGAATACGTACTGGTGCCCACGGCGTGACGTGACGGGGTATCTTCCCGGGAGGTCCCACGCAATGAGTTCCTTCGTTCCGTCCTTGGTGCGTGGCCCTGCTTGGATAGCGGGCTGCATTTCATTCAAGGATACTATGTCTACGCAGATGTTATGTATCTTCTTTCGGCCGACGCGGGGCGGCTCTGTATCGGTCACTGGTTTGTTCTTTGGCTTGCGTGCGTCCTTGTGCTTTGGTTTGTGTGTGCTTTGGATGCCTTGTCGAACCATCTGTAGGTGTCCCATAGTCGTTTCTTCTGTGAGTGGGAGGTATCGGTTGACTTGTTGTACAGTGAGACCCGGCCACGTGGCAAATGAGCCGCGCTCAATGGCGCGGACCCATGTCTCTTTCGTGGGGTACCCAGCTGCTGCGTGGTAGAATCGGATCAGCTTGGGGACGGCTTGGATCTGGTATGCCCCTGCCCCCGTGTGTGGTGAATATTCGTTTTCGTGGTTGTTTTGGATGGCGCTGGTTGCGCTGCTTTCAGTTTCGTTTTGCGGGGATTCGTGTAGCGGGGGGTCGGTCACCCTTGGAGATTTAGCCGTCTTCTGCTCGGTGGGTTGATGGAGGGGAACCATGTATAGGTTCCTTAGGGGGTCAAGTTGACCGGTGAGTATGACGCGTTGTGTGGGGCCGAGTACCGTCACGTCGTCCTTCGAGAACTCTACGTGGCACCCGGCTCTACATAGTTTAGGGACTGAGACCAATGGTAGCTCCACCTCATCGAATTTGTGGCACCCGCGCGCCTCGAAGGGGAGCCGGGGGAGGTCTAACAGGTCAGTGGCTGTAGAGAGCATCGTGCTCCCATTAGCGCACCGGACGGTTAGTGCGCCCGGTGTGTCTTGATGCGCCCCCCCCTTGATAAGTGGACGGGACAAAATGGTCTGTAGCCGCCGAGTCCAGGGCCCCAAATCCAGGTGGGGCATGGAGATGGAAAGCGACGTCTGGTGCAAAGGTAACTGTACGCTGGGTTGGCCGGGGTAGGATGTCGCGCGAGGGATCACGTAGGATACTGAGTAATTGAGAATCGTGATTACTATATTTATGTATGCTACTACTGTGGTCCCCCCCACACCGTCAAGATCTCAGGGGAACATCAACAATCATGGTCCGGCCGTTGCCGTTAGGATTGGGACCATTCCACTTCAACCACCGGTCTGTATTCCTGGTGGCCCCACCCATCTGATTGTCGTAGGTGGCGCCTTCCTGGTGGTCGGCTTTGTTACGGCGGTTGTAACAACTCCGGCCGTCGTGGGTGAGGTTAACACTACACGAGTGGCAGTAGTACTTGTATTGCTTCCAAGCTTGAAGCGCGGGCTGGCGTGTGGCAGACCCATTGGTGCGGCTTGCGTCAGCAGACTTGAGTCGATTCACATCAGCTTGGAGGACAGCCATCGCTGTTTCCCATTGGTTTGACATGGTCATGGTTGACGCCGCCGTAGCTGTTTCAGTGACCTGGGAGTAGATTTCTTGGCATACCTGGGCCAGCTCACGTTGTTGTTTTTCAAGCTCGGTGACGCGCTGTGCTGCCTGAATGTCGGCTAGATTTGCTGTGTTTGTTGTGTTGTGGTAGCTGCTGTACAGTTCCTTCAAGCGTTGTCCCCAGAACTTTTTGTATTGGGTAGATCCACTCGTCACCAACGTATCCCGGTGCTTCTTCCAATCCTCGTCAACTCGGTGCAGTGTGGTGGGGTTGTGTTTGCTGCGTGCAAACGCCTCTCGTGAGTAATCGATCATCTGCGCGTCGGTCACATTTGCCGTCTCTGGGAGCAAGTTGATTTGATGTTGGTACTTAGTGAGTTGTCAGAAGTACTCCTTGGGCCCGATTGGGTTTGGTGTATATGCCAACGTATTAATTTTCTTGGTGAGCTCGCGAGTTAGTTGATGCTGAGCGTCGGTAGTACAAAGGTCCTCTTCCATGGCTTGGAAGGCTGTGAACACAGTGGTTCCCCGGGGGAAGGCTTCCGACCCGGGGTCCTTTAGATCCCCAAGCATGTTGGGGAACTTTCGGTCTGTGATTAGTAGGGCCTCCCTGTCATATTTGTTCCATTCTACGTATAGGGCCCATCTCCGCTTCCACAGCTTGTATGCGTCTGATGTGAGCTCAATCGTGCTATCGAGTTCTTGCGGCTCTGTCGGCGCCTTGGGGAATGGCGCTTGGGGGTCCCTTGCGTGGCATTGTGCCTCTGTTTCCAGTAGGAAGGCGTAACCCCCTCCCTGAATGTACTTGATGGAGGGTACTTCGGCTAAGGCATTTGCTAGTGCCTTCTTGAACTCGTATACGTCTATGCTTGTTGGTACGGTTACCGGCTTCATTTGAGTCTCATCCAAGAAGTGATCCTTGAGGGTCGCGTAGTCCTTCTTCTTGGTCATCTCGTCGTCGGTATCACTATCCTCACTGTCCTCGGTATAGTCGTATAGCAGCCTGTTCTGGGTCTGTAATTGTGAGTTCTGTTCTTCAGTGTACTCGAGTATATCCCGGCTGTAATGTTCGAGCTCCACCAGTTGGTCTCTCAGATCACGAATTTCAGTTGCGCCTATGTTTCTGGAATTGTCGATGCTGGTGTCGGGGGTAACTCCTCTTGTCGGGGGACTATGTATTCCTTTGGTTTGTGTTCCTTCTGGCATTGGGTGTGTTAATCTTATCGATAACTAATAAGACCAAAGCTGTAAGACGGCGTTGGGTTAGTTTAGTTACTTTTAGTATTTACGGTATTTTGCTCTTTTTACGGTGTTGGAAAGAGTTATCGATAAGATTATGATCAGATTGTTCCCGGACCATATTGATCTCTCATTTCCTAATTTGTCTTTCTTTTGTGTGGAGATAAGAGATACACGTATTGATAGGGTGATCCCCATATTGTGCACCTCTGCACAGTGCTTTAAGTATCTTTTGATACTCACCAGCGCTTATGTATAATTTACTTATGGTGTGCATCACATTGGACGCGTTTCACTTTTACTTATTGCGCTCAGCTTGTGATCTCTTGGAATTGTACGGTATACGTATTACGTATTCGTAAATTATATGTTACGTATTACGTATACGTAAAATATACGTTACATATTACGTATACGTAAATTATACATTCTACGTATTACGTTACGTATTACGTATACGTAGATTACACGTTTTACGTATTACGTAACTCTTACGATTCACGCTTGATTTAGTATTCCAATACTAATTGCATTTGTTGGATCAATGCCAGTATACTGGAAATCAAAACAACAAACATCAGTTCATACGAGCACATTTGGAGCAGAATTCACAGCACTCAAAGATGCAGTGGCGTTAGCTATCATGTTGAGGTACCATCTTCGATCCATGGGAATCCAAGTTACCAAACCAACTGAAATCCATGTGGATAACAAAAGCGTTGTAATCAACTCGACCAATCCAGCAAGTACACTCAATAAGAAATCGATTGCACAGGCATATCACTTTGTCAGACAACACCAAGCAGGCAAAGTTGTATCGATCAGCCATATCAAGTCCCATGAGAACTATGCAGATATACTAACAAAACCGCTCAACAGTACTGCCCTAAGAAGCCTACTTAATGAATTCATGACAATGCAAAGTTAAGTACAAAATAAAAACAAGTAAAAACAATAATAAATGTCCACTTAATTCCGCGAACACAAATCCATGCCTAAAAATATCCTTGCTTGTAAACAATTCAAAATGTTATAGTAGGCATAAAATCTGCCAAGGCAATACAAAAGAATGGCATGGATTTCGGGGAGAACAACCGGAATTAGAGTTGTTAAGTGAAGAACAGAATAAATGAGAGAATACGACGCGATTAGAAGCAGAACGTAAATAACCGTACAATCGTTGTCGTACCCAAACGGGAATCGTTACCACGAATCAAGTATTAGATACTTAACCTTAATCGGTTATGTGGCTAATCGGTTTGATGTGGCAAACTGAGTATGATAAGAAACAGATCAAATAATCAGCGACAAGTATCAATAAATAAAGTAATCGCGGACAGCCGGCTAAGGCTAAATACTGTACAGATCTACTAAGTGACACGGGATTACCATGACTAAGTGTCAAGGCACTATCATGATGAATCCATCACAAATGAATGAAACTTGATATGCCCGATTGGTCGCACATGCTTCACCATCCATCCGGAGAATAACAGAATCGCTTAAGTAAGCGATCAATCGCTTAATAAGTGAACATCAAGGGATTGCATGTGTTAACAAAATGGCTAACACGAAAATATGTGGAACACTCCAATAGAGGTCCGGATTCTTAGATTAACCTAATTAGATCATAATTCAAATTACCAGTTATTACAAGCCAAGGAAATCAAGTATCTGATTGGTGATAGAGCATCCATTATCAATGGAGAAGAAACGTTCGATCTTGAAACAGGGGAGTTCATCTGTGCTGTCAGTGAGGAGTCGTCCAATCCTCCACTCTGTCAACCAACTCAACCAACTCAACTGACTCAAGCAACAACTTAATCGGCTCAAGGAACCCCACCAGCTTTTCTGCTTGGTCAACCAACTCAACCAACACAAATGGATGAAGTAACGGAGCTCACAACTCCTACCAGAATCATTAGTGGTGATGTCAGCACTAGTAACAAGAAGAGAGCTTACAATCGCAAAGCAGACAAGGACACACACTTGATGAGTGTGATTGCTGCAGCATTGAAAGAGGGACGAGAGGATCGAAAGCTTCACCAGCAGGCTTTGGAACTCCAGTAACGACAACAGGAAGAGGATTGAAAGCTTCACCAGCGGGCATTGGAACTCCAGCAAAGACGACAGGATAAGGCCGATGAAGAGAGGATGGTGTTGTTGCAGGCACTCATTGCTCAACTTGGTACATGTGGTGGTCCTTCTACTGCTGAGGGGAAAACCCTCAAAAGAAAACTGCAAGATCTTCAACTCTCGTTGGCTGATGACTGTCTACTCCCCCCGTGTGCTGATGACAGCAGCAGCAGCGACAAAAGTGATGTCAAATGAGACCTGAATCGACGAATCGAATCCAATCGATCGATTAGTTAGCTAGTTAGTTAGTTAGTTTATTAGTTAAAATAAAGGAATCGATTATTAGTTAAACTCAACAACAATACCACAGTTGCTCGAGACAGAAACTTAGGCTACAAAGCAGGCAATAGAAAAACTCTATTGCAACCCCTTGAAAGAGGGATCCAAAACCACTAGAGGTGCGCTGGAGCAAAATTATTTGAACGTGATGTCAACTGCTCTAAATATGAGTAATCAGTCGATTGATCAAGAAATTGATTGGACGTGATATGACTAATCAATCTTATCGATCTCTAAATTGATCGACTAAACTAATCAATCGATTCGACCGTATTGTTGACTTCTCTAATCTAAGTAACTAATGGTAATTTGTAACTACTATCCATTATCATCTAATTTATCTAAGTTGCTAACGTAATTGATCCACTAACAGATCGGATCCATTGAATCGATCGAATCAAATACATCATTTGCAATTTCTGTTGGTACCAATCCATAGGAGAAGAAACCTTCAGTCTTACTCATCATGCACGTGTTGAGTATGGTGTTTATTCCAACTTTAGCTGTCTGGAAATTGTACAGACAAACAAGGAGCTTCAGAATACTACTCTTCCTGTCTCCTGTTTCTTCCAGAAGCATGCTATCCTTCATCCCGGGGAAAATCCCCCTTGGATCGGGGGTTCAGCCATCATAGTAGTTGTATCCAAGCAGTGCTAACAACTCCAGGGCCATGGTGATTGTCGTGTTTTGCAAAAGAAAGAGTGTTTCGAAAGAGTGTTTCGCAAAAGAGTGTTGCTTGCTGGAGAGCAACGTGAGTGTTTTAGTAGCAAGGATAGTGAATAGCAAATCATACGGTACATGAAAAATTCTGAAATTGAAACTGCCGGCCTGCCAGCCAAAATAGGCCGGTAGTAGGTGGTGCGGGTAGTGATTAAACAAACAGTTACTATTTCTTCTTTAGGGATTCCAAATTCCAAATTTGACAGGTAATAAAAGTATTCGTCCGTTGGGCGTGATAAGAAAGTATTCATTATACTTTTTATTAACTTTCGATTCTATTCACTTTCCTTAGGTAGGAATCACTCATTGAATTACTAAATCCCGTGAAGGTGTAACGCACCGTGAACGAGTAACCGAACGTAGCATCAACGTACGAAGCAAAGGCGCGCGCAATAAGTAATAAAATAGGGCGCATCGACTGAATACTAGGACCATAAGTATTTATTTACTTAAGGCCCAGGAAGAAGAACGAAAATGACGCGGATGCGACACGCGTCACACATGCGCTCCGATTAAAGCGATTACCACTGAAGTCACTGAACAGAGGTGCACCGGATACCGATAGCAACCGGTTGGCACCCCACAAAAAGAGGCTACAGTTTAGCAAATTGGGAAATTAATATAGTCTGGAATAAACTGCTCATAATCTTATCAATAACTCTTTCTGACAACGTAAAAGTGACAGATAACAGATAACAGATGAACAAGCGATGGATAACTAGTACTTACGAATTTGGTTCCATTAGTTTCAACTGTTTGCATATTGAAAGAATTGTTACAGCAAGTCAAAGTTGGTATTTGACGCATCAGTCCCGCCAGAAGCGGACGAATATACTTTCCAAGCATGTGACTGGAGTGAATTCTACCCACAAGAAGCGAAAGAACTACTGCCTCCACGGTACTTCTACTGTTGTGCTGTGCTGTGCTGTGCTGTACGTAGTCGGTACAGTTGCCACTGCCACTGCGACTGCCAATGTGTTGTTCACCCTCATCCCTGCGCTGTGTCGTGTTGGTCCGTTGCGTTGCGCCGTGCAGTCCATTACATTGGAGAGTCATTGATAGGGTTCATCCCGCTGCGTTATTGTCATGGTAGTTGTTGCTGTTGCTGTTGTTGTTGTTGTTGTTCCCTTTGTTGATTTCGCCGTTGTTGTTGCTGCTGCTGCTGCTTCTGCTTGCGGCGCTTTTCGCGCTTGGTGGTTTTGCTTCCTTTCTCGCGCCGTAGGGCCTCTCGGCGCCTTCGTTCCACGGTGTCTTGGGATTCGCACCGCACGAAGCTCTCCTTGCCGTAGTGCACGGTGGCCTCGAGGGTTTGGTTCCAGACCAAGGTTCCAATATCGGAAGTGTCATTGCCATTGTCATTGCCATTGCCATTGTCATTGCCATTGCCATTGCCATTGCCATTGTCATTGCCATTGTCATTGCCATGTGGGTGGTTCCGTTCGGAAGTCACCGACGACGACGACGACGACACGTAGAGCTCGTTCCGGGTGAGGGCCCAGTCCACGTAGTCGTCGTAGCAGCGCAATCCGTCCCCGCGCTGGTTGGCCTCGCAAAACAATCGATTCGCGAATCGGTGAGCGTTGTCGCTAGTTCCACTCCCGCTATTACTCTTACTATCGCTACTATTACTCTTGCTACTACTCCCGCCGCCGCCGCCGCCACCGCCACCCGTCTCTTTTTTCTCGATCGATTCCGACAATACCATGGTGAGGGGTAGCGTCTGTGCAAAGGAGGAATAGCGTCCGGTCACCAATACGTCCGAAGCCCCCAGCAATACCGCATCGATCCACTGGTGGACCCACCCGGCCCGGCAGGACTCTCGGTCGAGGCGGTCGGAAGCAAATCCCACGCCTTGGCCTTTCTCCAATCGAAACGGCGGGGGCACCGCCGCGACCTCCATGTTCGTGTTCGTGTCCGTGTTCGTAACCGTGTCCGTGTTCGTGTCCGAGTTGTGCTCTTTCGCTACTGCCGCGGCGAACAGTTTGGCGAGCGCGTCGACCACCCCTGGATCGTCCGTCGCCACGAACAACAGCGGGGGAAGCGCGTGTTGCTCTTGTTGCTGCTGCTCTTGTTGTTGTTGCTCTTGTTGTTGTTGTTGTTGTTGCACGGTCTTTTTTTTGTTGGCCAGCACCGTCACAGTGTTGGCCATCGCCGGGAGCCAGTCTTCCATCATGTTGGTAATCCCCCGCCCCTTTCGGGCAAAATCCCCGACCTCACCGTTTCCGGACCGAACGTGTAGGCCCACCACGAGTCTCTGGTCGAAGCGGTGCTCGTTGACGAACGCTTCGATGCGGTCCGCGCACAACGAGCGCCTGCTGCTGCTGCTGCTGTTGTTGTTGTTGTTGTTGTAAGCGAGAGACACCATCTGCCGATACATCCGGAGATTGGACCGGGCCGTCTCGAGAAGAATCGATGCGGTTGTTGTCGTCGCTGGTGTCGTCGCTGGTGTCGTTGTTGTTGTGGTGGTGGTGGTGGTGGCGGTGGTGGCGGAGGAAGCGGTCGATGAGGATGGGACTTTTTCCATTGCCATTGCCCCGGCATCATCGGTACCATCGTCGTTATCGTCATCGTCATCGTCATCGTTATTGTTATTGTTATTGTTATTGTTATTGTTGTCGTTGTTGGATTCGGAGCCGGCGTGCGTTGCTTTCGCGCTGGCAGTGCCGGTATTTGTGCTGGTATTTGTGTCTGTGTCTGTGTCTGTGTCTGTGTCTGCGTCTGTGCCTGGTTCCGTCCCGCAGCCGATCTTGCCATAGCCCGGAACGTTGTCGTGAAAAATTCTCGTGTGCGAGTAGTACGGTTCCGATGGCACTTGCACTTGCACTTGCACTTGCACTTGTTGTGATTGCAATTGCAATTGCAATTGCGGTTCCTCTTGCTGCTCTTGTTCCGTGGATCGTGTTTGTGCTTGTGTTTGTGCCTCCCACAAGCGCTGGAGCGTTAGGTGATCTTCCGCCAGGGATCGAATCGCATCGAGCGTGGGGTGGGCATCCGTCTTTGTATTTGTATTTGTATTTGTGTTCGTGTTGGGAGCCAAACCCAAAACCAAAGCCGATTCTACATCCAGCGGCGAGCGATGTTGCTCTTGTTGCTGTTGCTGTTGTTCTTGTTGCGTGTGCGTTGATGCCGTTACAGCCGTGGACGCCATTGCTTTAGTTTTGGTTTTAGTTTTAGCTGTAGTTGTAGTTGTTGCCACCGGTTCTACCACGAGCGGACCCCTCCCAAAGAGGTACTCGAACAAATCGTCCTCGTCCTCGTCCTCGTCCTCGTCGTCGTTCTCCGTAGCAGCACTTGTACTTGCATTTGCACTTGCATTTCGTTTGGTGCGGCGCCGGGGATTCCCGCAGGGATCCAAGTCGGGAGATCGGTCCCACTGGACCCACAAGAGCCTGGGCAGCTGTATCGTTGTGTTGGTAGTAGTTGTGTTTGTCTTTGTGTTGGTGTTGGTGTTTGTGTTCATCTCCATTTCTATCTCCATCGTCGACAGCGAATGCACCGCGGCCGCCTGTCGTCCGAGGCGGTGCCCCAATCCCTGGTATCCCCGGTACAGCCACACGGGGGGAGATGCTGTGGATGCAGATGATGCAGATGATGCAGATGATGCGAATGATGCGAATGATGCAGATGATGCACTCGCACTCGAATTCTTCGATGCTGCATGCGTATTCCGATCGTATTTTTTTTCTAGCTGCTGTTGTTGTTGATGCTGCTGTTGTTGTTGTTGTTGTTGTTGCACCCAAAGCCATTTCTCCACCGCCTCGGATCGGACCGCCTCCCAGTGCTTTCGGGATTGCGGGGTGGGCAATCGATCCCAATCCCAACAAGTCCCGTGGCGATTGCTCTTCGTTTGTTGCTGTTGTTGCTGTTGTTGTTGCTGTTGCTGTTGTTGCTGTTGCTGGTTATTGTTATTGTTATTGTCATTGTCGTGGTTGTTGCTGTTGCTGTTGCTGTTGCTGTTGTTGCTAGCCGAGAGCAACAGCGTCCCGTTCTTATGCTTATTCCCATTCCCATTCCCGTTTCTAGTTCTAGTTCCATTCCCGTGTAGAGGACGGTCCCCGTCGTTGCCGTTGTCGTTGTCGTTGTCATTGTCGTTGTTGGTCGGCAATAACGATAACGATAACGATAACGATAACGACTGCTGTGACATAGATACCGACCGATTCACTACCACCAGCGAAGCGAACGAGAGACCCAAGAGGAGCGTCCAGAGTCGACGCTGGGTGGGTCCGCATCGCTTTTCTCGTTGTCGGTGAGTTTGTTGCTGCTGTCGTTGTCGTTGTCGTTGTCGTTGTCGTTGTCGCTTTTGCTGTTGTCGCTGTTGTTGTTGCTGCTGTTGTTGTTGCTGCTGCTGTTGTTGCTGCTGTTGTTGCTGTTGCTGTTGTCGTTGCGCCGATTTGGACCACAGCGGGGAGAAGTCGTACTCGTAGTCGTTACATTCGTATTCGTATTCCATCGATCGATTCGTACATCCGCTACAACGGTTGTTGTTGTTACACGTGCACGTGCAACCGGTACTGTACAATCGGCAACAGCCGGTGTTGTTGGTGTTGTGTTGTTGGTGTTGTTGGTGTTGTTGTTGTTGTTGTGTTGTTGTTGTGTTGTTGTTGTTGTTGTTGTGTTGTACGGTACGGTACGGTACGATGACTGATAAGCTGATGAGTACTCGTACTAGTACTAGTAGCTTGGTGGTGTGTAACTTGTGTTACCGTACCGTACGGTACTGAGTGATTCCCACCTAAGGAAAGTGAATAGAATCAAAAGTTAATAAAAAGTATTCCGAAGTGAATAGAATGAATATTTTTTTATCACCCCCAACGGACGAATACTTTTATTATCTGCCAAATTTGGAATATGGAATCCCTAAAGAAGAAACAGTAACTGTCTGTTTAATCACTACCCGCGCCACCTACCGGCCTATTTTGGCAAGCAAGCCTGTTAAGTATTCGAGACTGGCCGGCAGTTGAAATTTTCAGAATTTTCTATGTACCGAATCGATTGGCTTTGCTGGTAAAATTACTAGTAGTAGCTATCCTCGCTAACTCACTCACATTGCTCTCCAGCAAGCACTCTTTCGCGAAACACTCTTTTGCGAAACACTCTTTCTTTTAGAATCGACAATCACCATGGCCCTGGAGTTACTAGAATACTATGAGGATAACTACTTAACCCCCGATTACAACAATCCACTGCTTGGTGACGAAGATAAGAGAAGAAGGGATCGTAGAACTCCTAGGATTGCAATTAAGCGATACAGCCAATCTGCTTTCATGTATCTCTATCGATCGGGCAATGATCAAGCCCTTCTCAACTGCTGTGGAGTCGACCATGTAGTATTCAGAGAGCTCTTAGATCTATTTGAGCCACTCTACAATTCGTACACTGTTGATAAGAACACTGGAGTTATCAGACAGAAGACGCGATCGCCCAGCAAGCGGTCGTCGGCCAATCGATTCGATGCAACTGGATGCCTTGCTCTTGTCCTATTCTGGTTTCGAACGAGAGGATCAGCAGCAAGAGCAGTTGCTCTAGCGTTTGGACTAACAGCTTCTCCTATGTACAGATGGCTGAAATTTGGACGAAAGCTCCTTCTTGTTGCACTACAAGATCATCCTGCTGCCAAGGTTTGCTTGCCAAACAAAGAAGAGACTCAACAATACATTGATGCTATTGCTGCAAAGTATCCAGTGTTAGCACCTCACAGAGTGTGGGGTGCCTGTGATGGCCTGAAACTCCATATTCAACAGTCTGGTAACTGGATGAAGCAAAACCAATACTACAATGGTTGGACTTGTGGGACATACGTCAACAGTGTTTTCATCTTTGCTCCCGACGGCAGGATCCGTGCCTGCATCTTGAATGCTCCAGGTTGTTGGCATGATAGTACTCAAGCCGACTATGGCCTCTATGAAAAGATGGAGCGCATGTATGATAAGTACTTAGCAAAGCTTATTGTCGATTCAGCTTTCAAATTGTCTAGAAAGCCATTCCTCATTCGGAGTAGCCAGGGTGATCCTTTCAATGCAGCAGCTCTTATAGTCAATCGCGCTGCTACCAGCGTCCGACAGCTTTCTGAATGGGGAATGAGACAGATCCAAGGGGGTTTCCCCCGGATGAAGGACAGCATTCTCTTGGAAGAAACAGGAGACAGGAAGATTATTCTGAAGCTTCTTGTTTGTCTCTACAACTTCCAGACAGCTAAAGTTGGAATCAACACCATACTCAACACCTACATGAGTCGAACTGAAGGTTTCTTCTCGTATGGATTGGTACCAACAGAAACCGCAGATGATGTATTCGATCGGATCGATTAGTAGCAGATTCGATCGATCATCGATTAGTAGCAAATTAGATAAATTTACTTAGAGAAGTCAAGTCGTATCACGTATCACGTCCGATCGATTACTCATATTTTTGCTCTGGCGCACCTCTAGTGGTTTTGGATTGATCGATTGATTGATCGATAACTCGTATTTAGAGCAGTCGACAACACGTTCGAATAATTTTGCTCCAGCGCACCTCTAGTGGTTATGAATCCCTCTTTTAAGGTGTTGCAATAGAGTTTTTGTATTCTCTTTGTAGCCTAAGTTTCTGTCTGGAGCAAGGTTGATATTGTTGTTGAGTTTCTTAACTAATAATCGATTCTTTTATTTTAACTAACTAACTAACTACTAATCTAATCGATCGATTCGCTCATTCAAAATCACTTTCGTCGCTGCTGCTGCTGCTGCTGTCCTCATCAGGACAGTCATCAGCAAGCGAGAGTCGAAGATCTTTAAGTTTTCTTTTGAGGGACTTCCCCTCAGCAGTAGAAGGACCAGTACCAAGTTGAGCAATGAGCGCCGACATCATTACCTTCCTCTCTTCATCGGCCTTGTCCTGTCGCCTTTGCTGGAGTTGCAATGCCCGCTGGTGAAGCTTTCGGTCCTCTTCATGCCGCTTCCGATCCTCTTCCTGTTGACGTTGCTGGAGCTTCAGAGCCTGCTGGTGAAGCTTCCGATCCTCTCGTCCCTCTTTCAATGCTGCAGCAATCACACCCATCAAGTGAGTGTCCTTCTCTACTTTGCGATTGTAAGCTCTCTTCTTGTTACTACTACTAGTGGTAACACCACCACTAATGGTACTGGTGGAAGTCGTGAGCTCCGTTGCTTCATCGATTTGTGTTGGTTGAGTTGGTTGACCAAGTAGAAGCGGGGGACGGCGGTTGTCCAGACGGCGGTTGTCCTCCATTCCTCTAGTTGTTCCTTGAGTTGATTGAGTTGTTCCTTGAGTTGTTCCTTGAGTTGTTCCTTGAGTCAGCTGAGTTGGTTGAGTTGGTTGACATAGTGGAAGTGGTGGAGGATCGGACAGCTCCTCGTCGTCATCATCAGCAGGGACAGGGACAAACTCCCCTGTTTCAAGATCGAACCTTTCTTCTCCGTTCAGAATGGAGGCTCTATCACCAATCAGATACTTGATTTCCTTGGCTTGTTTAACATCCCATGACTTAATTGGATCTCCAGTTGGCATCTTCTTCCGGTACAACCGAATGTACTTGTTCCTGATTGAATCAGTGTCCCTACCAGGATATTTTTCAGCGTGTCGGCTTGCAACGGCATCCCACTCTTCTGGTCCAATTGGTAGGATACTTCTAAGGCATCGGAACAAGTTCTCCAACTCAGGCTTTGTGTAGTTGCCAATGCCGGCTTTCCTTCCACCGCTCCCGGACGACAATGCGGCAGTTGGTGCCATGTTGTTGTTTGTTGCTGGTGCCATGTTGATTGTTATGATGTAAGGTATTTGAGGTAGTATTTGTTTTTGTGAGGGGTATGCGGCGGATCGAATCGATTCATTGTCTTCATCATCTTCCAACGAATCGTCTAATAAACTAGCAAGAGCAACGATAGCGATTGTAGTGAGGGGGTAGAAGGACATTGCCTGAGTCAGCTCAAAAGAAAAGAACTTCTTGTTGTCGTGTTGTTCTTGTGTTCTTCGTTGTCGTGTTGCCGTGTTGTTCTTGTGTTCTTGTTGCTTGTTGTCGTGTTGTGGCGCAATCCGTGCCGCGATCCTTGAAGTTGAATTTCTGCTGATTACTTGCTGGAGAGACAAGTCGTACTGTTGTTGCTGTTTGTCCATCTTTCCGGACTTTCTTTCTTTTTCGGACTGTTTGCAAATTTTCAGCTGAGCAAAATTAGCGATGATCACCAAAAATAGCATGCAAGCATGCCCGGCAAAAGAGGTGCGAGAGGTGCACACGATTCATTCAGACTGAAATGTTTGATTTTCAGACTGAAATGTTTGATTTTAAGATTCCGTTGAAATCTATTCGGTGTTAGTTAAGTGAATAAAAACTGTCAGTCGAGAGCCCCTCGACTGACAAATTTTATTAAGAAGTGCATACATCTATATAGAAAACACATACTTTTTATGTGTTTTTTTATTAATTATATGTGTTTTCCTTAGGTGGGAATCACTCACTAGGTCAGTTGCTGGAGAGATCATTCTTGGCAAGAAGCCAGCCACTCCTGCCTGGAAAAGTCTTGGAGGAGGAAGCTCTGCTGTCTGTGGAGGACGCGTCTTCATCATCATGGTGAGCCTGGCTGCCTGTGATTCTGTGTCGTCGGCCTGACTGGCTCTCGCTGGTGGTGTGTCGGCAACAAGGCTTCCTGCTGGAGGATGGAGAAGAGGCCAACAAGAAGGGATTGTTCCAGGGATGCTGGCAACAAGCGCCAGCCAGCATATACTAGTACTACCTGAGTTGTTCCCCAACAAGCAACAACAAGGACTTCTTGCTGGTGCCATTGTTTGTGTGAGGGGGACATCATCATGGTGGCGCTGTTGGTGGTGGGATGGTGGTGCAACAATGGAGGAGTGCTGAAAGAGAATGGCCTGGAGACGTTCCACTTGATGAGGAGGGAGGGAGGGAGTGTTGCTGGCTGGTGATGGTTTTGGTGATGGAATTGATGATGAGCCAGCAGCCGAGGAGGATAAGAACCTTCTTGGTTGTCAATGTAGGTAGTTGTACTAGTAGCGTCCCCCTGTAGCATTTTCTTCTTGAGGGAAGCAGGTTGTTCCTGCCGGAAGGGGGTGTCCTGGGCATCAAGGAGGGGGGGGGGGGGGGGGGGGGCAGAAGACCTCCTTCTTGTCCAGGGATTGCTGGAAGAGCACCCTCCTTAACAATGGCTCGTCGGGTCCTCCATTGGTTGCCCCGCGCAAGACCACAGAAATCATCTACATACTAGTAGTACACGTCCCACGTCAGCACTACTACTAGCGGATCGGTCCCTTTGGGGGTCGTGTAGTGGTGCTTTCGGGAATGGGCGGCTACGCCCTGTCCTACGGTGGTGGGGCCTCCTGCACCGTTCCATGATGGATTGCCTGCTTTGTTGGGGGCCGGCGCCGGCGTCGGCGCTTCAGAGAGTAGTAGTAGGTCGAGTCGAGTCAATGAGGCTGCTGGAGCCTTCTTGTTGTGTGTGTGCTACTAGTAGTCCCGTGGCCAGAGTACTGGTAGTAGCATTCTTGGTTAAGAAGTTGTTGGCAATGGTTTCAGTGCACCAGCAGGCACAGAAATTGGGTGTTTCCAGCACCCCATTGGGCGGATTGTATTGGTGAGTGGGATGCTGTGCTGTGCTGCCAATGACGAGGGGAGGCTCTCCCGTCCGGGAAGGGAAAAGCATCCCCAGTTTCATGGTATCTTCGGGCTTCACCCGGACCCGGTACTAGTAGTAGAAGCCATCGGCGAGGTTGATCTTGTTGGACATGATATACACTGGTGGACCAAACCTGTTGTTTTTTGTTGGCCCAACAACGCGTTGCTTACAGCTGCTGAAGCAGACGCCTTTGATATGCCACGAGTGGCACCTTTCTTGTCCATCCGGTCAGGAGAGGGGGCCTTTCCCCTTGTTCCTCATAGCTTGGATGGCTTCCCTCATCTTTGATGACTCCAATTTTTTAACAATGGGATGAGAGCTGTCTTTGAGGCAAACATCCCGGTTGGGATTTGCCAGGCGTGTCTGAGCCGGAGGTGTCGTGTGGACGCCGCTGTTGGAGTGGTTGTTGTTATTGGTGTTGCTGTGCTCAGTGGCCCCAGTGTTGGTGAATGATTGAGGAGGATCTGGGCGTCAAAGGAGTCTCAGGGCAGCAACATTGGAAACATTGGGGAGCCAGTTGAGGTTTTGGCTGATTCGAAATGTATGGAAGTTGACCCCTAAGTCAGGGGAGGGGATGGTGGAAACAGCCTCCCACTGCTCTTCAAGCCATCCCCTTACCCTGATTTGGAAATAGTAGACAACAATGGCCGGGGTGAGGAGCTCTCCAACTTCATCTGCAATGGCTCTTCGGAGGGGCATCTGTTGAATCTTGAGCCGCCAGAGGCCCTGTTGATAGCTTGTTACTAAGTTGTGGTTGAGTCCCAAGATGGTGGCTAGGATGGCCAAGTAGCTCTCCAACTGGGTGGTGGCTTCAGTCCAGTCTACAGGGATGTAGGCTTTAGCCTTCTGGAGCTCTAGTAGGGAGTCCTTCAAGATGAGGGAGTTACCTTCTGTGGAGATCATCATGTTGTAGGCGGCCACATTGGCAGCTGCTTCGTGTTCCCTCTTCAAGGTGGCTGCTGATACACCCGAGGGGGGGGGGGGGGGTGAAAGCCAGGGGGAGTATTCCATTGGCCACATCAAAGGTGCCGGTCCCATGGAAGTTGCCATCCTGGAACCGCTTGAGTGCACCAGCCGTGGCGATCAAGGGGGCTTGGATCCCCAATTCAGAGGCTCTGGAGGCCACCTGGCTCTGGAAGATCATGTCGGTCTTCTTGTGCTTGCTCTTTTGGGCTTAGGCTTGGTAGATGGGGGGAGATTGGCTTCCTCCTGTTTCCCACAGAGCAGCAGCAAGCGCTGGGTGTACAAGGACCCCCAGGTGGCCCCTACCGATTGTGCCCTCTTCTGGTCTAGGCCCTCACTGAGCCTCAGTTGGTGGTCGGTGAGGGCAGTGGCCGCAGCTGTGAGGGCCGGTTCCCCTGGGAGCCCCAGGGCCTGTTAAGGCTGGGCTGGTCCCTGTAATCATGATTGATATCACATACAAAATAAGTTAAGTAGAACTCGTATCTGAACATCCCAATAGTGGAGACCGCCTCTTTCCTTTCTTGCCCACGTTTTCAACTCCCTCCTGGTGACCTGCGGTCCATATGGTAGTAGCAAGATAACTTGTTTAGCCTGGTGGGACCTGTGGACTAAGCATTACCATGATAGCAGACATCATCCAGAAAATGGATTAGGGTCGTTCAAAAAATACACGTAACCTACTTACGTACATCCTAGTACGGCAGTTATATCCGTTATACACTTGAAAAGTTACTTATACTCCTCCAGAGATAAAAATGACTTCAAGTATCCAGACATTTAGGTCATATCATGTGTTCTCTGTCTTATGACGAATTACACATGATCGACGACCGGTTTAGACATCCCTACATACAACACTAACACAGAGATACCGGTCGAATACAGTAAAATACACAGTAAAAATAAGAGCCTCTCTCTGAGCTCACATCTCTTCAAATTTTAACATCATATACCTTTGGTCGATTTTAGGAGTTACAACAGGTTATAGAGCCCTCTATCTCCGCCCGATCAGCACCTCAACTGACGGTTAACACCAGAGGAAATTGTGTGCTTAGTTCCCTGTGCGGCACATTCTAGACCTCCACTCCAGGTTTCCCCGGACTTGTTGCGTGCGACGCCTCCCTTGAGGGCCGCACCCTTGTTCCTTGCGGCGCCTTCCTCCTTAGGGCCGCACCCTGGACGTACATCTTCCTTCTGTTCCCTGCTTGTGGATCAGGGGGTGTACTCGCTATCACATGCCTTGTAACCCACAACCAGCTCTCTGGATTACAGTTACAAGATAAAGACCGACGCCGTCTTTAATAAAAGCCCATTGCACCGGACACGCCAATTGCAATCACCCATCCATACTTTCCCTTCCGCGTCCATCATCCCCATAAAGGACCATCGACGCCCATTTGATTGTGCTAAGCACCACTTCAAACCACAACAAACTGCAACTCATCCTACGATAGTTGCTTCAATCACCAAATTCAACACCGCCGTTTGTTCCTCCTTCGGAACATTCCTTCGGTCATCCTTTCGACCACCGATTCCCGGTTAAATCCCGCACCTCCGAGGATCGTTCTGACGATCAATTGCTACCACCGACCTACTGTATCTACAGATCCTTCTACCAAGAATCTCCTTCTGTAATACACACAGGCTCGCTCGATTCGAATCACACACTTCTACAAGTACTACATTGGTCGATTATTTAATAATCACCGCAATTACATCATCGAAATCCGAGCATTCCGAGACCACGGATTAATCAATCTCCCTCAGATCTCCTCCAGATTGTTGCGAGCCTGCTGTTGAGCGACTCCCTTCCAATCTCTCTCAGATCTCCTCCAGATTGTTGTGAGCCCGCTGTTGAGCGCCTCATTCCAATCCTCCTTCGATCGATCATTTAACCGTCGATACAACTGCGAATTCCCCTCTCCCTCCAAGTCATCCGGAAAATTCCAACGACTCCAACAACTTGGATTGAGTGCACAAATACGAATTCCTTGCTCCTCCCATTACACCATTTCTTTGTCTCCATCCGGTCATCGAATCACTTCTTCCTTCGCAGGTTTGACCATCGATTCCTTCGGTTATTTCTGCACCTCCGAGGATCGTTCCACGGTTGATTCTTTTCTACCCACGATCGATTACCACGGCAACGACGATCTTTCGATATTTTGATCCACGACCTACACTAAACCCATACTCCGATTACCTTTTCGGATCACCTAAACCTCAGATCTACTCGAGATTGTTGTGAGCCTGCTGTTGAGCGACTCCCTTCCAATCTTTCATTATCTCCTCCACTCCGAATATTTGACAGTCTCCTCCGACGGTCGATATTTCTCCGGTTACTTCTTTGGAACATTCTTTCGGCCCATTTCTTTGGTTCCTACTTCGGAACATTCCTTCGGTTATTTCTGCACCTCCGAGGATCGTTCCGATGATCATTCGATATTTTGATAACCGATCATTATTTCCGAAAATTGTTTCTCCAACAATCTAGAGAATACTTCTTCTACTCCTTGAACAACCCCGCCGTTCAATACATCCATATCTACAAAGTAATTCGTTGACAACACGTGAATCGCCGTCTACCAGCAATTACAATCACGACTTCACCATGACACAACGAACCGACTTGAACTATGACGGCTGGAGCGACTGGAACTATGTCGAAGCCATACAGTTCTCATTCGGAAAACCAGTAGGAGCTGGCAAGAACAATGCCGCCCAAAACCTACTCAACGCGGCATACTCCCAGAAATTGACAAATATCAACAGCATACTCACTGTCGACAATCATGGTGCTGAGACCCTCAAGCCGGACGCCATTTCCCGAATCAAATCCCTTGTCACCGCAGCCATCATAGAAAATCTCCCTCTATCAGAAGTATCTCCCAAATATAAAACACACATTAGAATGCTTCTGGATCACTCTACCATTTGGTACCTTGACAAGGACACGACAAGGAGACCCGTTCATGACTATCACGCACTTGCTCCTGCAGCACACGCGGCAAAGCTCGACTATCATCAGTATAAAGATCCTACCATCCACTTGGAATTCAGCATCCAACATTGGGGGTTTGATAAAGGATGGTATCCATACAAATTTGCCAAGGTTTACAATAGAAACAGCAGCGAAGCAACGGCTTCTGAGAAATCCAAGCCTCTGAAACCATTGCCCACCGTCGCGTCATACAACAATCGAGTGGCAAATATCTTGAAATTCTCCAGGAGAACCATCTCCCGCGAAAATGAATTTTGCTTTGACCTACCAGATCCCTATTTTGATTACGTTGCATTTAAACAAATTTATCTCATGGCCTTTCCTCCCAGTTACACATGGACATGGACATACTCCCCCAACAGTGACTCCGTCTCTTTTCGCCGAGTTCGATCCAACTCCATCTCCTTCCGACGTGCCACTTCCTCAGGTCCTCATATTCAACGTCAGGGCAGGTCCACTGTAACCTCACTACCTGTAACGCCATCCACATTGCCCAGTTCAGACCATCATTCTGGTGCTCCACCTTGGAAACCAACCAACTTCGTATCGACCTTCAATCCTCAGAATGAAATTACAACATTCCGACGTGTACCAAAATCTGTTCCCTCATCACCATCTGAGACACTTGCTGAGGACACTGACCATCCACACGCCGCTCCTGCATACATCCGATCATTGCAATCTCCATGCCATAATCAAATTTCCTCCAGACCGAATCATCCGCCTGTCCTTCGACTCGCCAAACGACATCGGGATGCCCTCAAGGTCAAGCTGTATCATCTATATGCCAACATCTTGTCAATGAATTGGTTTTACGACACTTTTGACTGAACATTGCAACCGACTGCAACTTCCCCATCCAAAGGCAGTTGCTTTACCCCACCAAATTACCTCCCTCATACGATTTCATCGTTGGATATACACCACATGATCCACCCGCATCAACAAGTCTTCCCTTACAATCGTGGGACACTAACTGTATCCTTGGTTCTACGATGGCATACTATTCCGATTCTCGGACAACAGCCCCTCTGATGAACAATTGAATGCCGTCTACTCCCAGCTAATGGATGATATCGCCATGGAAGACTTATTTGTGGAGAATACAGACGCCAAGGTGGCATCCACATCTTGTTCCAATTCTGGTCCTAATTCCGATGATCATACTTCGCTATTGTGATATCATCCTTCAACGCGTCTGGTAGCCTACATATGACGATCTCAAGTCCCCTTTATCGATGTTTACCCTTACAGCCTACGATCGATCATTTCTACGGTCAATCAATCGCCATCGCTTTGATTCCGAATTCGATGCTCAAACAAATATCTATGTCTTGATACCACTCTGGTTCTGGATATCGCTTTGATCTCGACCTTCCACTGATGCTCGATTGAACATTCACCACGTCTTCGGTTATTCCAAACTCGCTATTGGACTATTATTTATCCAATTTGAGAACCAATCGTCATCGCTTTGATCACAAAATCGATGCTCAAATGAATACCTATGCCTCGATACGACTCTGGTCCATTAGCGCAAGACCTTCCATCCTCATACATATGCCATATGCGAACGCCACAACCATCGGATTTCATTAGCATGGCGCCCTCTTGACGTCTTCGATGCTTGACCCCATTCTATGATTCGACTGTGTTTGATGACTCCCTATGTCTTTTTTATCATTCACAACCATGGAATTCTAGTGAACCATGGAATTCACCTCCGTTTTGTCCCCGTGTTTGATTGAATCAATCCTTTGTTTCAACATACGTCCCCTCCGTTGACACTTAGCCCTACGGTTTTGTATCATTTCCAACCATGGCATTCTATTGAACCATGGAATTCTATTCCTTAAGTGTGAATCAAGGGGTGTGCATCTGAATCAAGGGGTGTGCAGTGGATCATTGCATGACGCTTAATTTGCACGCGCTTAACTTCCAGCGTTTTCCTCATAAGCCTCCACCAATCTACTTATGCTCCCCGCACCCTCACTTATGCTCCCTGCATGTGACAAGGATCCCACTGAAACCACATCAATGAACCGACAAATAATTCAACACTCCCTCACTCCGTGTTGAATCAAGGGGTGTGTCACCGGTTCATGTAACCCCACCATTCGCGAATTCACCATTCGATCCACAGATCGAACGATACGTCAAATTCACCATTCGATCCACAGATCGAATGATACGTTTGATTCCGCACCTACTACTTGCCGTTGGTCCGTATTTCTGCCCCAATCTCATCTTCCAAGAAATAAACCGCCATCACTTTGAATATGAAATCAATTCTCTTCATCCTCTATCCACCAGAATCCTTCTCTTTATCATCTACGCTTTGAGGGTGCTCTCCCATTCACAACGTACTACGATTCCATCCTACAACTTGGAGCAGCAATCAACCCTCAACGTTTGACTTTATCCTCGATTTAATCAATCTTTCCACCAAGTCTCCCGTTCGCATTCCATACTTTTCTTGTCACCATTCATCTCCCCTCCGTTAGATCATCAAACAATCCTCCACCGCGTTTCGGCGATTTAATTGCACTATGGTCGATCACAGACACATGATAAATGAGTGTTCCAGTATCATTACACAGACACACTGCAACGCTTAATTTACATACGACCTCTACCGATTGGACCTTTAACAATGACGTTTGGTCTCTACATTCTACGATCCTTCTACGATTTGATTCTGTAACCCGATTCTACGTGTTTCGTCTCTACGACTACTTTTGACTTCCATTGATTCTGATTCTCCAATCAATGGATTATAGTTTTCAACTACAGTACAGGCATCAATCTCTCCTCGTCGATTGCGTCCTACGATCCTTTGAGCCTTCCATTCCGCTCCATTATAGATCAACCGTCTTTAATGCATCTCAAATCTCCTCCTTGGATCGATTCCTAATTCTATGATCACATAAGTTGAATCCGATCTCCTCTTCAAGGATATGAATTCCACGATGATGGATTCCTTTGACTCAGTCGGTACTCAGGACAGCCAACTTCTTGGACATCGTCACTTTTGTCTCCACGGACATTCGTTTTGTCTATACGGCCTCTCTCTACATCCTTCACCAATATGATTTGACAAGTTCCAGTCTATTTATACCATGGTCGATCCCTTTGTCGACTGTTGATCCCTTCTCCTCGTTGATCTCCCCTCTATTGGATTACTAAAACAAGCGTGATTACGTTATACGTTTTACGTATACGTAATAGGTTTTACGTATACGTAATACACAACTTTTACGTATTACGTATTACGTATTACGTAATACGTATTACGTTTTACGTATACGTAATACGTATACGTAATACGTTTTACGTATACGTATACGTAATACGTATACGCGATACAAGATGAGACGTACGATTCCAAGGTGATCGAGATCTTCTATCACAAGCTGAGCGCAATAAGTAAAAGAGAGACGCGACCAATGTGCTGAGTACCATAAGTAAATTATACATAAGCGCTCATGAGTATCAAGAGATACTTAAAGCACTGAGTAGAGGTACACGATATGAGGATCGATCAAACTCTCAATACGAGTATCGCCACACAAAGGAAAGACAAATTAGTAAATGAGAGAACAATCTGGTCCAGAAACAATCCGATCATAATCTTATCGATAACTCTTTCCAACACCGTAAAAAGAGCAAAATAAAGTAAAATACTAAAAGTAACCAAATTAACCAAACGTCGTCTTACAGCTTTGGTCTTATTAGTTATCGATAAGATTAACACACCCCAATGCCAGAGGGAACACAAACCGAAGGAATCCCCAGCCCCACAACAAGAGGAGTTACCCCTGACACCAGCATCGACACTTCCAGAAACGTTGGCTCCACCGCAATCCGGGATCTGAGAGACCAACTGGTAGAGCTCGAACATTACAACCGGGATATACTCGAGTACACCGAAGAACAAAACACACAATTGCAAGCACAGAACAGGTTGCTATACGACTATACTGAGGACAGTGAGGATAGCGATACTGACGACGAGATGTCCAAGAAGAAAGACCATGCGTCTCTCAAGGACCATTTGGATGAGACACAGGCAAAACCGGTAGCGGTACCAATAAGCATAGAGGTATACGAGTTCAAAAAAGCACTAGCTAACGCGTTAGCCGAGGTACCCTCCATCAAATATATTCAGGGAGGGGGTTACGCTTTTCTACTGGAAACAGAAGCACAGTACCACTCGAGGGACCCCCATGCACCATTCCCCGAGGCTCCGCAGGAACCACAAGAACTCGATAGTACTATCGAACTCACCTCCGACGCATACAAACTATGGAAACGGAGCCGGGCCCTTTATGTAGAATGGAACAAGTACGACAGGGAGGCCCTACTAATTACAGACAGGAAATTCCCCAACATGCTTGGAGATCTGAAGGACCTGGGCTCGGACGCCTTCCCCCGAGGAACTACTGTGCTTGCAGCCTTCCAAGCCATGGAGGAAGACCTATGTACTACCAACGCACAGCATCAGCTCACACGTGAACTCACCAAGAAAATGAATGCATTGGCTTACACGCCGAGCCCGATCGGGCCCAAGGAGTACTTCCGTCAACTCACTAAGTATCAAAATCAAACCAACTTGCTCCCAGAGACAGCGAACGTCACCGAGGCACAAATGATCAATTACTCACGAGAGGCATCCGCACGCAGCAAACACGACCCCATCACGCTACACCAAGTAGACGAGGATTGGAAGAAATACCGGGACACGATGGTTAAGAGTGGATTCACCCAATACAAAAAGATCTGGGGACAACGCCTGAAGGAGCTATACAGCAGCTACCACAACAATACGTCTACGGCAAACCTAGCAGATATTCAGGCTGATCAACGCTTCACCGAGCTTGAAAACAAACAACGTGATCTGGCCAATGTATGTCACGAAATCTACTCCCAAGTCACTGAAATAGCCACTGCAGCATCGACGATGACGATGTCCAACCAATGGGAAACAGCAATGGCCGTCCTCCAAGCCAACGTGAACCGAGTCAAGTCGGCCGACGCAAGCCGCACCAACAGACCCGACGCACGCCAACCAGACGCACGCCAACCATTGCTTCAGGAGTGGAAACAATACAAATATTACTGCCACTTGTGTGTGGTGAATCTCACCCACGACGGCCGGAGTTGCTACAGGCGACGCAACAAGGCCGATCACCAGGAAGGAGCCACCTACGGCAATCAGATGGGTGGAGCCACCAGGAACACTGAACGGTGGTTGAAGTGGAATGGTCCCGACCCCAACAGGAATGGCCAGACCATGATAGTTGATACGCCCTTGCGCTCTTGACGGTGTGGGAGGGAACACAAAAGTAGCATACATAAACAACCTAGTAATCATGATTCACAGTTACTCAGTATCCTACGTGATCCCTCGCGTGAAATCCTTCCTCGGCCACCGCGCACAGTTACCTTCGCACATGACATCGCGTTCCATATCAGGACCTTGCCGGGTTATGGAGCTCTAGATTCGGCGGCAACGGACCATTTTGTCCCATCTACATACCAAGGAGGGGCACACCAAGACACGCCGGGGGCGCTGACCGTGGGATGTGCAAATGGGAGCAAGATGCTTTTGACGGCAACAGATCTGTTAGACCTACCCCGGCTCCCCCTCGAGGCCCGCGGGTGTCACAAATTCGATGAAGTGGAACTACCTTTGGTCTCAGTGCCCAAACTATGCAGTAACGGGTGCCACATAGCGTTCTCTAAGAACAACGTGGCCGTGTACGGCCCCACCCAACAACTCATACTCACGGGTCAACGTGACCCCCTAAGGAATCTGTACATGGTTCCCCTCCATCAGCCCGACAAACGGAGAACAACGGGTCCCCTGCAAAACGAATCCGAACGCAGCGCAACCAGCACCATCCAAAACAATAACGATGAAAACGAATATTCCATACACACGGGGGCGGGGGCATACCAGATTCAAGCCATCCCCAAGCTGATCCGATCCTACCACACGGCGGCAGGATACCCCACTAAGGAAACGTGGGTCCGCGCCATCGAGCGTGGCTTGTTTGCCACATGGCCGGGTCTCAACGTACAACGCGTCAACCGATACCTCCCACTCACAGAAGAAACGACTATGGGCCACCTGCAAATGGTTCGACAAGGCATCCAAAGCACTCGCAAGAAGCCAAAGGAGAAGCCAACGACCGATGCAGAGCCGCCCCGCGTCGACTGAACGAAGATACATAATGTCTGTGTAGATATAGTATCAGCGAATGAGATGCAACCAGCTAACCATGCAGGGCCACGTACCAAAGACGAACCAAAAGAACTCATTGCGTGGGACCTGCCGGGGAGATACCCCGTCACGTCACGTCATGGGCACCAGTATGTATTCCTCATGTACGACTAGGATTCCAACTACATTGACGTGGAGCCCATCCAGTCACGCAAGAGTGAAGACCTCCTACAGGGATTCACGGCGTGCTACGCGCGGATGAAAGAGGACAACGTGAACGCTAAAATAGTACGTATGGACAACGAGACCTCAAAGAAGCTAATTGCATACATCACCAAGAACAACCTCGATTACCAACTAGCATCACCCGGGGACCACCGGCTCAACCATGCAGAAAGGGCAATACAGACCTTCAAGAACCACTTTATCGCGGGATTGAACGGGGTGGATGACCAGTTCCCGGTGGACGATTGGGACCTACTGATCCCGCAGGCCCTCATTACCCTCAACTTACTACGCGCATCACGCACTCAGCCAAAACTATCAGCATATGAGCTCAGGCACGGGATCTATGACTACAACAAACACCCACTCGCTCCTATGGGCTGTCGAGTGATTATTCACGCCCGAACTCAAGAACGCGGCGCATGGCAAGACCATGGTACAAGGGGTTACTACATCGGTCCGGCCCTAAAACACAGGAATTACACCTGCGTTGGGGAGGCCAGTCGCGCTAACAGAATCAGCAACACAGTGGCGTTTTTTCCCAAGACCGAGATGCCCCATACCTCTTCCACAGACCGACTGAATGAACTATCATATAGGCCCCAGCTAGCGTGTGGGGGGTCCATATGGGATGAGGACCTGAACAAGTGGGCCGCCTACCGTGATCTAATCAAACACCCCAAAGCGCAGATACGGGAATTATGGCTCAAGTCAGGTGAAGACGAGTTCGGCCGCCTATTGCAAGGGTTCCGACCCAACGAGGTAGAGGGGATGGATGTATTGGATTGGATCGATCGACACGCAGTACCGATACATAAGAAGGTCACTTATCCCCGATACACAGTCGCCATTCGCCCCGAAAAATCTGATCCCTAAAGGACACGGATCACAGCAGGAGGTGATCAGCTGGAGTACCACAGTGATGTGTCCACCCAAACTGCAAGTATGGAAACCATAAAAACCCATTGGAACAGTGTAGTATCCACTCCAGGGGCTAAGTACTGTACCGGTGACATCTCTAACATGTACTTATGCTCCTCGCTCGACGAGCCCGAATTTATAAAATTCAGGTGGGACATGATTCCCCCCCGAATCAGAGCCGCTTACAGCCTAGAGGGGCTCAAGCAGGGTGACTACGTATATGCACGGATCAAAAAGGCGTGGTATGGACTCAAACAAAGCGGTAAAATCGCACATGATGACTTAGTAGCGCACCTACAAACGTATGGCTACCGGAAGGCACCCCATACTGAGGGACTATTCCTCCATGATGAGCGGGACATAAGTTTCACCCTAGTCGTGGACGACTTTGGGAAAAAATACGTCAGGCAGGAAGACGTGGATCATCTAGTCGCTGCGGCCGGGGCCAAATACACCTTCAAGGTTGACTGGGCTGGAAAACAATACGTGGGGGTCCACCTACGTTGGGACTACGATAAACGCGAGGTCCAATTGACCATGGATGGTTACGTGGAACAAGCACTAAAGGAATTTGAACACGTGCGCCCCTCACGTACGTACGCGGGACCATCCCGAGCAGATGTGCCTGCGTACGGCGCAAAGATACAATACGCGAAACACGAAGACACTACCACGCTAACCGACAAAGAGATCAAACTCATACAACAAGTTACCGGAAAATTCCTATTCTACGCGCGGGCGATTGACAACACAATGTTGCACGCCCTCAACGATATTGCATTGGCCTCAAACAACAAAACCGCGTTAACAGCCACAAAGTATTTCCTCAACTATGCGGCATGCAATCCTGACGCCTCCATCGTATACCGGGCCAGTGACATGATTCTCCGGGTTGACAGTGACGCAGCATACCTGGTGTGTCCAGGCGCCAAGAGCCGGGCTGGCGGGTACCACTTCCTTGGAGACACAAAGGACATTACCTTCAATGGACCGGTCCTAGTGCTAGCAAAAATCATCAAAAATGTGATGGCATCAGCGGCGGAAGCCGAAGTCGCTTCGTTATTCCTGAACGCCCGGGAAGCACTACCCATCCGACAATGTCTGATTGAACTAGGCCACCCACAACCGGCCACGCCACTGAAAACGGACAATAATACCGCAGAAGGCATATTAAATGGCACGATCAAGCAAAAGAGGTCCAAAGCCATTGATATGCGATTCTATTGGTTGAAAGACAGGGCACAACAAGGGCAATTCAATATTTTCTGGGAACCGGGGAAGCATAATCTGGGTGATTACCCCACCAAACACCACCCAGGTAGCCACCATAAGAAAGTGCGACCAATATATCTATATGAACCAAATAGTCCAAGGACCATCCAAGGGTGTATTGAATTACTAAAACAAGCGTGATTACGTTATACGTTTTACGTATACGTAATACATTTTACGTATACGTAATACACAACTTTTACGTATTACGTATTACGTAATACGTATTACGTTTTATGTATACGTAATACGTTTTACGTATACGTATACGTAATACGTATACGCGATACAAGATGAGACGTACGATTCCAAGGTGATCGAGATCTTCTATCACAAGCTGAGTGCAATAAGTAAAAGAGAGACGCGACCAATGTGCTGAGTACCATAAGTAAATTATACATAAGCGCTCATGAGTATCAAGAGATACTTAAAGCACTGAGTAGAGGTACACGATATGAGGATCGATCGAACTCTCAATACGAGTATCGCCACACAAAGGAAAGACAAATTAGTAAATGAGAGAACAATGTTTGAAGTCGATTGAACGAGGCCTTCGATCATACTAGTTATCTTGCTTCTACAGGAATCTTCTCGTACGAATGAATGAATGAGACGCGAATGAATGAATGAGACACGAATGAATGAATGAGGCACGAATGAATGAATGAGACACGAGTGAGAATGAGACGCGTGATCGATCGTACGAGTCATCCTGTTTCTACAGGAATGGACCAACATGAATGGAGATGGGAATGGAAGTGGGAATGAGAATTTACCACTTACCGATTCCGGTTCTCCTCCTTACTAAAAATAGACCCTTATGTACTGGAATCTACAGGGCACAAGGTAGCTCCCTACATCCCCTGGTAATAAAGGTACAGGGCATGTGAGAACAGCGCCGGAGTATTAGCGGGCCGGTGCAAATATTAGTGATTTAGTGTGTGTGTTGGAGTATCAACAGACCGATGCACCAATTTTAGTGATCTTAGGAAAGAGTGGATTCATCCACTCACAATCTCAGTAACAGAATAATTCAATGTAACAAGCAAACAACCAATTCAATAGCCAAAACGCCAATCTTCTCCTGCAAATTTCAGACCCCTTCAAACAAACAATCTGGTCCAGAAACAATCCGATCATAATCTTATCGATTAACAACCGGAATTGGAGTTGTTAAGTGAAGAACAGAATAAATGAGAGAATACGACGCGATTAGTAACAGTACGTAAATAACCGTACCGGCGCTGTCGGATGATTAACCACGATTCACTATGAATCGTAATCACGAATACGAACACACGGTTAAGGCATATACTTAACCTTAATCGTGAGTAACTGATTCGTTGTTGCAAATTGAGTATGATAAGAAACAGATCGAATAATCAGCGACAAGTATCAATAAATAACGTAATCGCGGACAGCCGGCTAAGGCTAAATACTGTACCGATTTACTAAGTGACACGGGATTACCATGACTAAGTGCCAAGGCACTATCATGATTAATCCATCATAAACGAATGAGACTTGATATGCCTGGTTGGTCACACATGCTTCACTATTGATCTGGAGAATATCCGAATCGCTTAATTAAGCGATCAATGGATTCAGAAAGCGATTCATCGCTTAATTAGCAGATAACAAGGGATTGCATGTGTTAACAAAAAAGGGCTAACACGAGAATACGCGGAACACTCCAATAGAGGTCCGGATTCTTAGATTAACCTAATTAGATCATAATTCAAATTACCAGTTATTGATTAACAGTCGCAGCTTCATACGAAAGATATATATCATACATACATACGAATTCGAATCAACCGAATCCGACAAAGTCTACAGAAAATCTACACAAAATATCCTACTGGTAATAATTATCCGAACGCGAAAACCATTCGCAATCGACCGACCATCGAAAATAAACCAAACTGAGAGACCATCCTACTGAAACAAAATCTAACACCACAGCCCGAATCTACTGAAACTTTAGCTTATCTCGTACACCATCACACAGACACCACTGAAAATAACACCATTGAAATCTGCAGAGCCAATAGAAAATACTTCGAAAATATCGAACCATTGAGATCTGCAAAGCCAACAGAAAATACTCCAAAAATATCGACACGAAATAAAAATACCCTGAAAACAAAAACAAAAACAACCTCGCAACAACCATCATGTTCTCTTCATCGGAAATGCTATCTTTATCGGAAATCCTCATAGTCACCTGCAGCTGTATCATAGCACCAGCAACCATGTATATCATGAACAACCAAACGGTCCAGGCCATCAAAAACCAAACAATGAGCAATGACCGAGAGAAGGCTAACCAAGTCAAGTGTGAGGAACGAGACAGGGCCATCGAGAGATTGACTCATGAACTATTGAAACTCAAAGAAAAAGAGAAGGAGTACAAAAAGGATGCCCGCCAGCGCCTAAAGCCAAGACAAATTCAGGATTTCGACGGTAGCCAAGATAACTGGATCAAATGGAGATGCGATACCAAGGCAACACTCCATGCCACTGGACACCGAGACATCATGGAAAGTCGCGAAGCAGCCGACAATGACCATCCATTGAACAGTGCATTATGGGGTACACTACTGAATGCGTGCAGTGGAGGTAGCGCATCCTCCAAAGTTACTAGACACGAGGATGCCAGCGATGGTCATGCAGCATGGAAAGAATTGTTGGAATGGTACGATTCAGAGTCCCAACAAGAGGCCTATGCCGCAACAATGAAATTGAAATTGGAAGGGGTTAGACTACACCCTGGCGGCAACATTTCTGACTACATCAACAATTTTGAGAGCATCTACCAAAAAGGGAGTAAAATCCCACGGTTCAACATAAGAGAATGCGATGCCAAGAATACTTTTGCGCGCAACCTATTGGACCCCGACCTGGCTCAGCTTAATATTAAATTCCTTTCGTGACCAGAAGTACCAAAGCTACCAAAGGGTAGATTTCCTATGCGCATGAATCAATGAGTCCCGTATCCATCTAAGTAATCGATTCCCACGGCATATCGATTCCCACGGCGCATCGATTCCCATCGCGCATAAACGGTGAGCAATCCCTGTCTTACGATATTGCCATTGTTCTTCGGTGAGCAAACTCTGATTTCATAAAATATCACACGAGCTACGGGAGCAATTCCTGACCTTAATGATAAACATTTCATGGAGTCCTCCTAACGGAACAAGAGAAGAAAACCGTTGGCATGTGGTTCTCACACAATACATATACATGCATACAAATATATATGGTCAACGACTAATACATGCACGGAAATAATCAGCGAGTAATCTCAGCACTACGCAACAGCAGTTGCAACGTATTCATCTCAATAAAAGAGATATCTTGCATTTCGGCAAGATTTCACTTTATCTCATACTTTTAACATTCAACTGATTTATATCCCAAAATTCACACTAGTTGCTACCAACTACTTGTAATCTACATACTAAGGTCTGTCTCGCTGCAATCTGAATAAGTCACAGCGAGAAGAGATCTGGCGTTTCCCTAGTCTCGCCTGTAGTCCGATTATCCGTTGCTGAAAGTATCCAAACACAATTGTCACGCGTAGAGTACAATCGTTCGTCTACTAACACACTAACGCAGCGTTGCTGTTCTTCAGAAGTCCTTGAATCAGACTCTCAACGAATCGGATTCAGAAGGAAAATAATAGATTAACAGTCGCAAGCTCTAAGAAGGCTTGCACACAAGAAGGAACAGGAACGGAATTAATCATAATCCCTACGCTGGCATATGCACGTCGCACATCGCACAAGAAGCAGTTCCCATTCTCAGTCACCACGCACTTCCTTCCAAGACTCCGAACCGCCACAGATGCCGAACATACCGGTACCGGTAATGGCCGGCAATGCACTCGGAGACGAAGAGAAGAATGACGCCGAAGTCACCACTATCGAACGCTTTCCCAGCTTCGATGCTGATATGAGAAAGATACTCATATCATTACTCAACATAACAAGTGAGATTACTAGCAAGTTGTGCCTAGCTCTCAAAGAAGGCGGATTATGCGAATGGAAGTCGTTCCTCGACGCACTTATCGAACCGGATTTTGCACGTGAACTTACCTATATGGAGCGAGGATTGGCAACGCATATCCCTCGCTCCATCCAAAGGAGCATAGAAGCACTTGCGGATTTCGCTATCGACCTACAAGAAGCCGATGTCGCTCTAGAAGAAGACAAGAGGAACTGGAAGGATGTAAAGTCATATACATACAGGGAATTCCAGTCGTTCCGCGAAGAACGTGCCCAACGCTTGCGTAACGAATCTGTTCTGAACCCACCACCTCCTCCGGCAGGAAATAACAAAAAGTCACCTCAGCAGGTAAAGTACGAATCATGGTGCCGAAAAGCACGAGATGAAAAGTCCTTTACACCCCTCACGAATGACTCGAGATTTGAACACTGGCTCGTAGGTTTCAAAGCTAAACTCGAAGCATACGACATCGATACAGAGACATTCCTCGATGAAACTTGGCCTCCAGCCACGCTCGTGGGTTACACCCGTGACCTCTACATCAAACAATGTGCCTTCTTCTGGGTACTAATGTTGGAAGTCTTCAAGAGTGACCTTTCTGCATCATGTGTACACAGTCATTCTACCACTCGTGATGGACGCCAGGCCTACTTCGACTTCGTAAACCTCCATAGCCAATCAAAAGCAAAGGTATACGACAACTCGACCCAGCTACAAGCGTTGCTCAAGTTGAACCTCAACAATTGGAAGGAATCCAAAGTGAAATTCATCACACATTGGTTTGACGAATTGAATCACCTCAACAAGCTCCGTCCTCCCAACAAGCCCCTCGAGTATCATACTGTAAAATCAGCATTATGTCAGGCATGTTATTCCAGCTTCCAGCTAAGCGAACAGTTTGCCAAAATCAAGGATCCAGGAGGGACGAATAGCACCGTAACGGATGCAGTTGCCGAAGCCGCTGCTATCAATGATCTTAAAATCACGCTTTTACTCGAAGCAACTCGACTTGATTCCCAGTCTGCGATGTCTGCTCCTCGATCGACCGTACGTGCACACGTTCATGATTTCTCTTCTGACTCGACCCAACATCATGATGACTATGCTCTTCCAATCGAATTTGAAGGAGATTATCAAGATTATGCTGTGTTCAAGGCTGGACGTACCCCTGACCCTACCACAAGGTTGCCTACAAACATATGGAAGGCCTTGTCACGTCAGGACATGAAGAGTTGGCTCAGTTTTTCCCCGGAAGGAAAGAAAATCGTGGTTGCCTCATTGCGACACGACTTACTTAACACTAACCAACCTGACCCCAACAGTGTCAAACCCATTACACGAAAGGCATACCAACATGAACATTCGGTATCTTTTCAAGAAGACGATACTTCGACCAAGGATGAGCATGCCAATTCCACAGCAGACCTACATCCTGCTGTAGAGAATGATCGTAGAGGCGTTTTCCATGCATCTCTAGGTGTATACAAATCAACGACCTCCTCGTCCAAGGACCAGCGACCTCTCAAGTCTTCCGTGTCACCCGCGCATCCAGCTCGATTCCTTTCAAACAACCCTGACATTCAGTACAAAAAGGACGGTGACACCCAAATACCTGTCGGAACACCATCGTATTCCGCCAATTTTCACCAGTGGTACACTCCCGAGGATGATCTCACCTTTCCTAATGATGGTCCCGTAACGTCATACACATACCGTATACACAAAACTACGGTTACTAGCCCTGGTTTTGCCATGGTTGATCGCGGCGCAAATGGCTGCATCATCGGTAATGATGCATGTCTCATCTCCAAGGATATTCCACCACGATACGTTAACGTCACCGGCATTAACAATCATCAGGTACAAAACATTCCCATTGCTACATGCGGAGCATATTCCATGTCGAACAGAGGCCCCGTCATTCTCATTTTCAATGAATGTGCCTATACAGGACGACATCCTTCTATATTGTCATCCGGCCAGATGGAAGCATATTTTTCCACTGTAGACGACACGTCCATCAAAGCAGGCGGAGGACAGGTCATCACCACCTCCGATGGCTATGCACTGCCTCTTAGCATACGACACGGCTTACCATACCTTGCGATGCGAAAGTATACGACTGTCGAATTTGACACGTTACCACATGTTATCATGACGTCCGATAAACATTGGGACCCATCTGTTCTCGATACCACGATCAGTGCAAAGGATGAACAATTTCTCCAGAAATATCCTCCCCAACCACAGCAACTTCCCTATGCCGATTACGACGAATATGGGAACCCACGCTGCCTTGAAGGATTCGATATATCTGTTTCTCCCGGGTCCTCCACGGTTACATCCCTCAGCTCGTATTCCAGCCATTCCACCCGATCTCCCTTTCTTCCGATTGATGATCATAAGAACAACGATCGCTCCTTTTGGCTTACTTCCACTGACTATGCTCATCAAGAACGTCTCGCATGCTGCGCACCAACCGCAGTCTCTGGAACAGTCACTGCGTTTCCGACAGATTGTACAGCCAGTGACACTACACGCATTGCAGCTACGCCCCGCGAAAGGTATCCCAACGAACATGACTACTTATCCCTGAAACCTTTCTTTTGTTGGATTTCCACCGATCGCATCAAAGCTACTTTTGAAAACTCAACCCAATACGGTTCGTTAGCGGTTAGCCCTGATGGTAACATTTTCAAACGGTTTCATTCCCCTCAACCGGCCATGAATGTTCGCCCCTTTAATGACGATGTTATGTCCGATGCAGTCTATTCAGATGTCCCAGCAATTGATGGTGGATCCAAGATTGCTCAGATCTTCTTCGGCCGAAAATCGCATATTATTCACGTTGAAGAAATGCGCACCACCGGCGATTTTCTACCCTGCTTTCAGAACTTTGTTCGAAAATGGGGCAGACCCATCCGCCTTCTTTGCGACCACGGTAACTATCAATCAAGCAAGAAAGTCATGGATTACCTCAAGATGTTATGGATTGGACTCTGGCAAAGTGAACCGTACCACCAACATCAGAATCAATTCGAACGACGATACCAAACGTTCAAACGCATTGTCAATCGCGTCATGGATCGTACCGGCACACCACCACACATGTGGTTACTGTGTATGACATACGTCGCGGGTCTCCTTAATGTTGTCTCTGACCCTACGCTGTCCGATAAACAACCGATCTTCATTGCCACGGGTACAATTGGCGACATCAGCGCATACACTAGTTTCTTCTGGTTTGAACCTGTGTATTTCAAGACCAATGACTCCCCTTTCGGTACCAAATCTACCGAACGCCTAGGTCATTTCGTCGGCATCGCTGAACATGTTGGCAATGGACTCTGCTTTCGAATCTGGGATCCAGTTACCAACAAGTTACTAGACCGGTCCGGTGTTCGATCTGCTCTTACACCTGAGTCACGTAACAAGCGCGCAGGCTTATTTACTGATGATGGTTTCATCAAATGGCGTAATGCAAAGGATTCCTTACCCCGTCTATACGCCACTGGAGAAGCTCCAGCTTTCAAACATGGGGAGCATACCAATCAGAATAAACTCATTGACGAGTCTACTAAACCAAACAGCTCAATTTCCCCTAACGGTTCACCTGCTGATTCTGGCTCCGCCCATAACACCGTTCCACCTGGCACTCAACCAAATCTTCAACCAAGAAAGCCGAGCCAAGATGAACCTGGTGGAAATGGTGCAGAAGCTTAGAATCAGAGATGAGGAACTCCGATTGAATCTGCTGGCAGATAAAAACGACAATAAGCGTTCCATTCGCAGAGTTACAGAAGCCCAAGAACCACCAACAAAACGCCAACAATATGCACCTCCACCAGCCAGCGACGGTGTCCTAACTACGGTCCATCCTAATCTTAAAGGTATCTTACGAATCCCGCCTACAACATGGGCCACCCTGTGCAAACCACACAGGGAATGGGTTCTCCTTTACAACAGATCTGCGCGCCACCAAGAATCACCTCCACCGACACCAGCTGATATCACCCTTGGCGCTCCACAGGATGACGGCCTCAACAATACCGACATCTACCGCGCCACCAACACCAGGCCTAGACGTGTCAGGAGAATCTCCAAACCGACACCCCCTACACATACAAGTCCATTAGCACCGTTGCCACCTCCTCCCGAGGATACAGAAGAGGATAGTATCGGATCCATCGATGAATCCGCTCTTTTTCCCCCAGGGAGCACCGAACTTCGTACAGTCCGATTTCACCTGCATTCTGAGGGGGGAGACGATGCCGAGGACGATGGCACGCCACAAATAGCAAACCAACAGAATACAGGCCTCAGACCCAGAAGAAATCCAACCAGAAGGGCAAGAGCCGCATCCTTCTTTTCCACGGCCAGACGCTTGAAAATGATGCGACCAATCACATATGAAACAAGTGACAGTGAGAGCAGCGATGATGATAGTGGGGAGGAAGGAATACCTGATCTGGTGGAACGAACCGCGGTCTACAGCGACAGTGAAGATGATAGCAACAATTTTGGCAAGAAAAAATGGCAGAGTAAATCCAATCCACCGATTGCGAGAAAGAAAAAGACTATTCAGGGTACACCAAGGAGACAACAACAACTGAAAACACTTAGACGATACCGTGAAGTAAAACCGGACGATAATATTGCAGTAATTGATAGTGGAGGGGGAAAACGCCCAACCATTACAGCAAGGGCATGGACGAAAACAGGAGGAGATACAGGAATGACATCAGTAATGAAACCATACATGTCACAAGACGATGACGATCTAGTGGAATATCCGGTGTGCAGCGCAGCAACAAAAGCATTCATCCCAGGACGCCAGGAACCAGTGATACTACTAGTACACTATGCAACCTTCATCTCTCGAGACAAGGATTTCACAGATGGAGAATCACTCCTCACAACGATGGATATGGGTTCTCACAACGTATTGGTGAATGGAGTGCAACCCCAGATAAGTGACAAATGTGGAATCACAGTGGAAAATACATTCTTACCATTCAGCTACGATGACGAAAAAGTCTATTACCACATCACAAAACCAACAGAGGCAGAAATGAATGAATTGGAAGTCTTTGAATTAAACTCGCCGGCACCACCAAATATGAGACAGTACCCAATGTTGAGGAGGAAAAGATCGAGGGAAAAATTTGCTTTTGGTAATCTACCAATATTGGAATTGAGGAAGAGATTTGGAATGCTACCGGAAGAAACAGTGAGAAAAACACTAGAAAATACCACTCAATTTTACGAGGAAATCGAAGAAGAGAATCGGGCCATTCCAAGAAAACACTATAGGAAACGATTCAAAGCTTTCCACTACAAACGACAAAATGAGGATGTTAGTACCGATTACACCTTTTTCAGCCAAAAGACTTCACAAGGACATAATGGTGGTCAATTCTTCGCAGGCACAAAATCCAAGATGTGGTCTTTCCATCCATTAAAAACAGAGTCACAATGCACCAATGCCCTACTGGACTATCTCCGAGAAAGGGGAGCTCCCAATACAATTATCAGCGACAACGCCAAATCAGAAAAAGGAGTAAAATGGACCGAAATCATGCGACAAAATATGATCAAAACAAGAACTTCCGAGCCACACTACCATCATCAGAATCCAGCAGAATCAGAATGGGCTCGATTGTCGAAAATGATTCAAAACTGCTTGAGAATGTTTAAAGCCCCTATAGGATTGGCAAATTGGTGTTCTCTGTGTATTAAATTCCTTTCGTGACCAGAAGTACCAAAGCTACCAAAGGGTAGATTTCCTATGCGCATGAATCAATGAGTCCCGTATCCATCTAAGTAATCGATTCCCACGGCATATCGATTCCCACGGCGCATCGATTCCCATCGCGCATAAACGGTGAGCAATCCCTGTCTTACGATATTGCCATTGTTCTTCGGTGAGCAAACTCTGATTTCATAAAATATCACACGAGCTACAGGAGCAATTCCTGACCTTAATGATAAACATTTCATGGAGTCTTCCTAACGGAACAAGCGAAGAAAACCGTTGGCATGTGATTCTCACACAATACATATACATGCATACAAATATATATGGTCAACGACCAATACATGTACGGAAATAATCAGCGAGTAATCTCAGCACTACGCAACAGCAGTTGCAACGTATTCATCTCAATAAAAGAGATATCTTGCATTTCGGCAAGATTTCACTTTATCTCATACTTTTAACATTCAACTGATTTATATCCCAAAATTCACACTAGTTGCTACCAACTACTTGTAATCTACATACTAAGGTCTGTCTTGCTGCAATCTGAATAAGTCACAGCGAGAAGAGATCTGGCGTTTCCCTAGTCTCGCCTGTAGTCCGATTATCCGTTGCTGAAAGTATCCAAACACAATTGTCACGCGTAGAGTACAATCGTTCGTCTACTAACGCACTAACGCAGCGTTGCTGTTCTTCAGAAGTCCTTGAATCAGACTCTCAACGAATCGGATTCAGAAGGAAAATAATACTGTGGTGCGTTCAAATCAACAACCTAGCTGCAAGAAAATCGTTGGGATGGAAAGTGCCACAAGAAATATCACAAGGCTGGACACCAGATGTATCACATTTACGATTCCACTTCTACGAGCCAATATGGTGGTACAACCCAAGTTTCAAGTCACCTAAAAGCAACATGCGAAAAGGAAGATTCCTAGCGTTTGCTGATTCTACAGGAGACGCAATGACGTATTACATATTGACTGAACCAGAATCATCTAAGGAAAAACGACAGGTATTGATGAGATCAGTTGTGAGAACAAGAAGAAAAAATATTGGAACAAAAGATGAATATGTGAATGATGACCCAGAAGCAGCGGAATTCCGACTATCAACCTCAGAGCACCAGCAGAATCTCAACGATATTCAAAGTACGGATGAAGTCCCATTATTGGTGCCAGGCGAAAAGTTTGATGCAACTAGCACGGGAATGGAATATTCAACCAGCAACAATTCACTTGATCAACCAGAATCTGAACAAACAGATCCAGGGGAGCAAGAAGAAGAAAATGCAGAAACCCAGCATGAAATTGAAAATTCGGATCAGGAGGCCCTTCCCAGTACAGTCGATGGAACCAATGACGCAGAAACATACAATAATATACTTGAAAGTAATGATACCAACCTGGACCTTACCTTTCGGAAAATACTGGGCCATTTTTGGAAAGACGGCATACTGATCCTTAAATCACAATATTTGGATGACCTGGAAGGAAACACTGTATTGAATACTCCATTTCCCCAACTACGAAAAGACGAGCCTGTTGCTTGTGCAAAATACATCACAAGATACATCATCGAAGCTGGCGGTCGAAGGGGTAGCCACCCCTTACTGGATTGGTCAAGATCGGTCCTCAAGCAAGATACAACAATTACACGCCGTATTTGATTACTACAAGCCAGAAAACCACGTCGAAATACCAACCCGAAGAAAATGTCTAGAAACCAAAGACAAGCCAAGAAGAAAAACAAAGAAAAATTTGGACTACAAATTCCTAATACCTACCATGACTGTGTTCGGATCGATCAAGCTGCTGGGGATACTAAATGGCAAGACTCGATTCAAAACGAAATGGACAATTTAAATCGACTCAAGTGCTTCAAATATCATCCAGCTGAGAAAGAATTCCCCAAGTCCGAAGGATGGCAACAAGCAAGGCTCAATATGATTTGGGATATCAAAAGTGAAGACAAACGATACAAGAGCCGGCTAGTTGCAGGGGGGCATTTGGTGGATTCTACTGAATATAATACATATTCCAGCCAAGTCAACAGCCTATCAGTTTACCTACTATTCCTCATCGCACAACACCAAAATCTCGACCTAATGACTGCAGATGTGGGAAACGCCTTTCCCACAGCACCGGTCCAAGAAAAAGTATGGTGCTGGGCCACAGATGAATTTGGAGACAAGAAAGGCTGCAAGGTGGAAATACAACGAGCTCTTTATGGACTAGCAGGTTCAGGACGCGCGTACGCGGATTTCTTTGCAGACACTCTGATGAATCTAGGATTCAGACCCTCCAGGGCTGACCCAGACCTTTGGATGAAACTGAGTGAAGACAACAAAAGCTACGACTACATTGGAACACATGTTGATGATCTTATGGTAGTGTCAAGGAAGCCTCAGGATTGGATTGCATTGATCGAACAGGAATTTGCACTCAGAAATATCGAAACTGAACCCGGATATTATTTGGGTACAAGCTTGACAAGGATAAAGGATGGGAGATTATTATTGAATTCTACAAAATACATCTCAGAAGTCCTAAGGAAATATCAAGACAAATACAATATTACCCTGCGAAATGAGAACCTACCAATGAAAACAGACTGCCACCCAGAATTAGATGACTCAGAACTACTCAACGAATCAGGCCACAAGGAATTCCAACATATCATCGGTCTAGGACAATGGATAGTATTGTCTGGAAGAATAGACATTGCATATGCTATTTCATCACTATCCAGATTTGCATCCGGACCAAGAGAAGGGCATCTACAAATGGCAAGACATGTGCTAGGATATTTGAAAAAATACAAAAAGAAAGGAATCTTAGTGGACCCACAATCGCCCAAAATTCAGTCAATCGGGGAAGCAACAGTGAACTATGAAGAATTTACTCACCAATACAAGTACTACAAAGAAGAATTAGATCCGATGTTCCCAACACCACTAATTGCAGAATTAGATTTAAATATCTTCTGTGACAGTGACCATGCACATGATCTGGTAACAGGAAGGAGCATTACCGGTCTGATTGCATTTGTTGGATCAATGCCAGTATACTGGAAATCAAAACGACAAACATCAGTTCATACAAGCACATTTGGAGCAGAATTCACAGCGCTCAAAGATGCAGTGGCATTAGCCATCATGTTGAGGTACCATCTTCGATCCATGGGAATCCAAGTTACCAAGCCAACTGTAATCCATGTGGATAACAAAAGTGTGGTAATCAACTCAACCAATCCAGCAAGTACACTCAACAAGAAATCAATTGCACTAGCGTATCACTTTGTCAGACAACACCAAGCAGGCAAAGTTATCTCCATCAGCCATATCAAGTCCCATGAGAACTATGCTGATATACTAACAAAACCTCTTAACAGTACCGCACTAAGAAGCCTGCTCAATGAGTTTATGACGATGTAAAGTTAAGTACAAAATAAAAACGAGTAAAAACAATAATAACTGTTCACTTAATTCCTCGAACACAAATCCATGCCTAAAATTATCTTTGTTTGTAAACAATTTGAAATGTTATACTAGATATAAAATCTGCCAAGGCAATACCAAAGCGTGGCATGGATTTCGGGGAGAACAACCGGAATTGGAGTTGTTAAGTGAAGAACAGAATAAATGAGAGAATACGACGCGATTAGTAACAGTACGTAAATAACCGTACCGGCGCTGTCGGATGATTAACCACGATTCACTATGAATCGTAATCACGAATACGAACACACGGTTAAGGCATATACTTAACCTTAATCGTGAGTAACTGATTCGTTGTTGCAAATTGAGTATGATAAGAAACAGATCGAATAATCAGCGACAAGTATCAATAAATAACGTAATCGCGGATAGCCGGCTAAGGCTAAATACTGTACCGATTTACTAAGTGACACGGGATTACCATGACTAAGTGCCAAGGCACTATCATGATTAATCCATCATAAACGAATGAGACTTGATATGCCTGGTTGGTCACACATGCTTCACTATTGATCTGGAGAATATCCGAATCGCTTAATTAAGCGATCAATGGATTCAGAAAGCGATTCATCGCTTAATTAGCAGATAACAAGGGATTGCATGTGTTAACAAAAAAGGGGTAACACGAGAATACGCGGAACACTCCAATAGAGGTCCGGATTCTTAGATTAACCTAATTAGATCATAATTCAAATTACCAGTTATTATCGATAACTCTTTCCAACACCGTAAAAAGAGCAAAATAAAGTAAAATACTAAAAGTAACCAAATTAACCAAACGTCGTCTTACAGCTTTGGTCTTATTACCCTCCGTTGAGATCCTCAATGATCAACAACTCCTTCCCCTTGTCAATCAATTCTCAACCAGCCTCTACAATTTGGTCCAACCCTTTGTTGCCATCAATCAATCGTCTTTGACGCTGCTCACTTGACTTCTACAATCCCGATTTGATTCTCATCGATTACGGTTGGTAATTCCTCCACGATCAATCAATCGTCTTTGATTCCGTTTGCTTGACTCCTCCCATTTGGTTCGATCTCTACTTATCGAGTTTCCATGCGTCAATTCAAATTCCAGCAATTTACTTGATATCCAGTATCGTCTCCCTACGACAATACCATTTGATCTTATTTGGCACTTCTGATTCTCCAATCTACCATTCGCTCCACCAACCGCATGATACATCTGATCCTGCATCTACGGCTATGAGTTCTCCTGTTCAAATCATCCTTCCACGATCTTTATTCATTGTTCCCCTACAATACTCAGACGTTTGAGGATCCCCTTTGTCTTATCCTTGACTTCTACGACTACATCCTATTGAATTCTTTCCTACGCTTGATGTGGCATGAACTCTACGATTCGTTTCACAAGAATCAATTTCTACGATTGATTCCGATTATCCCAAGACTCGATACTGATAGATCTCACTTCCAAGTATCCGGTTCGAATCTGTTGAAATCTTCAATGGAGCCTTCTGTTTCAGTTCAACTGATACAGTTGATTCCTCCATACGGATCAATCCTATTCTACGACTATCTACGATCAAGCTTCCATGCGTCAATTCTGATTCTCCAATCTACTCTTGAAAGATACGAGTCCATCGATCTCTACGATTCTTCTTGGCCATCCCCAGTAGATACTCCAATCCCTCGATTACGATTGGTAACTCTTCCACGATCAATCAACTCTCTCCGCAGACGATCTCAAACTCCAATCTAATCAGCACTACGTTTAATTTCAATCTCTCCACTTTGATTGCATCATACGATCCTTTGAGCCTTCCGCTCCATAATCAATCAATCGTATTTGATGCTGCTCACTCAAATTCTACGATCTCTTCTTCTCCAGTTTTACATCTAAACAATCGCCCACTCCGTTCTAAGATCCATTCCGGTTAATTGACTCATCGACTCCACGGGTTTCGCGACCACGGCATACTCAAGCACCTCTCCTTCAATGCTACTCCGATTCTACAATTACAATCATCCGATTTGATATCCAAGCCCATACTTAAGTTTTTAGAGTTCTACAAGATGGAGAACCGACTTGTAATTCAACACTCCTTCACTAAGTGTTGAATCAAGGGGTGTGTTGTCGTTCAAAAAATACACGTAACCTACTTACGTACATCCTAGTACGGCAGTTATATCCGTTATACACTTGAAAAGTTACTTACACTCCTCCAGAGATAAAAATGACTTCAAGTATCCAGACATTTAGGTCATATCATGTGTTCTCTGTCTTATAACGAATTACACATGATCGACGACCGGTTTAGACATTAATAAGACCAAGGCTGTAAGACGGCGTTGGGTTAGTTTAGTTACTTTTAGTATTTACGTTATTTTGCTCTTTTTACGGTGTTGGAAAGAGTTATTGATAAGATTATGATCGGATTGTTTCTGGACCATATTGTTCTCTCATTTACTAATTTGTCTTTCTTTCGTGTGGAGGTACGGGAGTTCGTACCTCTGTTCATTGCTTTAAGTATCATTCTGATACTCACTAGCGCTTATGTATTATTTACTTATTGCGCTCAGCTTGTGATAGAAACTTGTGGCTGTTACTTTTTCGTGAACGTCGCGTTTTACGTTTTACATAAACCATTTTACGTAATACGTTTTACGTAATACGTTTTACGTAATACGTATTACGTAATACGTAAAGATTGCGTATTTACGTATTGCGTATACGTAAAACGTAGAACATAATCACGATTGGTTTAGTATTCCAATACACCCTTGGATGGTCCTTGGACTATCCGGTTCATGTAGATATATCGGTCTTACCTTTTTATGGTGGTTTCCTGGATGGTGTTTGGTGGGGTAATCCGCCAGATTATGTTTTCCCGGTTCCCAGAAAATATTGAATTGTCCTTGTTGAGCCCTATCTTTCAACCAATAGAATCGCATATCGATGGCTTTAGACCTCTTTTGTTTGATCGTGCCGTTGAGTATGCCCTCGGCGGTGTTATTGTCGGTTTTCAGTGGAGTGGCCGGTTGTGGGTGTCCCAATTTAATTAGACATTGTCGGATGGGCAAGGCTTCTCGTGCATTCAGGAATAATGCTGCAACTTTGGCCTCGGCTGCGGATGCCATAACATTTTTGATTATTTTTGCCAATACTAGTATAGCGCCGTTGAATGTGTGATCGGATGTATCCCCGAGGTAATGGTATCCCCCGGCTCGGCTCCTGGCCTCAGGACACACTAAGTACGCTGCGTCGCTATCCACCTGTAGTATCATATCGCTTGCCCTGTAGATGATGGTCGCGTCGGGATTACATGACGCATAGTTGAGGAAATATTTTGTGGCTGCTAATGTTGTTTTGTTATCCTTGGCCGAGGCGATATCGTTGAGCGCATGTAACATTGTGTTATCGACTGCTCGGGCATAAAATAGGAATTTTCCTGTGACTTGTTGGATGAATTTTATTTCTTCGTCCGATAGTGTAGACGTGTCCTCGGGCTTTGCGTATTGTATTTTTTCGCCGTAGGCTGGGACGTCCGCGCGTGATGGGCCTGCGTACGTGCGTGTCGGTCGCACGTGTTCAAATTCTTTCAATGCTTGTTCTACGTAACCGTCCATAGACAATCGTACTTCACGTTTGTCGTAGTCCATCGTAGGTGGACCCCAACATACTGTTTTCCCGACCAGTCCACCTTGAAGGTATATTTGGTGCCAACGGCTGCGACTAGGTGATCTACATCCTCTTGTCGGGTGTATTTGATTCCAAAGTCATCCACCACGAGGGTAAAGTTAATGTCTCGTTCATCGTGTAGGAACAGCCCCTCTGTGTGGGGTGCCTTTTTGTATCCATATTTCTGGAGGTGCTCAACTAGGTCGTCGTGGGCGATCTTTCCACTCTGTTTTAACCCATACCATGCCTTTTTAATCCGGGTATACACATACTCCCCTTGTTTGAGCCCTTCCAACTGGTAGGCTATCCTGATGCGGGGGGGAATCATGTCCCACCTGAACTTTACGAATTTGGGTTCCTCCAGTGTGGAGCATAAGTACATGTTAGAGATGTCGCCGGTACAGTATTTAGCCCCTGGAGAGGACACGACGCTGTTCCAGTGGGTTTTGATGGTTTCCATGCTTGCTGTTCGGGTGGACACGTTACCATGGTACTCCAGTTGGTCTCCCCCCGCTGTGATTCTTGTCCGGTAGGGGTCAGCCTTCTCGGGGCGTATGGCGACTGTATATCGGGGATATGTGACCCTTTTGTGTATGGGCACGTCGGTCCTCCTGATCCAGTCCAAGACGTCCATCCCCTCAATGTTATTTGGTTGAAAGCCTTGGAATAATCGGCCGAACTCGTCTTCGCCTGACTTGAGCCATAATTCTTGGATCAGTGCTTTGGGGTGCTTGATTAGATCGCGGTATTGAAAAGAATTCACCGTGTAACGCGTACTGTACGCGAAGTCATAAGGGCAAATAACCTTATTCGTAAGGTTATTTAACTTGAGTGAATAATCGTCGGCGTTTCATGTGGTTTGTCTCTTTACCAAATTTCCCCATCAGCTCACTCTTCGAAGAATTAACAACTCTAAAACACTATCATGCCCTAAAATCTATGTACAACCTAGTACTAATTCTACACAATAAGGTACAAATACTGTGATATTCCAAGAATATCACGGTGAATTATACGGTAACACGAAAGGCCGATCGAGGATGGTTTCGTGTGTGTTTTGTGTCTTAAGATTACATGTGTTTTTGTATGCTTGAAATCACACGATACGACGAGTAATTTGACGATGAGTAATTAACCTGTCGACAACGACAAGGCCGAATGAACTGTAACAATGATCTACTCACTAAATCAATCGGTCATAAGACTGATTGCATTTGTTGTTCGTTACGACACACTTTCTTTAGTTTATCAGACCCACAGCGTCTACGAGCTGTGGCCAGCATCCTACAATGCTGAGGACCGCGTTTCCCACCGAGAAACGCAGTTGAGCTCGAAGACTAATCCGGACTAGCCTGATCAGCTACCGGCATCAACCCTCAAGGATGTAAAAGAGGCAGTTGCCTGTGGAGCCCTGGAACAGACCAACACCAGGGCGGTCTCCCTGAAAGAAGAGACCAAAGAATCGAACCAAGGTGGTGGCTCCACCGGGTTTCGAGATCCAGCAAAACAAGCAAGGGAAAAGATGCTGGACGGCTCAGTCGAAAGAGCCGCCCAGGTTGGCATCAGTTGAAAGGAATCAATATCCAATCCGAGAACACTGATCTTTCACTGAAAACAAGAATGAATGAGCCAGAAGATTGAGCCTGAAGTATTCTGCGGTGAAACGGATTGCGAAGAACATCTGCTTGCAAAAAAAGGAACAGATTGCGAAGAGCATCTGCCCGCAAGGAAAACAAAAATCCAAAGATATGAGAACACCAAATCTCGAAGATCGAAAAGATCCAAAAGGAAAAAGAGAACACTAAATTCTCAGGAAACAATCTTTCAATCTTTCACCACAGAAATACAGAATGAGCAAAATCCCGAGAAAGGATAGGAAAGCTCACAATCTTGATTTGCAACAAAAGCAAAAGCAAAGCTCACACAAATACAGACAACCGGAACGAAAATTCGATCCGAACAAAAGTATACAAACCAGAACGAAAATTCGATCCGGAAAGAAAATACGACCCGGGTAAATACAAATCACCCGGCAGTCACAAACGATTAACAACCATCTCACATCCAATCCTTCGATTAAATTACACTCTCTTCCCAAACATACTACTTTCGATTAAACATTCGATTGTTCCATCCTCCGAATATCCATCCTCGACTACGAATCGACCATCCATACTCCTCCAATATAATTCGAAACTCCATTAGAATACACAATTCATCACCATGGTACGAACTAGAGCGGACGACGACATGGAAGAAACAAAAATGGAAGTGGATGACGATGACGATTCAGATGATGACGATTTGGAAGAGAAATTGGAAGATAAAATCATGGAAGTCATGGAAAGGGCCTTTGAGGACCCAGAATCAAACTCAACCATGAAGAGAATCATCGACCAAGAAATAAAGAAAAGAGTCAGGGCAATGAGAGATGCAGAAAGAAAGGGTGTGAATCCAGATGACGCGGATAGCGAAAATGAGGATGAAGGAAATGATGCTGACCAAAATGCAGAGAACGCAAGAGCTGAACGGCTGGGAAGAAGGTCATCCCAACCCAGGATAAAAATAAGGGGATTCAACAATGGTAGATTTCTGAACCCAGAACAGCTTGCTTTCAGGAGCAGCCTAATGGATTTTGGTATCAACTATGAATCAGCTGAAGAAATTATGAGGGGAGGGATGTCTAATATCCGAGAAATTACAGACCTCAACAAGGAAAGCATTAAATCGTTCATGCATGGACTGAAATCTATCAGTCCGGACTGTCCTAATCCGAAAAGTATCCACTATGGTAACAGACTATCATCGAGGCTCCTAACTTGGGCAAATTGGGCCCGGTATCAACCATTGATTGGAGTCAAGCCAATGGCTATCGACTGGAACGCAAACCCAAACAACCTGGAACTGCAGCAATTCAGAATCAAGATGATGGAATCAAGTGTGAAATCACAGGAAAAGGCAACTCCACCAGAGCTGAAGGATCTCACAAAATTCAGGGAATGGGAGGAAGGCTTCCGACAAAACTTGAGATACAGATTCAACTCTGAGGGTTTTCCAATCTTGTATGTCATAAGACCCCAAGAAAAGGAAGAAGTTACTGATGAAGCCAGGGCTGGAACAGTCGGGCAAAGTACAACAGATACTTATCCAACTTGGAGTGATTACAATGAAAGATGTGGTGTCCTGTCAGGTCCCCAGTATGATGAGGACAACAACGTCGTCTGGAGGTTGCTGTGCGATGCGACTAGAAAAGGTCCCGGTTGGGAATATGTGGCACATTTCCAAAACACTGCACTGAATTCTGGTAATGCCAGAAACGCTTTCATTTCTCTCATGCAACACGCTTACACTGATACCAATATCACTATGGTTCTGAATAAGACATATCAGGATATGAAAGATTCACACTACACTGGAGATTCCAAGGGTTATGACTGGAACAAGCACAAGCGCAATTGGACTGCTTTCCATGGAACGATTCTGAGATTTGAAAAGAATCATAATGAAAGAAGATTTGTCTGGGATTTTATCAATTCAATCAGTGATGAGCGACTTGATGCTGCAAAAGCAGATGCAATTGATGAGAGCAAAGACTATCGTGACAACTTCAATGAATGTTTGATTTTATTCACCAATCGCCTTGGATTGAAAAAGCTTGCAACAGGGAAGAGTAAAAGAGGTTCCAGAAGTTTGTATTCTATGGGCACAACCAGCAACAAGAAGCAAAAGACAACTGGAACTTTTACAGGAAAAGTTGAGTGCAAGCCTTACCCAACAAGTGTTTATAAAACAATGTCAAAAGAACAGTGCCAGGAGCTTTACCAGATGAGACAGGCTAAAAAGAAACGAAATCTCAAAGCTGCTGAAACTAAAAAGAAAGAAACAAATGAAGGCGCTGGTGACAGTTTTGGATCAAAATCTAAGAAATGACATAATAACCGGACACTATCACTAGAACACAAATTGTTAAAAATGGTGAGCCGGTCATTATACCAGATGAATGTCCCTGTAGGTTTTGATGATGGAGAAAATGAAGAAGGATATTGTGAGTTAGACTCACATGCAGATACTACTGCAGCAGGAAGCAATATGGTATTGCTGAATCCTGGTCAAATCACAACACACGTTGATGTTGCACCTTTTTCTGAAGAGTACAAGCCCATCAAGAAAATCCCCATTGGAAGCTGTGCGACTGCATGGACAAATCCAACATCAGGCCAAGTATATATCATAGTGTTTCATCAAGCACTGTACTTTGGGGACAAATTGAAAAACAGCTTGATATGCCCAAATCAAGTGAGGGACTGCAATTTCAACTCTGTTGAAGAAACACCTCGCCAATTTGATCCACGATCCAAGCATGGAATTACAATTCAAACTCCACTGGAGGATGATGATCCGAAGAAAGTTTTTATCAAACTGAGTATGAGAAATGTGATCTCATATTTTCCCACAAGAAAGCCCACAAGAATGGAACTTGATGAATGTCAACATTTGATAGCAACAAATGATACTCCCTGGGATCCACATTCACTGAAGTTCAGGATGGCCGAGCTAGCCATTGACAATGGAGATCCAATTTCAGGGGACCAATTCAGCCTTCAAGCTATGTCAACCGAAGAGGACCAAGCAATGGAGGAAAGTTCTGTTGTAACAGAACCTGCTAGTAATGTTACAAATACACTCCCCAAGACCAGCTTAGGAAAAGAACGGCATCCAAGTGTCATGCAGCAATGCAAACTGATGAGGGTCCATCAAGTATCCACAAGGAGAATGCTAACTGAATGCCAGATTGCAACAGATGGAAATATTGCTCATCGGATTTCTTCAGTAAGGAATATTTCAAGCGCGCGAAGGGTAGACCAATTTTTGTTTGATGATACAGAATTTGACTTTATGGAAGCTCCTGAAGCAGAATCAAAACAGGCCCCTAGCTTGCAAGAAATTGACAATACACTAGAAAGGAGGTCTCTTGACAGAAGAAATCAATGGGGGCCATCAGTGATAACAATTGAAGGTCCAAACAAAGTTGACTGTGAACGCCTAGCCAAAACTTGGAACATTAGTTTCAAGAAAGCTGAACAGACACTGAAAGTCACGACGCAGAAGGCACTCAGGAATTTGCAATCACCATTGATGAAGCGACTTCCTACTCAGCGCTTCAGGAACAAGAGAGTCGCACAAGGAACCTGGTACACTGATACCTGGCATGCAAGAACCACGAGTATTATGAGGCAAGAAAAATGTGCACAGATCTTTACAAATGGAAATGGGTTTGAAGTATTTATACCAATACAGGACAAATCACAAGCCCACCAAGGATTGAAGACATTTATTCATGAAATTGGAATTCCAGAGCATTTGATTTCTGATGGTGCGCCAGAACAAGGATCTCCAAGAACCTACAAGACACACTGGAATTCAATTGTAAAGCGCAACCATATCCATCAGACATTCATCCAGCCACATTGCCCATTCCAAAATCGAGCAGAACAAGCAATTGGTCATCTTGGTAGCGCAATCACAAACAAGTCTGCAAAGAAGAAGTCACCGAGAAGATTATGGTCATTTTGTGGTGAGCTATGTGCTAATATCAGGCAGCGAACAGCCTCCAACAACCCTTCTTCAATGGGGAGAACCCCATTTGAATTGGTCCATGGCTATAGACCCGATATTACATTATATACTTCATCAGAATGGTATGATTTTGTGTTTTATTATGATAAAGGTGATTCTTCTACTCGAGGCGTTGAAAGGCTGGCGAGATGGTTGGGTCCCTGTGGAAATAGGGTAGGTGGGGGAGATTGTTTTTGGCTCCTGACCGAATCAGCAATACCAATATCTACAAATTCAATAAGGCCTGTAAAGGAATATGAATGGAGGGATAGAGATGTCCTAAGAAGAATGGAAGCCATTGACAAATCAATTGAATCCAAGATTGGAGATGAAGTCAAGGACAGCGCATCATTCTTCCAGGAAAACTACCCAGAGCCCCAAATAGAGCTATTTGAGAATCAACCAGTAACAACACCGGATATGAAACTCGAAATGGCTGAGCCAGAAGCATCGGTAGAAGATGTTGATGAACCAGATGAATATCTGGGAAATGAAGTGATCATTGAAAGAGGTGATGAAAGACTCAGGTGCGTTGTCAAGGACAGGGTTCGCGACTTGCAAAACAGACCAATAGGAATCAGAAACGAGAATCCTATACTAGACACGAGGCTGTATAAATTGCAACTACCTGATGGCACCATGGAGGAATACACGGCAAATATTGTTGCAGAAAGCCTATACAGCTCTGTTGATGATGACGGGAGGATGTTCACTCTACTAGATGAGCTCATTGACCATGAATGCGACAACACTGCACTAACTGATGATGAAGCCACGACCATAGCAAAAAATGGCAGGAAAACGCATAAACCTACAACTAGAGGTTGGAGAATTTTAGCCAGTTGGAAAGATGGCACTGAATCTTGGTGTAAGTTAAGTGATGTGAAAGAATCATTCCCAGTGCAATTAGCCGAGTATGCAGTTAACAATAATCTTGAAAAATCACCAGCTTTTAGATGGTGGGTGCACAAAATTTTGAGGAGGAAGGACCGAATCCTTAAAGCGGCCAAAACAGCAAAGTATTGGTTAAAGACTCACAAATATGGAGTTGAATTGCCACATTCAATCAAACAAGCGCTGGCTATTGATAAGAAAACAGGCACTGACCACTGGGAAAGAGCAATTCATAAGGAAATGACAAATAATATGGCAGCGTTTGAATTTTCTGATGATGATGTTATTCCAGTTGGCCATAAACAGATAACAACCCACATGATTTTTGACATCAAGCTTGGGTCCCTAACAAGGAAGGCCAGGTTGGTAGGGGACGGTCACAAAGTCCCTGCAGTGGCCAAAGAAAATACTTATTCATCGGTTCCCAGTCGAGACTCAGTAAGAATATTCTTTCTGCTGGCAGCGCTGAATGATTTGAAGGTTCTCTCAGCTGATATTCAAAATGCATATTTGACAGCCCCGATTAAAGAGAAATACTTCCTAAAAGCGAGAGAAGAAGATGGTTTTCCACCTCACCTTGCAGGAAGACCTTGTAAGATTGTCCGGGCATTGTATGGACTGCCGGTTGCTGGTGCATCTTTCAGGTCATACCTCACCCAGCATTTGAGAGATCTTGGATATTCACCGTGCAAGGCAGATCCGGATGTGCACTTAAGAATTGAAACCAGGAAAGATGGATCCAGATACTGGGCAATGCTCATTGCATATGTAGATGATATCCTATGTTCTGGTGAAGATCCAAAGTTCCAGCTTGAAAACATTGAACGAAAGTTCAAATTGAAGGATGATACAATTGAAGAGCCAACTCTATATTTGGGAGCTGATATTGGGAAATTCTACTTTGAAGGTGATTCAAAGCCAAGATGGTCATTATCAAGCACTAAGTACACAGCGAAAGCTGTTGCAGCAGTCGAACAAGAGTTAGGAACTGAAAAATATGGCTACAAGTATCTACCAAAATCAGCATCTAGTCCACTATCACATGATTATCGACCGGAAATTGATATATCAGAAGAATTGAATCCTGAATTGCAAAATTACTATCAAGGTTTAATTGGAGTTCTCAGGTGGATTTGCGAATTAGGAAGACTTGACATAGTAATGCCAGTGTCACTGATGTCAAGGTATTTGGCACAGGCAAGGATCGGGCATTTGAATCAGTTGTTTCACATATTTGCATATTTGAAAAAGTACAACAGGTCAAAACTGGTTTTTGATGATACTGTACCAAGTGTTGATGAAAGTAAATTTCAAAAATGTGACTGGTCTGAATTTTATCCTGGTGCCGCTGAAGTCATACCAACAGATATGCCTGAAGCTTTGGGAAAACATGTGACAATGAGCTGTTTTGTCGATGCGGACCATGCTGGATGCAAGGCAACGAGAAGGTCTCATACTGGTGTTATTATCTTCATTAATAATGCACCGATCATTTGGTTTTCCAAAAGACAAACAACAGTTGAGACATCAACTTTTGGTTCTGAAATCATTGCTTTGAAAATTGCAATCGAATTGGTTGAAGGTCTAAGGTACAAGTTGAGAATGATGGGTGTTCCAATTGATGGGAGCACAAATGTGTATTGTGATAATGATTCAGTTGTTACAAATGTTACACGACCTGAAAGCCCATGTAAGAAGAAGCACAACAGCATTGCATACCACAAAGCGCGTGAATCTATTGCAGCAAGAATTATCAGAGTTGCAAAGGAACCAGGTTCAACAAATATTGCTGATTTGTTTACAAAGCTAATGAGTGGCGCTGTTTTCAGAGAACACTGTTCTCGTTGCATGTGGTAAAGTAAAAGAAATCAATCATTTGATGGAATGTTCGATCGATTGTTCGATTGAAGTAACAAGTTGATTTAAGTTCGATCATGGAGACAAATCGATCTGCAATGAGCATTTCGAAAATGGATAATTTGATCCATGAATACAATATATCAAACTGGCAAGGATCAGGGCAAAATGCCATGATGCGAGCCAGAATGAAAGGCAAAACGCCACCCCATTTCTTTTTGATAGGGCCTCTGATGGTAGACTGGATACAGTTTGGTATTCAACTCACGATGAACATATTAAGCCATAGAATCCAGCCGCTTAACGGTTGGAGGATTTATGACTGAAGGGGACTGAAAAGAATTCACCGTGTAACGCGTACTGTACGCGAAGTCATAAGGGCAAATAACCTTATACGTAAGGTTATTTAACTTGAGTGAATAATCGTCGGCGTTTCATGTGGTTTGTCTCTTTACCAAATTTCCCCATCAGCTCACTCTTCGAAGAATTAACAACTCTAAAACACTATCATGCCCTAAAATCTATGTACAACCTAGTACTAATTCTACACAATAAGGTACAAATACTGTGATATTCCAATGAGAATATCACGGTGAATTATACGGTAACACGAAAGGCCGATCGAGGATGGTTTCGTGTGTGTTTTGTGTCTTAAGATTACATGTGTTTTTGTATGCTTGAAATCACACGATACGACGAGTAATTTGACGATGAGTAATTAACCTGTCGACAACGACAAGGCCGAATGAACTGTAACAATGATCTACTCACTAAATCAATCGGTCATAAGACTGATTGCATTTGTTGTTCGTTACGACACACTTTCTTTAGTATGCCGCCCACTTGTTCAAGTCATCATCCCATATGGATCCCCCGCATGCAAGCTGGGGCCTATACGTTGATTTTTCCTGTAGGGCCTGTTTCGGGACGGGAAGACGAACCGGTTCGCGTGGGTAACTGCCCATTAGAGCCTTGGGTTTAACTTTGGGTTTGGAGTAGTATTGGTCGGATTTGTAGTATCGGGATACCTCACCATGTGTGTAGTCAGCCGTGTCCCCGTCAGTGTATCTCACCCTGTAGTATTGGTTGGTGTGATTGTAGTTTACTACTTCACCTTCATACCACCCGGAGTTGAACTTCTTCCTAATGATGGTGCCCACGGCCCAGGGGTGTCCCCGGCGGGCACTGCTTTGTTGTGTATGCGGCACCCTTGGAGGTTCGCGCGCATTCACCGGCACCCTTGGAGGTTCGCGCGTATTCGCTGGCTCATTGATTGATTTTGTATTGGGCCTGTTGGCCACCGCCGGCTTATTGTTTGAATTTGTGTTGGGCCCGATGGACGCCCCTGGGGGTTCGTGCGATTCTATGGTGGGTTCTCTAGGTGCAGTACCGGGTCCATTTTGCTTTTGTCGTGTACCCATATGTAACAGATCCCGTATACTCCGTAGGGCCTCATTCACTTGGGTCCCCTGTTCTATATATGGGATTGGTGGATGGGGCTTACTGGTAACTTCCTTTAGGTCTTGGAGGATCATGAGCAGCCGGTCCGTAGATGAGGTATGGGGCATATCGGTCTTGGGAAAAAACGCTACTGTGTTGCTGATTCGGTTAGCGCGGCTGGCCTCCCCGATACACGTGTAATTCCTGTAGTGCTTCAAGGCCGGTCCAATGTAGAAACCCCTCGTACCATGATCCTGCCATGCACCGCGTTCTTGTGCTCTGTCGTGTATGATTACGCGACAGCCCATAGGGGCGAGGGGGTGTTTGTTGTAGTCATAGACCCCGCGTCTGAGCTCATACGCTGATAGCTTCGGCTGGGTACGTGACGCCCGCAGTAGGTTGAGGGTAATGAGGGCCTGTGGAATCAGTAGGTCCCAGTCGTCCACCGGGAACTGGTCATCCACCCCATTCAATCCCGCTATAAAGTGGTTCTTGAATGTTTGTATTGCCCTTTCTGCATGGTTGAGCCGGTGGTCCCCGGGGGACGCCAGTTGGTAATCAAGGTTGTTTTTTGTGATGTACGCAATCAGTTTCTTGGAGGTTTCGTTGTCCATACGTACTATTTTTGCATTCACGTTGTCCTCTTTCATTCGCGTGTAGCATGCTGTGAATCCCTGTAGGAGGTCTTTGCTCTTGCGTGACTGGATGGGTTCCACGTCAATGTAGTTGGAATCGTAGTCGTACATGAGGAATACGTACTGGTGCCCTTGGCGTGACGTGACGGGGTATCTCCCCGGGAGATCCCACGCGATGAGTTCCTTCGGTTCGTCGTGGGTGCGTGGTCCTGTTTGGTTAGTTGGTTGCATCTCATTCGTGGATACTACGTCTACGCAGACGTTATGTATCTTCGTTCTGGCGACGCGTGGCGGCTCTGTATCTGTCATTGGCTTGTTCTTCGGTTTCTTCTTCAGCTTCTTGTGTGTGCTTTGGATCCCTTGCCGTACCATCTGTAGGTGACCCATAGTTGTTTCTTCGGTGAGGGTGAGGTATCGGTTGACACGTTGTGCAGTGAGACCGGGCCATGTGGCAAACGAGCCGCGCTCGATTGCTCGTACCCACGTTTCCTTAGTGGGGTACCCTGCCGCTGCGTGGTAGAATCGGATCAGTTTGGGGATGGCTTGAATCTGGTATGCCCCTGCCCCTGTGTGTATTGGAAATTCGTTTTCTTTATTGTTATTGTTTTGGTTGGTGCTGGTTGCGGCGGTTTCGGTTTTGTTGTGCGGGGGGGGGTCTGTCACCCTTGGAGATTCGGTCGTCCCCTTGGGTAGGTCGGACTGATGGAGGGGAACCATGTATAGATTCCTTAGGGGGTCGCGTTGACCGGTGAGTATGACTTGTTGGGTAGGGCCGATAATTGTCACTTCATCCTTAGAGAACTCTACGTGGCATCCGGTACTGCACAGTTTGGGCACCGAGACCAAAGGGAGTTCCACTTCGTCAAACTTGTGGCACCCTCGGGCCTCGAGGGGGAGACGGGGTAGGTCTAATATGTCCGTTGCCGTCAATAGCATCTTGCTTCCATTTGCACATCCGACGGTCAGTGCCCCCGGTGTGTCTTGGTGTGCTCCCCCTTGGTATGTTGATGGCACGAAATGGTCTGTTGCCGCTGAATCTAGAGCTCCATACCCCGGCGAGGTCCTGGTATGGAATGCGATGTCTGGCGTGAACGTAACTGTTTTCGGTGGACGAGGACGGGTTTCACTCGAGGGATCACGTAGGATACTGAGTAATTGAGAATCGTGATTACTATATTTATGTATGCTACTACTGTGGTCCCCCCCACACCGTCAGGATCTCAGGGGAACATCAACTATCATGGTCCGGCCGTTGCCGTTAGGATTGGGACCATTCCACTTCAACCACCGGTCGGTGTTCCTGGTGGCCCCACCCATCTGATTGTCGTAGGTGGCGCCTTCCTGGTGGTCGGTCTTGTTGTGACGATTGTAGCAACTCCGGCCATCGTGGGTGAGATTTACGCCACACGAGTGGCAGTAGTATTTGTACTGCTTCCATGCTTGAAGAGCGGGCTGGCGTGTGCTGGACCCATTGTTGCGACTTGCGTCAGCTGACTTGAGTCGATTCACGTCGGCTTGGAGGGCGGCCATAGCTGTCTCCCATTGGTTTGTCATGGTCATGGTCGACGCCGCTGTTGCGGTTTCGGTGACCTGAGAGTATATTTCTTGGCATACCTGGGCCAGCTCACGTTGTTGTTTTTCGAGCTCGGTGACGCGTTGTGCTGCCTGGGTGTCTGCTAGGTTTGCTGTATTTGTTGTGTTGTGGTAGCTGCTGTACAGTTCCTTCAAGCGTTGTCCCCAGAACTTTTTGTATTGGGTGAATCCACTCGTGGCCAATGTATTCCGGTGCTTCTTCCAATCCTCGTCTACTCGGTGCAGTGTGGTGGGGTCGTGTTTGCTGCGTGCGAACGCCTCTCGCGAGTAATCGATCATCTGTGCGTCGGTCACATTCGCCGTCTCTGGGAGCAAGTTGATTTGATGTTGGTACTTACTGAGTTGTCGAAAGTACTCCTTGGGTCCGATTGGGTTTGGCGTATATGCCAACGTATTCATTTTCTTGGTGAGTTCGCGAGTGAGCTGATGCTGGGCGTCGGTCGTACAAAGGTCCTCTTCCATGGCTTGGAAGGCTGCGAACACAGTGGTTCCCCGGGGGAAGGCTTCCGACCCCGGGTCCTTCAGATCCCCAAGCATGTTGGGGAACTTCCTGTCCGTGATTAGTAGGGCCTCCCGGTCATATTTGTTCCATTCTACATATAGGGCCCGGCTCCGTTTCCACAGCTTGTATGCGTCTGACGTGAGCTCGATTGCGCTATCGAGTTCTTGTGGTTCTGTCGGCGCCTTGGGGAATGGCGCTTGGGGGTCCCTTGCGTGGTATTGTGTTTCGGTTTCCAGTAGGAAGGCATAACCCCCTCCCTGAATGTACTTGATGGAGGGTACTTCGGCTAATGCATTTGCTAGTGCCTTCTTGAACTTGTATACGTCTATGCTCGATGGTACGGATACCGGCTTCATTTGGGTCTCATCCAAGAAGTGGTCCTTGAGGGTTGTGTAGTCCTTTTCTTGGTCATCTCGTCGTCGGTATCACTATTCTGTTCACTGTCCTCGGTATAGTCATATAGCAGCCTGTTCTGAGTCTGTAATTGTGAGTTCTGTTCCTCGGTGTACTCAAGTATATCCCGGCTGTACTGTTCGAGCTTTACCAGTTGGTCTCTCGGATTACGAATTTCGGTTGAGCCTATGTTCCTGGAATTGTCGATACTGGTGTCGGGGGTAACTCCTCTGGTTGGGGGACTGTGTATTCCTTCGGTTTGTATTCCTTCTGGCATTGGGAGTGCTAATCTTATCGATAACTAATAAGACCAAGGCTGTAAGACGGCGTTGGGTTAGTTTAGTTACTTTTAGTATTTACGTTATTTTGCTCTTTTTACGGTGTTGGAAAGAGTTATCGATAAGATTATGATCGGATTGTTTCTGGACCATATTGTTCTCTCATTTACTAATTTGTCTTTCTTTCGTGTGGAGGTACGGGAGTTCGTACCTCTGTTCATTGCTTTAAGTATCATTCTGATACTCACTAGCGCTTATGTATTATTTACTTATTGCGCTCAGCTTGTGATAGAAACTTGTGGCTGTTACTTTTTCGTGAACGTCGCGTTTTACGTTTTACGTAAACCATTTTACGTAATACGTTTTATGTAATACGTTTTACGTAATACGTATTACGTAATACGTAAAGATTGCGTATTTACGTATTGCGTATACGTAAAACGTAGAACGTAATCACGATTGGTTTAGTATTCCAATAGACATCCCTACATACAACACTAACACAGGGATACCGGTCGAATACAGTAAAATACACAGTAAAAATAAGAGCCTCTCTCTGAGCTCACATCTCTTTAAATTTTAACATCATATACCTTTGGTCGATTTTTAGAGTTACAACAGGGTTCTTGTTGTCGGCGAAAAATACGGACATTGTCGGCATCAAATTCGATCAGAAAAGCTGACAAAACGAAACGACGACCGAGGTGCGGACATGAACCGAGGTGCGGACACGGAGTAACAACAGAGATATGATTATCTCGATGATCGAGTCTTAGAATCGAACGCACCTCCACTACTTGGAAATCCTTAAGTGGTAAAAACGATATCACCTAAGGCTACAAACAAAAGAGGATAATCGGTTAGAAACAAGACATATCCAAAGACCTGACCAATAAGTGAACACTTGGAACCCTTAAGTATGTTCGAAAGAATATACCTGATATCCCGTGAGGAAATTACTTATTGCAATCAAGAAAATCAATACCGATTCCAGATGGGCTTTATCTAGCATATATATCACGAACAAGCATACGCCCCATCGAATAAAATACTTAACCTCGCGAATGACCAATACCATCGAATGACCGATACACGACACTAACACAGCAACAGCAACAGCAGTATCGGTGCGATGAATCCCAGAGTGAAAAAAGACCTGGGAAGATCTCTACCATGTAAAATACAGCAGAGAGCCCCGATGCAGTAAAGAATACACAGTAAAAATAAGAGTGTCTCTCTGAGCTCAGTTCTCTTTAAAGTTAAACAATTCGTTATACCTATCCGGTCGATTTTTAGAGTAACAACAGTTCTTACTAGGGCAAGCAAGAGCAGCCACCCAATTCAATTTCTCTGGATTCCCGCATCCCCCTAGTCATGATTAACCCCCCAGCAGCACTGCACCTGAACTACTAGCATATACTTCAGAAGTAGAACCTATGAGAATCCGAGCAAGGAAGGGGCTACTGTGGCTGTCTAGAAGACAGCTCCGGGGTACTGATGGGGGCATGCATACCTTTCTTGGACGTCGATATGTACTATTAATACAGTATCTTACGGGACAATACGTACGTACGTGCATTAGATAGCTGTATTTCAGCTGTTACGAAGCACGGGGTATTTACGTGTGTGGTACACGAATTTCATCACAATTACTCGCCGCGTAAAGGGGGTGGTTAGGAGCCTACAACGTAGGAGGTTGTGAACCTGCAAAGTAGCTAAGTTTCCCAACCACCCCCCTAAAGCGGCGAGCGGCGAGCAATTGTTATGAAATTCGTATGAAGCTAACAATATGGTAATCGATGATGATGTGAATTGAATAAAATTAAGAAGAACGAGAGGAATATCTCATCTACATGTGCAACGTGTTTCATCATCACATAATGTGTCTGTTTTTCCCGTACATATGTTATTTTTTCTTGTCTGACCAATCGTTGAACGGTCTAGCATCCTACGAGTGCGATCTTTGTTGTCCTTGCCTTGTTTTCTGATCTTGGTTTGTCCTATTCGGATCCCCATTCTGTGGCACGCGATGAGATGTCATGTCATGTCATAATATTATGATGTCATCTCATGTCACGCCATGCCATGCCATGCCATGCCATGTCCCATTCCACCCCCAGCCATGGTGTTGTACCACACCACGACCCACACTTACTAACCACCGCGCCTGCTCACTGAACTTGCTCTACAACCCTCCAATTGTGGGCTTCGCAAAGAGCGACATCCGGGCATGCGCCTTTTGGGTGTTCACGACCTCCTTTTGCTGCGCCTTGTAGGCCGCCACGGACGGGCTCTCCAGGGAAAAGAAGAAGGACGGGATCATCTCTGGCTTGCCCTCGCTGATGGCCTGGCGCAGGCAGTGGGTCATCATGAGTGCCGAGGTGGGTGTCTCGGCCATCATAGTGTTGTGGACCAGGGCCTGTCGGACCAGACAGTCGATGTCGGCGCGGTGGGGGTGGGCGTTCATGGGATCCTGGAAGAAGAAGATGCCACCGATCCGGCCGCTGACCATAAGCGAGACCAACTCGGCGTCTCCCCCGAGGGGTCCCGATGCGCACGCCGGACCGAACATAACGGCCCCCTTGGGCTCGTTTGAAAAGACCTCCTTGAGCATGGTCATGGTGCTGTTGGTTCCGGTCAGGCGGAATTTCTTGAGCAAATTCTTGTTGGCCATGACGAACTGGCGCATGGTCGACTTCATCTCGTTGTGAGACACCAGGGCCAGGCACCGCATTGCCGAGGGGGGATATGCCGCCTCGAAATCCTGGTCCATCCCGTCCACTTCCTCGTCGAAGGAAAGTTGGCTCCGGTTCATGACCTCATCAAAGTCCACCGGGCAGGCGACTTCGTCCTGGATGCAGATAAGATCCCGGACGGGATAGATCTTTTTTGAAATGTCCACCAGGATGGCGGAGCTGTCCCGCTTGGACTGTTTGATGGCTTCATGGAGCACGTTGGATATACTTTGTCCCTGGCTTTGGAAGGTGGAGGACCGGCGGCCTCTGTTGTTGGGTTGCATTTCTTCCTTTGCAGTTTCTTCCCCCTCATCGATGGTGAGCATATTGGAAATGTCGTTGGGTTCGAAGGAGCCGAGTTCTGCAAGGATGTCCTCCATGACGACCTGATTTGTTGTGTTGTGTTGTGTTGTGTTGTTTTGGACGGTGATAGTTTGAGTGGACAACGCAAGGTTAGAAGAAATTGAATTGACTTGACTTGACTTGAGTTGAAACGAAACGAAACGAAACGAAACGAAACGAAACGAAACGAGACGAACCGCAATCCGAGCTGGAATTGGAATTCAAACCAAATTACACCCGGGCACTCCCTACCCCATCCCACCAACCTCGTCACATCTCTTTTCGATTCAAGACTTGTGTTCTTCGTTACATTACTCACCGACCGTCTTTTGATTGTGGAACCGACTCGTAGGTACTTGAGCATGGTCTTGAACTCGCAATAATCGATGTGGCCATCGCCGTCCTTGTCAAACGCGTCGATGACGTCTTCGACGTGATACATATCGATGCTTCCCTCACTCTCGTGCATTACATCATGAAGGGTCGTAAGCATCTCCGCGCGATCGAGCTTGCCTGTTTTGTTGTGTAGCGGGACAGGGACACGAGCAAGAGAGAAAGAGAGGTTTGGTGTGGTGAGGAACGCGACGCGACGCAATGCAAAGGGGAGTGGCGACGTCACAGCCCGGTCCATCCATTGAAAGGGCACAAGCACAAACACAAACACAAACAGCCGGTGTCGGATGCGAAGGAGTGCAGTACACTATCCACTCACCGCTCCCGTCTCGGTCATATTTGTTAAACAATTCCAGGTCATCGAGCGCTGCTCGATCTTCACAGGAAATAAAGGAGGTAGACATGGTGTAACAAAGGATACGAAGAAGAATTAAATTATTAGAAATATTCTTTTTGAATGTTCGGTTTCAAAATTTATGAGAAGATACGAAGCAACACCGGGAGAAACAATAACATCGCATACGTACCGGTACCGTACGGCAACGGTACGCTGGAGTGAAGCAGAGAACTTGGATTTTTCCCCGAATACCCGGTACAGTAGGCCATAGTTTGCATACCTGCGAGTTCACGGCGTTTCTCATTCCTGCATGCAAAAAAAAAAGTCATCCAGTAAATGACGGTCCAGTTTCACGTGCGTATCTTCGTAGTCTGGAAATATTAAAGATCACCACGTGATGATGGAACAAAAGGAGACATTTCTCTTCATCGGTTCATTCGATACTGCCCAGGAAAGCCACTATGTTTCTTTCGTCTCTGTCGTCTCCGTTTGCAATCCCGACGACCTTCACTCCATTTATTGTTATGAATACTGCGATTAATCGTTTTGAAATCGTTAATTAGATTGATATTTTTTCAAAATTAATAATATCAGGCTATAGAAAAAATATTCCTTCACTTAAAACCAGTTCGAAGTCCCAATGAAGAAATAATAGCACGAGATTAAATAATTCTATCAGTGGTTTGAATGGTAACAGTGTAAACAGTACTTCACCCAAATTCATTTAATCAAGGAGGCATCGAATCGGCTGACCGGTGTTTTCTAATACTCCGTAATGATGGACCTAAATAATGGTACAAATTAGTAAAAATAGGCGGCACGATATTCTATACCACCCAATATCCGCACGGGCAGTTAGTTTGGTACGCTGGTACGAGTTGGTACACAACTATCGAAGCACTTTATAAGCGGCATGATATTGCATACCATCCAAACTCCGCACGTGCAATTAATTGGGTGTGATGGTAATGGTACAGTATTACTTCTTCCGGGTGACGTGGGAACTCTTCGGATCCTCCACGTCAGAAACAACGTCTCTCATTCGATATATTCTTTTTTTGTGGGTATCATAATATCATGGAAAAAAAAACAATGCACACATACCGGTAGAATCTATCTACTTGTCCATGGAAAGAAAGAAAAAACGTGTTTCGAATCCAACGGGAGGCGGAGGAAATACGGTAAAAATGCGCTAATCGTGCCGTACTTATATGGATAACTCCGAAGTACTTCGTAATTGTTATGTGGGGGTACGTACGCGTACGTACCCGTAGTGACTTAAGTCTAAGCACGTGGTAGCCACATCGAGTGAGTGGAACCTGTTCACCTGGGCGCTCCGGAACCTACCGTACTCGCGTGGGATGCGTTTTAGCCCTACTTTTTTGTGCGTGAAACACTCCAACCAAACGTGGGTATTTCTTCCGGAACTGATACCCATGAAAACGAAAACCCAGGATTGCCAAACGTGGGTATTTCTTCCGGAACCGATTGGTGGAGTTGTTGCGTCGGATAACTGTCACGCGACCCAATGCGACCCCTCGCAAGCCCTATTTTCAGAAAATCGACCCTGCCTTTGTTATGCGCAAGGGCATTTTTTTAAATTCACAATTTTTGTGGTGAAGAGTTTCGACCCCCCTCAGGTTGCGACCAAAATTCTCCCCAATGACTCAAAATGTCCATTGATCTCTCAATTTTGACTAAATTGATTTTAAAAATCTATTTCTCGCTACCAAACTTTCTAACCTTAACCCAAGATATGAAATAAAATTAATTTCAAAAGTGTTTGTTTGTGTTGTTACTCTAAAAATCGACCGTAAGGTATTGGATAATTGAAATTTAAAAAGATGTGAGCTCAGAGAGAGGCTCTTATTTTTACTGGGTATTTTCACTGTATCGGGGCTCTCTGCTGTATTTTACATGGTAGAGATCTTCCCCGGGTTATTTGTTACCATTCCCGCACCGATACTGTTGTTGCTTTAATATCGTATCGGTCTTACTGTATCGGTCATTCGATGGTATCGGTCACTTACGAGGTTAAGTGTTTTGTTCGATTGGGCGTATACTTGTTAGGAGAGTAGGTAGATAAATGAGGCCCATTCGGAATCGGTATTGATTTTCTTGATTGCAATAAGTAATTCTCTCACAGGATATCAAGTGTATTCTTTTGAATATACTTAAGGATTCCAAGTGTTCATTTATTGGTCAGGTCTTTGGATATGACTTGTTTCTAACCAATTATCCTCTTTTGTTTGTAGCCTTAGGTGATATCGTTTTTACCACATAAGGATTTCAAAGTAGTGGAGGTGCGTTTGACTCTAAGACTCGATCGTCAAAATAATCGTGTCTCTGTTACTCTGATATTATTTCGCACCTCAGCCGTCGTTTCGTCGGCTTTTCTGATCAAATTTGATGCCGACAAAGTCCGTGTTTTTTTTAACCGACAACAGTTTGCTATGTTCCCGCGTTGTTTCTACGGTATGTCACGTCGTGTCTTCTTTCATACCATCATCCTGCCTTTTCATGCTCGCTCCGATAGCATCATGCTCGTTTTAACGAATTTGCGTAGAAATCTATAGCACTACCTTCCTACACGATTTCACCTCCATTATCCCTTTTTTTTCCTTTTTTTGGAACTGCGTTCCAAAAACTGGTCTTTTCGTAGATATGTGTCTGGGTGTGATAGTAGTAGTAGTAGTAGTAGTAGTAATGTAGGTATGATAGTAACAACTTCTGTTGGCGTGGTGAAACGTTTTTTTAAACAATTCATGTCAACAATCATGGAACGGCGTTTCAGAATTCTCTAACCGGAACGGCGTTTCATGCTTTTGTGTTCGAATCACGTTTAAATTTGAAATCTTGGTGCCAAACTTCCTAACCTTAACCCAAGATATGAAATAAAATTAACTTCAGAAGTGTTTGTTAGCTATGTTTCCGTGTTGTTTCTATGTCACGCCGTTTCTTTTTTCATACCATCATGCCTTTTCATGCTCGATCCGATAGCATCATGCTCATTTTCATCATTTTCATTGAACACCCCCATCAAAACCATTTCTCCCCCTCCCTTCTTCCAATAGAAGAACATATCAGAACCTAGTGAAAATTGCCATCACTTCAAGAGTGGTTGTTATACCAAAATTCCCAAATCATTTATTTGTCGTAGCTGCATGTCCTATAAGGGCAAGTCGAAGACATTCATCAGAAGCAGACAAGATTCGTCTACACACAAATCATACCGATATGTATCACGAGGCCTGTCACGTCACCTTGATTCAATAGCTTTTTGCCGTGATTTCTATTTAAACCATAACCTAATGGAATTTTTGTCATCTGCCAAAGAAGAATTCACTACAGTTTGCCATTCCCCTTCACAATATGGCCTGACATTGACCGAGAATGGTCCAATTGTTCCCTCCGCCGCTGTTGCTGCCGCTCACACTAACAAGGCATCCTCTAACAAAATGTTCAACTCAATTCTAAACAGTCAGGTAGTACACAGTTTATTTGTTCCACCAATTGATACAAATGTAATGGAATCACAGTTGTTTCCTTCAGAAGACAACAGCAACAACGATGACATGGTTATTCATAAAGAAATTTGCCTTCCTATTCAGAACGATAATGGTATGGATGCTGCGGAACCCACCGCATCCCAACCAAACATCAATGAAAGAGAGCAATTGATCCGATCCCGTGTTTCTTTTTCACCTACCAATAGGCTCATTGCTGAAATAAAGCTCATGAATCTAATGACAAAACACAAGTTACCTCTAAACACGTTCAAATCAGATCTTTCCCGGTTCCGGCCGCTTGAAAATCCGCAGAACGTCTGTATTTGCATTTCAGGGTCAAATTTCTGGAACGGCGTTTCAGATTGAGTGGTCTGGAATGGCAATTCTTGTTGCTGTTGCGTATCGATTGCTGTTGGATCTATTGGTGTTGCAGATCGATTGGTGTTGCGGATCAATTGTTTTTGCTGTTGCCGACAATTGGTGTTGCGGATCAATTGGTGTTGCCAACAATTGTTGTTGCGGATTGATTGGTGTTGCCGACAATTGCTGTTGTGGATCAATTGCTGTTTCGGATCAATTGCTGCTGTTGCTCTCGCTGATTCGCTGATTAGTTGCCGGATGAATCCCACTGATCAATTCGTTGCCATTGCTGCTGTTGCCAATCTATAACAATCTACAATAATTGAAAAAAATTGAGGTGAGTATCTATTGATGTAGAGTAAATGATAACAACAGAATAATATAATCTACGTCCTACCAACCTACACTGTTGGCGTCCGATTGATTCGATGCTGCCAATTCGTTGTTCCGATATTTGCCACACCTACAGGGAAAATTCGCCGCACCTACAGGGAAGAATACGATGATTTGCCACACCATTCACCGCACCTTGATTCAATGTTTCCAATCCGTTGTTTCCGCTCCATTCTTTCCGATCTGATTCGTTGTTTCCAATCCGCACCTATGAAAATAATAAGGAAAACAGAAGTGAGGAATACATCATCGTCAGCAATGTAGGATATAGGCATCATTGTCTATGTATCTCACGTTGTTCACCGTTTCCTATCCTTTTCGTATCCGATCCACCCTTGCCAACCTTTTGCTGTCGTTCCAACAATTGCCGTTGTTGCTGCTGCTGCCGTAGATTTGCAGCCTTCTTACTCCTTTGTCACGAAAAACTGGATCTTGATCCTGTTGATATATATACGCAATGGATGAAGATTTATTGCTTTCAAGATGTATATGTTTGTGTGCACCCAAACAACAATATCTATCCAGCAATTCCTCTATCGTCCAATGCCGTCCAATTCTTTTTCCAGCCAAGGCAGTTATTTCGGATTAAAATATCTCGAGCCTGAATTCCCTGCCTACTAGTGATCATTGCTTATCAGTTCAGTGGGATCCCGCATTCTCGGACGGAATGCTTTATCGTACAAGTACGGTAAAGCAACTCTGCTCAAGATAAGTTCGGTAAGATTATGAAGGGAAAGAGTATTTTTTGCCTTGCGACAAAACACACACACACACACACTGTAAAATCACCCTGTAAAATCACCCCACTGTAAAATCACCACACTGTAAAATCACACTGTAAAATCACTTTTCTTTTCGTTCGAAAAAAAATTACTTTTTGCTGTGTGTGTTCGAAAAAAAAATCGATACTTAACCTGTGAGATCTAATGCAGTAAATATAGAACAATGAAGAATGATTTGATTTTCTTAATTGAAATAAGAAGGTTAAGTAAATAAATCGCGTGTTGCGCGCGTTTTGAATATAGAACAATAAATAATAGTGCCCTGATTTTTTAGTTAACGTTATCAACTTGTGATACAGTGACTGTGACATGATCTTTCATGTACCGGTAGTTCGTACCACATGTGTGAAGGTGTTTTTACCGGTAATGAATTTGTGTGGCATCCTACGAGAGTAGCTTTCTACACAATTTTCGTACTAGATAATTTCTGGTATTGAACTTGCGTAGCTTTCTACTACAGTAGCTTTCTACACCATTTTCGTACTCGATAATTTCTGGTATTGAACTTTCGTAGCTTTCTACTACAGTAGCTTTATACACAATTTTTGTACTAGATAATTTCTGGTAACACATTTGTGTAGCATCCTACGACAGTAGCTTTCTACACAATTTTCGTACTAGATAATTTCTGGTAATGAATTTGCCAATAATTCTACAGCAGTAGCTTTCTACACTAATTTCGTGCTAGATAATTTCTGGTAACACATTTCTGTAGCATGCTACGACAGATAATTTCTGTTATTGAATTTGTGTAGCATCCTACGACAGTAGCTTTCTACATCATTTTCGTACTAGATAATTTCTGGTAACGAATTTGCGTAGCATTCTACGACAGTAGCTTTCTACACAATTTTCGTACTAGATAATTTCTGGTAACGAATTTGCGTAGCATTCTACTATGGTAGCTTTCTACACAATTTTCATACTAGATAATTTCTGGTAACGAATCTGCGTAGCATTCTACGACAGTAGCTTTATACGCAATTTTCTTACCAGATAAATTCTGGTAACGAATTTGCGTAGATATCTACATCAGTAGGTTTCTACACTATTTTCGTACTAGATAATTTCTGGTAACGAATTTGTGTAGAAATATACAGCAGTAGCTTTCTACACCGTTTTCGTACTAGATAATTTCTGGTAACGAATTAGCCTACATATCTACAGCAGTAGATTCCTACACAATTTTTGTAGTAGATAATTTCTGTTAACAAATTTGAGTAGATATCTACAGCAGTAGGTTTCTACACCATTTTCATACTAGATAATTTCTGGTAACGAATTTGAGTAGAAATGTACAGCAGTACCTTCCTACACAATTTTGTGTACTCGATAATTTCTGGTAACGACTTTGCGTAGATATCTACAGCAGGAGTAGTTTTCTACACCATTTTCGTACTAGTTAATTTCTGGTAACAAATTTGAGTAGATATCTACAGCAGTAGCTTTCTACACCATTTTTGTACTAGATGATTTCTGGCAACAAATTTGAGTAGATATCTACAGCAGTTACACCGTTTTCGTACTAAATAATTTCTGGTAACAAATTTGCGTAGATATCTACAGCAGGAGTAGTTTTCTACACCATTTTCGTACTAGTTAATTTCTGGTAACAAATTTGAGTAGATATCTACAGCAGTAGCTTTCTACACGTTTTCGTACTAGATGATTTCTGGCAACAAATTTGAGTAGATATCTGAAAAGAATTCACCGTGTAAACGCGTACTCGTACGTACGAAGAGTCACGAAGGCAAATAACCTTATTCGTAAGGTTATTTAACCTGAGTAAATAATCGTCGGCGATTCGATCATGTGGATTGCCTCTTAGAGGGATTTTCCCATCAGCTCACTCTTTGAAGAATTAACAACTCTAAAACACTATCATGCCCTAAAATCTACGTACATCCTAGTACTAATTCTACATGATAAGGTACAATCACACGTGATATTCAATGAGAATATCACGGTGAATTACACGGTAATACGGTAACACGAAAGACCGATCGAAGATGGTTTTGCGTGTGTTTTGTGTCTTAAGATTACATGTGTTTTGTATGCTAGAAATTACACGATGACGACGAGTAATTAACCTGTCGATCGGCAAAGACGATCGAACTGTAACGAGGATCTTACTCACTAAATCAATCGATCGTAAGACCGATTGCGTTTGTTTGTTTGTTACGACACACTTTCTTTATATCTACAGCAGTTACACCGTTTTCGTACTAAATAATTTCTGGTAACGAATTTGCGTAGAAATCTACAGCAGTACCTTCCTACACAATTTTGTGTAACAGATAATTTCTGGTAACGATTTTGCATAGATATCTACAGTAGTAGCTTTCTACACCGTTTTTGTACTAGATAATTTCTGGTAACAAATTTGAGTACATATCTACAGCAGTACCTTCCTACACGATTTCACCACCGTTATCCCTTTTTTCCTTTTTTTGGAACGGCGTTCCAAAAAATGCTCTTTTCGTAGATATGTGTCCGGGTGTATTATGATGGTAGTAGTAGTAATGTAGGTATGATAGTAATGACTTCTGTTGTTGGGGTGGTGAAACGTTTTTTGTACAATTCATGTCAACAATCATGGAACGGCGTTTCAGAATTCTCTAACCGGAACGGCGTTTCAGGCTCTAATCTGCAATTAGAAAATAAAAAATCAGATACTTTTGGTGATAAGTCCATGAATATTGTTCCTGTTATGGATAAGATGAATCATGAAAGAAACAGAAGTGACTTATCTGTCATAGTTTGTGCGTCACCACCTAATAAGTGCATTTGGGTCCTGGATTTGGAGGAAGAATACACACTAATTTGCAATTAAAAATTAGAAAATCAGATATTTTGGGTGATAGGTCAATGAATATTGTTCCTGTAATGGATAAGATGAATCATGAAAGAAACAGAAGTGAGTTATAGGTGATAGTTTGTGCATCACCACCTAATGAGTGCATTTGGGTACTGGATTTGGAGAAAAAATATACACTAGTAATTTGCAATTAAAAATTAGAAAATCAGATATTTTGGGTGATCGGTCAATGAATATTGTTCCTGTTATGGATAAGATGAATCATGAAAGAAACAGAAGTGAGTTATAGGTGATAGTTTGTGTGTCACAAACTAATGAGTGCATTTGGGTACTGGAATGGGAGGAAAAACACACACTAATTTGCAATTAAAAATTAGAAAATCTGATATTTTGGGTGATTAATCCATGAATATTGTTCCTGTTATGGATAAGATGAATCATGAAAGAAACAGAAGTGACTTATCTTTTATAGTTTGTGTGTCACAAACTAATGAGTGCATTTGGGTACTGGAATGGGAGGAAAAATACACACTAATTTGCAATTAAAAATTAGAAAATCACATATTTTGGGTGATTAGTCAATGAATATTGTTCCTGTAATGGATAAGATGAATCATGAAAGAAACAGAAGTGACTTATCTTTTATAGCTTGTGTGTCACCACCTAATGAGTGCATTTGGGTACTGGAATGGGAGGGAAAATACACACTAATTTGCAATTAAAAATTAGAAAATCAGATATTTTGGGTGATTGATCCATGAATATTGTTGCTGTTATGGATAAGATGAATCGTGAAAGAAACAGAAGTGAGTTATCTGTGATAGTTTGTGTGTCGCCACCTAATGAATGCATTTGGGTACTGGAATGGGAGGGAAAATACACACTAATTTGCAATTAAAAATTAGAAAATCTGATATTTTGGGTGATTAATCCATGAATATTGTTGCTGTTATGGATAAGATGAATCGTGAAAGAAACAGAAGTGAGTTATCTTTTATAGTTTGTGTGTCACCACCTAATGAGTGCATTTGGGTACTGGATTTGGAGGAAGAATACACACTAATTTGCAATGAAAAATTAGACAATCACATATTTTGGGTCATTAGTCCATGAATATTGTTGCTGTTATGGATAAGCTGAATCATGAAAGAAACAGAAGTGAGTTATGTGTGATGTTTGGTGTGTCACCACCTAATGAGTGCATTTGGGTACTGGATTTGGAGGAAAAATATTGGGTAATGACTCTCAAAGTTTTTGGTGCCGTCCATGACTATATTTCTCATTACTCATCTGATGCATATTGGGAACAACATTGCCACACATAATGCTAAAAATCTTGTGGTTTGTCTCTCCAAATGGCACACAAGAGGGTATTTTTGTTGCAAATCCAGGGCACAAACTGACTTATTGGGTAATGACTTACAAAGTATCCGGTCCAGGCCATGGATGATTTTTTCGTGACTCCTATAATGCATATTGGTAACAATATTGCCCCACAGATTGCTGAAACTGTTGTGGTTTGTCTCTCCAAATGGCACACAAGAGAATATTATTGGTGCAAATCCAGGGCACAAAATGACTTATTGGGTAATGACAGGCAAAGTATGAGGTCAAGTCCATAATAGGAAGAACATTTACTACTTTGTATAATCCAATCACCAAAAACGTACTTTAATGAGTGTCAAATGAAAATAATTCATAAGTTGTTTAATTGAAATGGAGGTGCTGTTTTTTAAATTATTCTCAGACAAAAGAATGGTGCAGATATTACCAGTACTACTAGTTGTAGCTAATATTGCATGCAAAAAGGTGCATAGTTGGGTACTGTGCAAAAAGTGTACATAGATACTAGGTACCATACTGACCCAAGGGAGCTTCGAACCACTGACTGGCTACCAGATTCTACAGATGGGTTGGGGATTTAGATACATAACCTTTGTGTAATCACAATTTCCTCTTTGAAAAAATTATGGCGCGGGAGGGGTGGTGTGCACTCGTACATGCTTTACTTATATAGAAAATAAAGGCCGTGCACAAGCCAGGCACATGGAAGAAGTCAGGGTGCATACCCCACACAACACACACAAAACCACACACACATGAAAAACTGTATACACACGGAACCACCACACAAAACGCAACACATGCTTCTTGGTTGGCACAGTTTTTTTTGAAGCAGGGAAAATGAATGTTGTCCGACAGTCACGAGCAATGGAACAACGGAACAACAAAGAAGAGACACTAGTCAGTGACAATAACAGCAATTCGTTGGAGATTCTATTTGTTTCTGATCTTTTCTTTCTTTTATTTTTATTTTTATTTTTATTTAAATGGAACAACAATCAAACAAACCAACGAGGGAAAGAACGACACTCAAAATGGAACAACAAATTTTTAAAAAGGATTGACAGAATGGAACAACAGAACAACAGCAGTGAGTGACAATGACGGCAATTTGTTGGAGATACTATTTGTTTCTGATCTTTCTTTCTTTTATTTTTATTTTTATTTTTATTTTTATTGAAACAGAACAAAAATGAAACGAACCAACAAAGGAAAGGAGGGCACTTAAAACAGAACAACCAATGAAACAGAACAGAACAATGGAACGGAACAATGGGGCAGAACGACAGAATGGAACAACAGAAAAGTTCACACAAAAAAACTGTACACACGCGGAAAACTGTACATACCCCAAATCAAAACCACACAAAAAGCAACACATCCTTCTTGGTTGGCACAGTATTTAAAAAAATGAAAAGCACGGAAACAATGGATCGGCAATGAAAGAAAACAACAAGAAACACTAGTGAGTGACAATGGCAGCAATTTGTTGGACATTATATTTGCTTCTGATCTTTCTTTCTCTTATTTTTATTCTTCAGGAACAACAAACCAACAAAAGGACATAAGAAGGACAAAGGGATGAAACGGAATGGCAAAACGGAACAATCAAACGGAACAGAACAGCGGAGCGAGGCAAGTGTTCGCTAGATTGTGCAAGAAGGTACAATCGTTAAGAGAAGATCCGGAAACGGGTAAAAATTTGAAGAAAATGATGCTGGAAAGATTCAAGTCAGAAAAAAACCCTACCGGTACTGTATCAAAATGTTGCCAGTAGTCTTGCTGAAGAGGAAAATGAGGATGACAAGTATATTGATCCTGTATTGTTGTAATTGCTTGGCGGAATGGAGGAAGTTTAGGCATTGTTTTCAGAATCATTACTGTTCATTGTGTCAGTCCATTCACTAATTTGACGACAACGCGGGTGGGTTCACACCTAGTACGACACGGGTAAATCTTCGGGGAGAGTGATTAGGGTAAAAGGTACATATTCTACATTCATTGCATACCGTTGCAATGCATCGTACATTGCGTGACACAACTGATTAAAATGTAGGGAAAGGAGTACTCATACATATCATACATATTTTGCATATGATAGTACTAGGCAAATTCTTGACCCGAATAATTCAACTGTAGTGGTAGGTAGTCGCAAGCGATTATATTAAATTTTAAGGGTTGTGTGTTGCGAGCACAAATTTTAAATTATAGGGGTAGTGTGTTGAGAGCACTAATGTTAAATTGTACCGGTTGTGTGTCGCAAGCATAGGAGATACATTTTAAAGGGTAGTGTGTCACGAGCCTAATTATTAAGTTATAGGGGTAATGTGTCACGAGCAACGGAGATAAATTTTAAGAATTATGTGCCGCGAGCACTTATGTTAAATTATACTGGTTGTGAGACGTGACCTTCCGTATTTCATTTTTGTAGGTGTGATTCGCAAACGTACGGGTAGGTGATATTAAAATTTAATAATAATTATTCATGACCCAAGGAAAAAAATTATCGCGAACCAGGTATTGAGAGTTATGAGGGCGGGCTTGATACTGACCTAGTGAATCACAGGGGGGCTTGGTTGTGAGTCATGACCATGCGTATTTAATTTTCAGTAGGTGTGATTCACGAACGTACGGGTAGGTTAAATTAAAAATTAATAGTAATTATTCATGACCCAAGGAAAAAAATAATCGCGAACCAGAGATTGAGAGTTACGAGGGCGGGCTTGATACTGACCTAGTGAATCACAAGGGGGCTCGTGTTAAAATTACACACAAGCAGGGGTTGCGAAAGTACCTTGCGACAAAAAAAAAGGGTCGCGTGACAGTTACCGGACGTAAGTGGACATTGAACATTAACCCTACGTTGACGACGTAACCTTGTAGACACAGGAGTGTACTGGGGGGTGTATCAACTATCGAGACGTTTTTAGAAAGCAATAAAATAGAAATTATGAAAGTGCTATCACTCACTACGTTAACTACGTTTGTGATAGCCTCAGTAGCCTACTACCTACTTGTAGGACTGGATGTGCAATGCTTGTAGTTCATAGGTGGGTTGGTGGGTTAAGCAATGCTACTAGAGGGGGATCCGGGAATTGCCAGCCTGTTGCTAGTTTGGGCAGGCTGGTCCAGTCCCTTGGTTGCTTTGCCCACACACACCGGCGCACAGCTCTGGCTGACAAGTCTTTTCTGCCATTGGGCTATGAGCCAAAGGGTGGGAGCTGGCTGGAGATGGAAATGGAGGGGACATGGATGGGGCAGCGAGGTTGGGGAGAATCATCATGGATGAGTCAGGAAGATTCCCAGGAGGGGAATCAGAGAGAGCTGCCAGGTGGAGCAGGGGCCGTAGCCGGCACCCACTCCTCTGGCAGGAAGGAGTATGTTCCATTGTTGAACATTACAGAGGCAAGATTCTTGAAGATGGGGAGGGACTGCTGATGCAAGTACCTCATCATGCAATCACTGTGCCATCGTGCAAGGAGCTTGATGACATTAGAATCACATTTGCATTGCAGCAGGGCCATAGCCCCTCCTGCCCAAAGGAATTGAGCAGAGATGGCTGCTGGGGAGATGCCAGTGGTATGGTAGAGGGTCTGGGCATAGACCCTCATGGAGGAAGTGACAGTTACTGTGCGTACGAGGGTTAACACCTCATTGCCGAAGTAACGGGGCAGCAAAGCGAGTCACCGCTGCGGGCATGAGCCACAATTTTGCCCTTGTCTCCATTCTTCTGTGTGGTGAAGGTGAGGGTGACAGAGGTAGCAGAGTGGAGCTCATGTGCAGGGCCATCATGGTGGATGATTTTGGATCCAAGATAGAAGGAGACATCTTGGAGGAGGAAGGCTTGGTCATCCCTGGTAGTACCAGTGTACTCACCAGGGCGTAGACAGAAGAAGAAGGCTATGCAGATCATGTTTGCAATGACCTGTCTGGTAGGGGAAGGGGAGTCATGGTATGCAAATCGTAGGGCATGCATGACAAGGGTCATGGGAACCGGTTTGACCCTGGAGGGGCTGGGTCTAGTTTGGCATAGCCCTTGAACTGGGCCGTTAGCCAGAAGTCAAGACTGCCTGTGGAGTTGGTTCTGGGGTCTTTGGCCCTCAAGCGGGCCAGCGTCTGGCCCACTGACTTGATGGTGTCCAATACTGTGCGAGATCTGAGGGGCTTGTGGCTACAGGACAGTCGGCCATCATGAAGTCTTTTGGCAAAGACTTGGAGGAGGGGGATTGGATCTTGGACAGATTGGAGGAGTGGGTCAAAGCCTTGAGACAGACAAAATTGAACCCATTGGTTCCAATGGGCATCCTTTTGGCGGGCATAGAGCTCAGTGACTGAAGCGCACATGGTCTTCTGGATAGCGCCAAGGTCAGCGCAGAAAGCATGGGAGGTCTGAGGGGGCAGCAGATCCAGGGCAAGTCCTGTGGATAGGTGGCGTTGAAAAGATGGAGCAAGGCAGTGTCAGAGAGCTCAGAGCAAGAGAGGAGGTCAGCGAGGTGGTTGACAGGGCCTGGGATGTAGTCCCTGAGAGGGACGTATTGGTGGAGCCATTGGTGCAGGGCCTGGATCCGGAGGAGGTAAGCAGCAGGCCCAGTGGTAGTGGTGGCGCCTTTTTGTTGCCAATAGACAGCTGCTGTGTTGTCGTAGCAGTTGTGGGTGGTGCGGGCGGCAACACATGCAACACATACAGCATGTGCAAGGATATCATTGTGAGCAATGGAGGCAGCAAGTTCAAGGTCACTGTTGTTGATGGTGCCGTCAGGATTGTCAAAGGTGACCAGTTGGTTGGAGACCCACGGGGGGAAGGGATGCCTCCACATGATGGGTTGGATCCTGCCGTCAGGGAGAGGCACAAAGTGGATGTTGTTACTCTAAAAATCGACCGAAAGGTATAGGATAATTGAAATTTAAAGAGATGTGAACTCAGAGAGAGGCTCTTATTTTACTAGGTATTTTCACTGTGTATCGGGGCTCTCTGCTGTATTTTATGTGTTAGAGATCTTCCCCGGTTACTTGATCTTCAGCGGATTGATACTGGCTATCACTCACATACGTTTGTGATAGCCTCAGTAGCCTACCTACTTGTAGTACTGGCTGTGCGGTGTTTATAGTTCATATGTGTGTTGGTGGGTTAAGCAATGCTAGAGGGGGATCCGGGAAGTGCCAGCCTGTGGCTAGTTTTTGCAGGCTGGTCCGGTCCCGAGTTGCTTTGCCCACACACCGGCGCACAGCTTTGGCTGTTAAGCCTTTTCTGCGGGCGGGCGTGGTGGGCCTTTTTATTCTACTACTAATCGTTTTAGGAGCAAAAAGAGTGAGCTGTAGGCTTGGTTTTGCTGGAGGAATCCTTTACCGGCTTGTTTGTGCTTTCCCTGTAATTTTGCTGCTTACAGTGGAATTGCTGTATTCGGTGAGGGGTGATCGTAGTAGCGTTCATACCTACGTTGGTGATACAGTGAGATCTTGATACTCAAGGGTGTTCTTTGGTTCGTACGTGCGTCGTACGTTCCACGTGGCACTACCATTCCTTACACTCGGTTCGCTACATCAACTATCACTCACATACGTTTGTGATAGCCTCAGTAGCCTACCTACTTGTAGTACTGGCTGTGCGGTGTTTATAGTTCATATGTGTGTTGGTGGGTTAAGCAATGCTAGAGGGGGATCCGGGAAGTGCCAGCCTGTGGCTAGTTTTTGCAGGCTGGTCTGGTCCCGAGTTGCTTTGCCCACACACCGGCGCACAGCTTTGGCTGTTAAGCCTTTTCTGCCATTGGGCCATAGGCCACAGGGTGGGAGCTGGCGGAGGATGAACCTGGAGGGGACATGGATGGCCAGCGAGGGTGGGAGAATCATCAGGGAGGATTCAGAGAGGAAGATTCCCCAGGGGGGGATCAGAGAGAGCTGCCAGGGGGAGTGGGTGCCGAGGCCGGCACCCATTCCTCAGGCAGGAAGGAGTATGTTCCGTTGTTGAACATTACAGAGGCAAGGTTCTTGAAGATGGGGAGGGACTGTTGATGCAAGTACCTCATCATGCAGTCACTGTGCCATCTCGCAAGGAGCTTGATGACATTAGAATCACATTTGCCCTGGAGCAAGGCCATAGCGCCTCCTGCGCGAAGGGACCGGGCAGAGATAGCTGCAGGGGAGATGCCAGTGGTATGGTAGAGGGTCTGGGCATAGACTCTCATGGAGGCTGTGACCGATGCTGCTCGAACTAGGGTGAGAGCCCCATTGTCAAAGTAACTGGCCAGCTTGAGGGATGGGCTGAAGGGGTGGGTGCTAGTGCAGCAGCGCTTGAGATGGAGTATCTGGCGAGCGCACGCTGCCACAGGGCAGCAGAGGGAGTCCCCACTTCGGGCATGAGCCACTACTTCACCTTTGTCGCCATTCTTCTGTGTAGTGAAGGTGAGGGTAACAGAGGTAGCAGCAAGAAGCTCATGCGCAGGACCGTCATGGTGGACTATTTTGGAGCCTAGGTAGAAGGAGACCTCCTTGAGGTGGAAGGCTTGATCATCCCTGGTAGTACCAGTGTACTCACCAGGCCGGAGGCAAAAGAAGAAGGCTATGCAGATCATGTTAGCAATGGCCTGCCTGGCTGGGGAAGGGTAGTCATGATATGCAAAGCGAAGTGCATGCATGACAAGGGTGATTGGGACTGGTTTGACCCTGCAAGGGGCGGGGTCCAATTTGGCATAGGCTTTGAACTGGGCAGTTAGCCTGAAGTCAAGACTGCCGGTTGAGTTGGTTCTGGGGTCTTTGGTCCCCATGCGGGCCAGCGTCTGGCCCACTGACCTGAGGGTGTCCGATACTGTGCAAGATCTGATGGGCTTGCGGCTACAGGAAAGCCTGCCGTCATGGAGGCGCTGGGCAAAGACTTGGAGGATTGGGATGGGGTCTCTAACAGATTGGAGGGTTGGTTCAAAGCCTTGAGACACACAGAAGTGAACCCATTGATTCCAATGGGCATCCTTGCGCTTGGCATAGAGTTCAGTGACTGAAGCTCGCATGGTCTTCTGGATAGAGCTAAGGTCAGAGCAGAATGCATGGCAGGTTTCAGGGGACATAAGATCCAGGGCAATTCCTGTGGGTAGGTGGTGTTGAAATGAAGGAGCAAGGCAGCGTCAGAGAGGGGTGATCGGGAGAGCAAATCAGCGAGGTGATTCACAGGGCCCGGGATGTAATCCCGGAGAGGGACATATTGGTGGAGGCGCTGGTGAAGGGACTGAATTCGAAGGAGGTAGGCTGCAGGCCCAGTAGTAGTAGTGGCGCCTTTCCTTTGCCAGTAGACAGTCGCTGTGTTGTCATAGCAGTTGTGGGTGGTTCTGTATTGGACACAGGCAGCATGGGCAAGGATGTCATTGTGTGCAATGGAACCAGCGAGCTCCAGGTCACTGTTGGTGATGGTGCCGTTGGGGTTGTCAAAGGTGACTAACTGGGAGGAGACCCACTTTGGGAAGGCATGTCTCCACAGGAAGGGTTGAATTTGTCCATCAGGGCGTGGAACAAAATGAATGCCCCCCATACCATATCCAGAGGCATCACAGGCGCCCAAGGTGGCAGGGAAGGTGTCTGGCACCAATTCAGCAATAGACGTTGGTCTGGTGGATAGACTTGTGGCTAGCCATTGGAAGTCCTGAATGAAGCGGTGTACTCGTTTGGTGAGCCGGATGCGCTGCCGGCCGGGATCTTGGTGTCGGAAGGCTTCTTGGAGGATGGAGAAGAGTCCCATGGAGCCAGGAATGGCAATAGCCATGGAACGTAGTTCACCCAGCAGTTGGTGCCACTGTTGGGTGGGGACATGGCGCTGGTGGGGGGTGATGGAGTGCAAGATCTCCTGTAGCCGTGTAACGCAATGGGGAGGGAGGCTGATGGTTTTGTTGATGGAATCAATGAGCCAGCCAAGGATAACCTTTGTAGTGGTCCAGGTGGCATCTCCTTGGAGCATTTTCTTGAGGGATGCGGGTTCCTGTCTGAATGGGTTGTCCGAGGCCTCAAGGGGGCGGAAAACTTTGTCGAGGGATTGAAAGAGCACCCGCTTGATGGCGCGGCGAGTCCATTGGTTGCCTTGAGCAAGGCCACAGAAGTCATCCACATAGACATCCCAGTAGCGCACAGGCTGCTTGCTGGGGGTGGTGCTATGGGGGGTGCGTTGGGTGGCCTCGGGAGGGGGATCCGGTGGGATCGCAATGGGGAGGGCACTGTGAGATAGGGCTTCAGAAGGGAGATCGAGTCGATGGGGGGTGAGCCTGGCCGCTGCCAGCCCCGTGGAGAGGGTGGCATTGGCCAAGTCTGCAATAGTTTCAGTGAATGCACAGAAATTGGGAGGGCTGGATGTCCACCCCATTGGGTTGGTGAGGGGGATTCCAATGAGAGGGGGTTGGCCCTTTCTGGAAGGGAACAGCACTCCGAGCTTCATGGTGTCGTCGGGGTTCAACTGGACCCGGTAGAATCCATCAGCTAGGTCTATCTTGGACATGTACACTGGACCGAACCTGCCGTTGGCGCGGTGAAGCTTGGTGAGTAGCCGGGGAAGTGTGTGGCCAAATTGCATGGCTTCTGCTGGGGCTAGAGGGATGGTGTCTTGGTTAACTTCAGAGTAGGTGTAATCTGAGATCATTCGGGGGCGCCGGTCTCGCTGAGGGACTAGCCCTAGTGGACTTAGCCGGAGGTGTGGAAGGTCTTGGATGAGACTGGCTGGGAGGACAGTCCATTGTTGTTTGTCCATCATGTCGGCATATTCTTCGCGAAGGAAGTCAATGCCTTGCCGGGAGGATTGGTGGGGGCCCCTGGATAGGGCCCCAGCTATTCGGGCAGTGGTCCAAGGGGGGTCATGCATGGAGGCCGGGGTTCCCTCATGCCCAAAGTGGGCGAGGAGGGGACCGGCTGGATGGGGTATAGCACCTACATCTGGGTGGATGTCACCGGTTCCCCGGATGGTCCGGATGAAGCCCCCCCAGCTAGTGCTGTTGTTGTAGGCGTGGATGGCTTTGGCGATGTGCACGTCCAGCCGGTCAATGGGGTAAGTGGGAGGTGGGCAGGGGGGAGGAGGACCCCGAGGAGGACTTGTGGGGGATGGGCGCCCCAGCGTCGTGCTGGGGCCCAGCGTGGGGGTGCTGGATGGAGGAGGATGGCGCAGACCGGCGTTGGTGTGTGGGCGGCGCAGACCGGCGTTGGTGTGTGGGCGGGGACCTAGACCGGCTTTGGCGATGTGCACGTCCAGCCGGTCAATGGGGTTACTGGGAGGTGGGCAGGTGGGAGGAGGACCCCGAGGAGGACCCCGTGTGGGGGATGGGCGCCCCAGCGTCGGGCTGGGGCCCAGCTTGGGGGTGCTGGATGGAGGAGGATGGCCCAGACCGGCGTTGGGGTGTGGGCGGGGACCCAGACCGGCGTTGGGGTATGGGCGTGGGAGGAGAGGAGGCCCCAGACCGGCGTTGGGGTATGGGCGTGGGAGGAGAGGAGGCCGCGGCAAGGAGCTGGGTGGGGGCGCGGAGCTGGGTGGGCTGAGGGGTGGAGCGACGAGCGCGCTGCAAGACGGGGTGGGGGGGTCAGAAACAACAACGCGAGGGTGTGGCTTACCTAAGTCAGATGGGAGGGGGGTTTCGGAGTGTGGAGAAGCTGCCGAGTGCGGCGCCGAGTGCGGTGAAGCTAGATGGATGCGTCGGGGGGGGGATGGATTGGGGTAAGGGAAGGAAGCGGAAGGGAAGGCGTTGCGTAGTGTGGAGTGTGGAGGGGTGGGTATTGGGATGGGGTGTGGTGAAGTCCCCTGTGGCAATGAGCTTGAGAGGGGGCGCGGCGCCTTGGATGTGGTGGCGCTTGCCGGCGAATCAGGCTGCATATGCCTCTTGGCACCACTCCCAGAGCTGGTCTTGCTCCCTGGATGTGATGGGGGAGTGGTCATAGAGGTGTCTGCATCCAGTGAAGCAGTTGCCCCGGATGTGCCAGGAATGGCAGCGTTCCCGGCCATTGGGGCGTTTGACAGGGGTTTTGCCTTTGGTTTTCATGGCTGCGATGACAGACCTCATGGTGTTCTTTGTGATTCTGGCGCTGATGGGATCGGAGGGATCGGAGAATCGGGAGTCTCTGGTGGGGTTGTGCAGCTGGTCTTGGCGCGGATTGTTGCCTCTCCCTCCTTGAGAGGGAGGGGCGCCTCCCGATTGAGCGGGAGGGGCGCTTGGAGGGGCGATCGGTGTGCTAGGTTGCTGGAGGGCTCGCAATGCATCGACGTTGGACACATTTGGGAGCCAGTTGAGGTTCTGGGTCATTCTGAACCTGTGGATGTCTTCCCCAAAGTCTGGGGAAGGGAGGGTGGTGTCTGCTTCCCATTGTTCTTCTAGCCAACCTCAAATGCGGACCTGGAAGTAGTACACCACAATTGCAGGAGTGATCCGGTCGCCTAGTTCATCTGCTATGGCCCTTCTGAGGGGCATTTGTTGCCACTCTAACCTGGAGAGACCGCGTTGGTAAGCTTTCACTACATTATGTGTGGCGCCTAGAATGGTGGCTAGTACCGCCAAGTAGCTTTTCAGCTGAGTGGTAGCCTCTGTCCAATCCAGGGGGATGTAGGCTTTGGTCTTTTGCAAATCCAGAGAGTCCTTGAGGGAGAGGGAGTTGCCATGGGTGGAGATCATGGTGTCATATGCTGCTACATTAGCGGCCGCTTCATGCTCGCGCTTGAGGGTAGCCGCTGATCCTCCTGGGGGGGTGAAGGCTAGGGGGAGTATGCCGTCTGCTACATCAAAGGGGTCAGTCCCATAGAAGTTGCAATCTTGGAACCTTTTGAGTACTGCTGTGGTGATGAGTGGCGCTTGGATGCCAAGATTGTAGGCATCTGTGGCCACTTGACTTTGGAGGACCATGTGGGTCTTTTCATGCTTGCTCTTCTTGGCCCAGGCTGTGTAGATGGGGGGAAGATCGGATTCGGTTGTTTTCCCACAGAGGAGTAGGAGCCTTTCAGTGTAAAGGTTCCCCCACACTTCTCTTACAGAGTGCAGCTTAGAGGATTCTTGTCGTCTTTGGTCTAGAGACTCACTCAGTCTTAGTTGCTGGTCAGTGAGCGCTGAGAAGGCTGCGGTGAGGGAAGGGTCTGCCGGCGCCGGGCCTGCTAGGCCTGGGAGGTCTCGGAGGAGGACATTCTTCTTCATGTAGGCGCGGAGGTTGGCTTCCGCTCTGAAGGCAGGTCCGGGTTCTAGGAGCCGGATGGCGCCCAGAAGAGTGGTAGGTTGTGTCCCCACAGCCCAGAGTGCATCTAATAAGGGTTTGCAGATGTCCTCCAACCCTTGCTGGTGGATGTGGGGTTGGAGAACTTGGAAGGCCTGCTTCGGGGTGAGGCCCCTGCACAACACCAGTGGGATGAATTCGAAGGGTAGGAAACACACCTTGTGAGCCTGGAGCATTTCGGTGTGGGCAGTCCCTTCAGGAATGGCCGGGATGTAATCTCTCTTGGGGTGTTGGGATAAATTGGCTGCATGGTGAGCTAGAAGGTACACCCGGCTTGCTGCTGCTCTTGACAGCAGGGCTGAGTCCACCCGCACCAGCTCCACCTCTTGTCCTTCCACATCATCAATGTATCCAAAGGCTCGGCCCCTGTTGGCGGATGGCTGGGTGATGGTTCCTGGATAGCGTCGGAGGCCATGGATGACCCGGAGGCGGTCCACCCCTGCTGCATCTTCTTGGAAGATGCCCAAGCTGCCAATAGCTTGTGCATTGAAAATATCCAGGAGGAGGGGGAGAAGCCGTTCCCCATCAGCTTCATTGAACAGGGTGTAGATGGCTTGGTAGATGTCATGCCTCGCAGGCGCTTCTCCAAAGGGCCCTTCCCCTAGGAAGAACTCCCTGTAGTTCATTGTCGTGTAGCTAAAGGTCGAGCCGGATTCCTGGCCGGAAGTCGGCGGTGTAAGCGTTTACCTACAAAGTCGGTCGGATTAGAGAGACGCGTTGGGCTTCTCTGGTGGAGGATCCTCCCGTAGGGCGAAAAACCGACGCGTTGCGATAGATAACTATCGGACCGGGCTTGTACTTGTACAAGAAGGAAGTCGTCGATGTAGGCGTCTACCTACGTCGATGAGATTAGAGAGACGCGTTGGGCCTCTCTGGTGGGGATCGTCCTCACGTTGGGAGAAACGACGCGTCGCGATAGGTGACTATCGGACCAAGGTAGGCTTGTACGGGTACAATAGGGAAGACTAGTGGACCTGGACGTATAAGCCTTTTTATTCTACTACTAATCGTTTTAGGAGCAAAAAGAGTGAGCTGTAGGCTTGGTTTTGCTGGAGGAATCCTTTACCGGCTTGTTTGTGCTTTCCCTGTAATTTTGCTGCTTACAGTGGAATTGCTGTATTCGGTGAGGGGTGATCGTAGTAGCGTTCGTACCTACGTTGGTGATACAGTGAGATCTTGATACTCAAGGGTGTTCTTTGGTTCGTACGTGCGTCGTACGTTCCACGTGGCACTACCATTCCTTACACTCGGTTCGCTACATCAATTCTGCTGCTGCTGTATTAGCGGCGTGTATCGGTCTTACTGTATCGGTCATTCGATGGTATTGGTCATTTTGTTATATACGAGGTTAAGTGTTTTATCTGATTGGGCATATGCTTGTTCGTGGTATTTGATATGGATGAGGCCCATTCGGAATCGGTATTGATTTTCTTGATTGCAATAAGTAATTTCCTCACGGGATATCAAGTAAATTCTTTTGAATGTACTTATGGATTCCAAGTGTTTACTTATTGGTCAGGTCTTTGGATATGTCTTGTTTCTAACCAATTCACCCCTTTTGTTTGTAGTCCTAAGTGATATCGTTTTTACCACTTAGGGATTTCCAAGTAGTGGAGGTGCGTTTGATTCTAAGCCTCGATCGGTGGAATATTCGTATCTCGTATTCCGCACCTCGGTTGTCGTTTCGTTCGTTTTGTCAGCTTTTTTGATCAAATTTGATGCCGACAACAGTCCGTATTTTTCGCCGACAACACACCCCTTGATCCAACATGATAGATGATATATGTTGGATTACTGTCGGTGTATACGTTGCCTTTGAATGATTTAACCTGGGTAGTGTCCCATGATATATCTTGCATGTCGGGCGTGCAAGATCCATCCCAATGGTTTGGTTAGATCATCAGCAGGGTTGATAACTCCAGGAATATGGATCATCTCGATTTCACCATTTTCTTTCCATGCTTGGATGGCAAAGAACCTGATTTCAATATGTCTGGTTCTTTCAGTTGGCTTCTGGGCATTTATGATTTCAATTGCTGATGCATTGTCTTCATAGATCGGAGTGGCGCCAACTTGGACAAATCCTAATTCCTTGAGTATGGACCTGAGGTATCTTGCTGTTTTGGCCGTTGTGGCTGCAGCGATGAATTCTGCTTCTGTAGAGCTCTGTGCCGTGAGTGACTAAGCCTTGGGTCTATAAACAATTGCTCCACCAGCATAGGTAAAGACATAGCCTGTGGTGGACCTGCAATGTTTTGGATCATTTCCAAATGCTGCATCAACGAAACACATCAGTTTGGCTTGCTTGATATCTTCAGGGTATTTGGGGAGTGACACATCTTGGACTACATCGTCGTATGGTTCCCCTGGAGGCAAGGATGGCTCTGCATTTGGTCTGTAGAACCTAATACCCCAGGATCTGGTTGTTCTGAGGTAGCGAGCTATGTTCTTTAGGCTGGAATAGTGGAAAGCAGTGGGATTGGAGCTGTACTTTGACATCAGGGTCACTGCATAGCCAATGTCTGGCCGGCAGCTCACATATGCAAACATCATTTCACCTAAGAGCAGTGTCCTGTAGGAGAAGCCAGATGTGGATTGCAATTCAGCATGTTCCTTGGTGCCTTCTAATGGTCCATCCGTATGTGATTGAAGTTGACTCAGCAATTCAGTTGATAATGGCGCCGATGGCTTGGAATGAGGTTTCATCTTAGAATCAGTTTCCCAACCATGGGATGTCATAATTCTGTCAATGTAATTTGCACAGGACAGTTCAATGTAGTCAGCTGTCTGTTTGACATCAATTCCATTGAAGTCTTCAAGCAATCCCATTTTTGTGAAGGGGATTACATCTTCCTTAGGTAGCTTGAGTTTTGCGCCAATGATGTCGTAGATCTTGTCAGATATGGATTCTGATGTGCAAGCCAGTGCAAAATCATCGACTTGTCTCAGCATGTAGACTGTTTCACCTTCAAAAACTGTCGTCTAGATCATTCTGTCATGTGTGGTGGTCTTGAAGTTGATATCAGGACCTTTCAAGATCTTGTTGATGTGGCTTTCCCAGAGTCTACCTGATTCCAGATGGCCTTGGAGTGCTCGAAGGACAGGAAGCACCAACCTTCTGTCGATGTCTGTGCCATGCTTGTGTTTATACCATTCTACATATGCATCATCAATAGTCATGTATGTAGGGATGTTGGGCCCTGGAGAATGGGCATAGGCGTCAGCCACATCCTCTCCAGCATATACGTTGAGATTGAGGCTAGCTGCAATGGCAAAAAACAATCTTTGGATGGGGTGTTCAACACATGATGAGTATGACATGGCAATAGCATGCAGGGTTGGAGCTGCATATTTGCTTCCATTGCAACATTGCCTGGCTCTTCGGACACCATTCCTTTTGACATTGTATTGCCAATGGGGTCTGAGAATAATGGCATCTGGGTCCTTAGGGTATGGAATGGGGGATCCAAAAATTTCTAAGTCTGCAAACTGGTCAAGTTGTTTGCGCTCTCCAGCTTCCCATTCAGTCCATGTGGATAATGACTTGAGGTTTCTGCAAGTGAAGTGCCCTAGTGCTTGTTCTTCTGGTGTGGTTGCTTTTGAATTGATGGCCTTGATTAAGAGTTGAATTTGTTCAGTTGGTAGTGAATCTGCATCTAGCGGTAGTGCATGATTGCCTGGTTTATGAAGCTTGGTGATGGCTCGAAGTGATGCAATATCAATAGTGGGAATGACGACATCCATGTCATCCTCAGTTGGTGCCAAATGTCTTTGGATGGAGGCATGGAGTGCTTTGGTGTTGTCAACTTGGTTGATTCTGGATTGGATGATATTCTTGTATTTGGTGCCAATGTTCTTGATAGTCTTGATGGATGAAATCCGGTCCAAAAAAGGTGGATCTTCTTCATCAGTGGGTTCCTTCCAAGAAGTATTGGGGGCAAATAAACCATATTCATTCGAGTGTTTCCTGACTTCTTTCATAGACAATTTCTCTTCAAGTGCAAAGGTAATGGGTGTATCTATTGAAGAATCCCTCACCCCTTGAGCGTGTGATGCATGCAAGGCTGAGGTAACATCAGCAGCAGTAAACACACGGCTGTGATTGATAGATACAATATAAGCTCCGCGGAGCTTGGACAGAGATTTCTTATGAGAGGAGAAAAGCTGGGAGGCAGGACTTTTGGGAAGGATATCTGTGACGTAGGCTCTGCCAAGGAGTGAATCATTGGCATATCTGAGACCAAATGCTGGGTCAGCACACGAACGTGAGACAGGGAGCCTGAGGTTGGTGAGATCGGCAAAAGGTGAGATGGAGAATTGAAAATCACTGGATGACACCTCATTTGGTTCCACAGGAAGTGGAATGTTGTCATCAGTCCTGAGCAAGTGCTTGACATTTGTAGGAAGATCAGTAAGTGGTAAGTCATTCATGCCTTTGTCAAACCGGACATGGGTGGCTATCTTGACTCTGTGCGTTTCAGTATCATACCAACGGATGTTTCTGGTAGTGTATGGGACAAAACCCAGGAATATTCCCTTGCGCGCATTGGGTTTGAGCTTGATTGATCGCTTGCCTGGAGGTCTAACCCAAACTCTGCAACCAAATGTTCGGAAGCCAGTGAGATTTTCCTTATGTCCAGTTGACAATTCCAATGGTGAATGGTGCTGGGTGCCTTCAGGGAATGCATTTGACAACCACAGGGCATGATAGAATGCAAAGGGCCAGAACTTGATGGGCAAATTTGCACCAGTGAGCATGGCTCTTATTGAGTTAGCGAGAGTGCGGTGGGCTCTTTCAACTGTACCATTTTGATGGGAAGCATCAGCGCCAGTTGGGAAAATGGAGTATCCAAACACAGAGAAGAGGTTTCTGATATCAGGGTTGTGATAGAGTTCTCCACCTTGATCAACTGAGATATACTTGTTGGCACAAGCTGGGTTGTGCTGGGAGAAGAAATGTTCGAGCCAGTGGAGTGGTGCTGCTTTAGAAATTCTGGTATCACCATATTTCATACCAGTGTCGTGATCTGTGATGAGGATCCAAGCTGTCTCACCATGTATGCCTTCGTAGTCCCGCTTTTGTTTACTGTTGGATGATTTGGCACCTGAAAAAGCAAAGTCAATCGACAAGCCCTGGAATGGTTGTGTGGCCTTTCTGGTGGAATGGGAGCCAGCAGGTGTTTTTGTTTGCTTACATTGAATACAAGTTGGGCATTGATCAAGGACGCTTGTTTGGCGTTGGAACTTTGGTGCTCCAAGAATGTGTTTGTGAGCGTTGTAGAGGAAGTCATCGCATGGGTGTCCGAGTCGCTGATGCCAAAGAAGCTTTGACAATGTCTTGGCTTTGATGGCTTGAATGGGGATATTTTTGTCCACAAGCTTGGTGAAAAACAATTTTGCATCAAACTTTGGTATGTTGGTGGTATCAAACTGAGCTCTTGCTGCTTCAGTGCATTTTTGCAGTGTCACAATGTTAGTGTAGATATTGTACCTATAGTTACTAATGGCTTCTTTGGAGGCCAGTTCGCAAGCTTTCTTGAACTTCATGTCGGTGGCTAAAGCATAGGCTGAAGATGTTGCACAATTGGCATATGGTGATGCAAAATCAACATCTGGTATCAATACTGGATGTGTGAAGCACTGACAATCAATGATGCTTCCATGTAGGACAATGCTTTTGGCGGTGCTTTGCTTGTGATGGCAAATAATGGTGAGGTTGCCATTCTGTTGGGCAGATGAGTCATGGGTGTCAGTGAAGGCTTTATGTATGGACTGTCCACTGAACTGATGTCTCATTTGAGATGTCATTCCACAAAGATCATTCTCACTCAGTAATGTTGTTGACAGGGAGGGAGAATAATAGAAGAAGACTTTGAGATACCCTATGTGATTGGGTGCAGGAATATGCAAGTAGCCAGATCCTTCCAGAATGCAGGTGGCTGCCTTTCCGCCTATTGCTACTGTGAGCCTGACCGGACATTTTCTCAGCTTGGTGTAAGGTTTGTAACCATGCAGGATATGCTTTAGGTTTGTGCAGGAAACTTTGGCACCTGTATCAATCTACGCTCTGACACCTTGTTGGAAATATGCTGCAGCCGCAATAGGATCTGAAGGGACAAGATTCTTAACATGGTTGGTATCAACTGGGATAGGATTGTCTCTGTCAAAGTTGGGATCTCCATTGATCCCCATATGTGATTCTAATACAGGGGCTGTAACCTCAGGTGATTCCGTATCACAGTAGACGTCAATTGGAATTGAGGGTTGTAAGCTATCCCTAGGGAGAAGATTGACAGCACCAATCTGAAAAGATTCGTAGGAGCTGACACTACAGCTGGATTCCAAGGAGGGACACAAGCTGTCTACTTGTGGGGCTGCGGCATTGTCAAATCCTTGAAGTTCATCTTGAGGTGTTGTCATGTGGCTGCGAGAAAAACTGTCTATTCTCGGCCTTGGCAAAATTTTGACCCTCTGTTACCTCATCTGGGGGGACCTCATCTTGATCTTCATCTTCAATGTTGATCTGGGAGATTTGTTGAGTAGAATCTAAGAGCTGTTGGGTTTCTCTATTGCATTTGTTCAGAAAAACAGCCGCAGAAATCCTATGTTTCTTGAGGGATTCAACATCTTGTAAGGCAGGACAATTATCAAAATTATGACCGGACGTGTGGCAAACAATGCATTTTCTGGATGTGTCAAAGAGACTGGGTTGCTTATCGAATGCAGTGATGGCATTGCAATATGCTTAATGGAGGAAGGGATCGTCAGATTCTTCATCCATCTCAGGGTATCCAAGGGATTCAATCAGGCTGATTGAGTGAGAAGTCAGAGTAGAAGGTGTTCTAACAGTATTGTTGCCAGCGCGCTTTTGGAACCTATCATTCCGGCAAGGACCTGGTCTGGTGCCTGTGACGGGCAATTGCTTGGACAGACTTGGTTTGGAGGTTTTGTCCTTGTACTTCTTTTCAGCCTTTATCTCTTGTTCATATGTTTGCAGGGTTTGTAGGAGCCTACCTGCTTTGTATTTGTCTCGTTTGAATTGGTCATCTGAGTCGCGTTCATCTTCTGTTTTCTCAAATAGTTCATGAGAGAGAGTGGTTCCTGCAATGAGTAGACACAAGATCCTACGAGGTTTCTATGCCAGATGGATCCATCGAGATCTACACGGCAAATGTGCTTGCGGAGAATCTCTATTCCTCCGTGGATGATGAGGGGCGCATGTACTGTCTCCTGAACGAACTCCTTGACTATGAAAAGGGTAAGGAGGCTCTGACAATACAGCAGGGAACTATCACTACTAAGTCCGGACAAACACGGACTAAGCCAACAACCAAAGGGTGGAGAATCCTGGTCAGTTGGAAAGATGGAACTTCTTCTTGGGCAAAGTTAAGTGACATGAAGGAAAGTTTCCCCGTCGAAATGGCCCTGTTTGCCAAAGAACAAGGCATAATAGATGAACCAGCGTTTAAGTGGTGGGCCTATCGGGTAATTCGAAAGAAAGATCGGATTATCTCCAGCGCCAAGACCAAATATTGGACCAAATCCCATAAGTATGGGATTAAACTACCAAAAACAATTGCTGAAGCAAGAAGGATAGATGAAGAATCTGGCAGTGACTATTGGGTTCGGGCTATTGCAAAAGAAATGAAGAACAATTTCATAGCCTTTGATTTCAACGACGAGGACAAAGTACCGGTGGCACATACAAAAATCACCATGCACATGGTATTTGATGTGAAGATAGATCTAACCTGGAAGGCCCGACTTGTTGGGGACGGGCATAAAGTGCCCGAAATATCACGGGAGTATACTACTTACTCGAGCATACCCAGCAGGTATTCGGTCCGGATGTTCTTCCTAGTCGCTGCACTTAACGACCTTGAGGTCTTAAGTGCCGAAATCCAAAACGCATACTTAACCGCACCGATAAAGGAGAAATACTACACAGTGGCTACGTTGGAACAAGGGTTCGCACCAGAGTTATGTGGAAAGCCCTGCAAAATTGTAAGAGCTCTGTATCGTTTACCAGTCGCGGGCGCATCATTTCGATCTCATCTGTCTGAGCACTTAAGGGGACTTGGATATAAGTCTTGCAAAGCAGATCCGGACGTATATATGCGGCCGGCTATAAAGAAAGATGGCTCGGCATATTATGAATACTGTGTGGCATATGTGGATGATATCCTTGTATGTGGAATGGATCCGAAGTTCCAAATGGATGCAATTGAAAGGCAATTCAAACTGAAGGATGGGACTGTTGAACAACCCACTTTCTATCTAGGGGCAGTCATTGGCAACATGTCCGTTGATGGGGCTGAGTACTGGTCCATGTCTTCAACTAAGTATACGTCCAAAGCTGTTAAATCTGTTGAAAAGGAATCAGTAAAGGGCAATATGCCTTCAAGATACTCCCGAAATCTGCAAAATCACAATTGGTAACTGGATATAGGCCCGAAATCGACGCCTCACCGGAACTTGGTTCGGAGAAACAAAACTATTACCAGGGTTTAATAGGTATACTCCATTGGATATGTGAACTCGGAAGGCTAGATATTGTAATGCCTGTTTCACTTATGTCCCGGTATCTTGCACAGGCCCGAGAAGGGCGGCATCTAAACCAATTGTTTCATTTGTTTGCATACTTAAAGAATTACAGCAAATCAAAGTTGGTGTTTGACTGCTCCATCCCAGAACTTGATGAATCAGTATTCCACGAATGTGACTGGGCTGAATTTTATCCGGAAGCGGGGGAGCTAATTCCTCCAGATATGCCCGAGCCACGAGGAAAGGCTGTAACTACCACATGCTTTGTTGTTATTTTCCTTTTGAAACTGGCTGTTGAGCTGATTCAATCCAAAGGCAAAGAAGAGCAACAGGAGCTTTAGCTGCAGGCCGGTTGAGGTGCCGGTCTGTTCTGTTCTAATATTTCTCTGATATCCACTACGATTGGATGTTAATCCAACCAGATCTATTCTGACTATCGACCAATCGGCGCAATCAGTTAGATCTTAGGCTTGTAGTTCTACAAATGGGACGCAAAGGAGGCGTCCGGTGCAAGGTTTAAGGTTGAATAATCAAATAATCTAAAAGTATGAGATAAAGAGATGTTTCTTGCTGGAGAGCAAGTATCTCTTTTAAAGATCAGTGCTGCCGCTAATACAGCACGCGAATTTACGTGTTGCCGCTAATACAGCACGTATTTTATACAGAAAACAAGTAACAAGTTCGTGAGCAGCGCTCCGAACCGACAGCACACTTAACAAGAGATTGCATGTGCGAACCTCTAGTGTGTGTTCTTCTTCGATTACTAAGTATCGAACTTTGATCGTAAGAATGACTGTTGTTCGATCACTAAGTATCGAATTTGGGTGTCAGAATGACGATTGCGCCTCTGGTTCGGTCTTATTCCAATCTCACATAGAGAAAGATGTAACCTTCGAGTCTCATTATTCCAAACGTTAAAGGTGCACATGACTTGGTTGTTTGTATGTTCGACTCGTATTATCGTATCATTCCGGTTGCAGTACTGTAAGTTATGTAGGAATGTACGTACATAGGTTCGAGTACCATAACTGTCTCATACGTACGAAAGGAATTTAATATGCCCCATCTTCTTGCAAGTGATGAAGCACTAGCATTATCCTGTGAGAAGAACAACCAAAATTCCCTGAGTACGTATGTGAGGAACATGTAATATGCCCCATCCGCTTACTCGATAGAAAGGAATAAATCTTTATCACAGGAAGAGTACCGTACCAAAGGAGAAGAATGCCCCATGATTGGGCATGGATTTGCATAGACCAAGATGCCCCATGGGTAGGCATCGATTTTGCATATAGTAAGATGTCCCATGATTGGACATCGGGTATCACTGAGTAACAAATCGGGGACGATTGACTGATGGTCGAGTCGTGGGGATTGATTGCTCAAAACTCAGTAATTGATTGAGTATCAAATTGAAGATGATTGAACCGTATGAGATTCGATTGATCAAGACGAGACATCGACTGTGACTATAGATCTAATCGTAGATCGAAGCGTAGATCAATTCATTGATCGTAGATTGACCATAGATCAAATCGTAGAGCAAATTGTATAACAACGCGTAGATCAAATCATAGATCAAATTGTGGATCAAATCGTGGATTTGTAGTCGTAGAATTCGATTGATAGTAGATGCTCAAATCAGATGTAATCAAATCGTAGAATAGGTTTGGGAATCGAATCGTAGTATCGTTGATATACTAATCGTAGAACCAAAGATGCATGTAGTGCCCCACGATTGGGAGGGAAGACTTGCTGTCGTGCCCCATGATTGGAAAGGAGGACTTGCGAGTGGTCGTGATGGCTGTCTTGTACAGAAGAAGTGCCCCTGCAAGAGAGCCGGAAGGGCAACAGGGCAAGTGATGACCAATGGAAACTAAGACTGGTTTGATCGTACGTAACTTGGAGTGGATTCTCAAGTATCGGTTGATCGGATCGGAGGATCATAGGTATAGTTGGAGCGTAGATTGATCTTAGATTGAGCGTAGATCAAATCGTAGAGCAAATTGTATAACAACGCGTAGATCAAATCATAGATCAAATCGTAGATCTGTAATCGTAGAATTCGATTGATCGTAGATTCTCAAACATCGGTCGTACAAGCAATTCATAAGCAATCTATTGATGAGTCGTAGATGGAACCGATGGTTTGTAGAAAGCGAGTGATCAAAATCAATCAATCGTAATTGTAGCTTGATACCTTGATGGTGGCGTACATGTGTCAATTGTAGGCTTGATCATAGACAAAACATAGAAGTCGATTGATCAAAAACAACGAGAATTGGATTGATCGGAGATGTAGAATCAAATCGGAGGATGCAATTGATCAAATACAATCGTAATCGAAGCTTGATCGTGGAATCTAATCGGAGATTGTGATGCCCCATGAATCGAATGTGGATATTAGATTGAACGGTTGTAGATACCATAATTGATTTGTAGGAAATTAAATTGTAGATATCAATCTTGGAATAAATCATAGAAATCTTGGCTTGAATTAGATTGAACATACACCTCGATAGATCAAATTCAATCGTAATCGAAATGGAAACATAGAATCGAATCGTAGGAATTGAGGGATCAAGTTCAATCGTGATAGAAAGAATCAAAGTCAATCTAACCGTAGAAAGTAATTGGTCATGGATATCAACATGGAATGAACTGTAGAATCGATGGAATGGATGGATCAAATCGTATCTTGAGAAGCAACTCGTGGAGGACAAATTTTCGTGAGCGGGATGCCCCATGGTTATGCATTGATTAGGCATAAATCACGCGATTTGTAGATACAACCATAATCAATTCGTAGGAGATCAATTTGTAGATACAACCATAATTGATTCGTAAATATCAATCTAGGGAGATACGGTACCAACTTGGAGAATGAAATCAGAGAATTGATTTGTATAAATCGAGAGATATGTTAAAGGCAGAACGGAGACGTAGAATCATTGGACTGATCAACAAGTTGTAGAGATCGATTGATCACATTGTAGAAATTGATTGGTCAAATGCAATCGAATCGTGGAAGCAAATCATATCAATCGATCGTGGTGAATTGGATGCTTGGGTATTCATCACCTTGAAAATGTATGATGAAGAAATCGCGTCGTAAGATTTCGTGTGGTCGTAGATTAGATCCTTTCAAATAGTCATGTTGACTGTTCTGGAAATCGTTTGATCGTAGATACCAAAGATTCTCAAAGACACCAATCATAGAATCACGTCGTAAGACTGCGTGTGATTGTAGATTAGATCCTTGCAAATAGTCAATGGATCGTCAGATGACGTCATCATAAATCCAGTTAGCAAACAAGAGAGTGGCATGTAGGTGATACATCGTAGATGGATCGTAGATCAAATCATAGAGCAAATCAGGTGACGTCGTCGTAGAGCCAATTGGCACGCAAGAGAGTAGCATGTAATTGATACAGGTTGATCTTGAGAGCATCACGGTGCCGTTTGGTGATACTGACAGCAGGCAAATCGTAGGTCATAGAATAAGTAGATGGCTTCTCAACTGGACAAAATGATGCCCCATAAAAAGGCTTCTTAACTGAGCTTGAAACGACACTATCTTTAGAAGATGCCCCAGATGGTGGAAGTTGCAAAGAAGAATTGCAAGAAGGCTGGGGTGCAGAACGAGCACGATGAAATGCCACGGTTTCAGACTGAGGATAAAATGTCCATGTAGAGTTGGTGGGAGGTGTATAGAAACTTCGAGCTCGAGGGGAATGTGACGCACCATTGCGTTTAGAGGGAACATCTCCAGTAGGAATGTCTGCAGGAACAATATTAGGAGTGGAGAAAGAGTCAACTTTGCTGAAGCGTACGGATTCAGTGCTGGGGGGATATGTCCAAGTGTAGGTAGAAGTACCGGTGGAGGTGGATTCAGCAGTTGATCCAGGATTGGAACTACCATGGAGTCCTGTAGGGGTCTCGGGATTGTCAACAGTAGGGTGGTCAGCCGTTTTGCAGGCAGTAGTAGGAGGGCTGTTATGAACAGCGGGAGTGCTACGGGTGGAATGAACGGGTGCGCGAGTTGATTCTGGTGCTGCTGGAGGCATTGGAGGTGACACTGGATTGTGGAGCTTGACGAAATGAAAGTAAGCCTTACGGCCATCACGTGTCCTTCGGTGGTACAGTACAAACGAGGAAGAAAGATCACCTTGGAACACATGCCGGAGGAGTTTCCAGAAGAATGCACATTGTTCTTCAAGGAGGGCCTTGGAATACCCTGTGAGCGCGGTACGCGGCCAGTCTGGATCAAGGAATGTATGGGTGTCTATATCAGATGTTTCCAGTGTGGCCGTGAATTTGACAAGCCAACGCTCAAATCTTGCATCTTGTTGTAGCACTGGAAAGGTGGTCTCGTCCCTTGGTTTTCTGATCCATGATTCATATTTTAGCTGGTCTATCGATTTTGTCGATCGACCTGGTCCATCTGGTGGTATGCCGTGAGTGTTCACTACTACCCTGTTGGTCGTGGAGTCTCTGTTGGCTTTGACGATCCCACGCCAGTATTTCCTAAAGGCTTCCTTGGTGTAATGGTCACGTTCTTCCCAGTCTAGACCCTGTTCAGTGAGCCGTCGACCAAAATCAACGAATCGCTGTAACCTTATCTGTACATGCCGAGTTAGTGGTACTCGTGCACCCCCTTCCTGATATGTGAGAGCATCGATGTCGTCTTCTATAAATAGGAAATCTGACCATGTCCTATACTGGCGAGCGATGAGCGCCTCACACAAGGTGCAGTGGGATTCCTTTGGGGCATCGAAGGAGTCGTGTAGGAATGTGGCTAGTGCTTGATCAAATGATGGGAAGAGGTCCGAGATGGAGACAACCTCTTTATCAGCTTCTTGAGTAGTGTTATCCTGTTGGTCGGGCGTCATAATCGTAGGTAGATGCCGTTTTCGCAGCGAATGGGGTAGTACGTAGGACAGTGAATGCCGACTTCGATGAGATACGACGTGCCGGTGACGCGGAGAGGCAACAAAGATCCGTTTACTGCGTTTGTTGTTGTTGACAAACGCCGTAGTTTTCTTGCATCGAGAAAATTGGATATCTCTGTCAGTATTGGGAGATAGATGACCAGAGTGGTATCGGCGTGTCCGCAATAACGAGGGGGAGCCGTTTCCGATGAGATACGACGTGTCGTCGTTGATTGAGAGAAGAAAAATTTCGCTTTCAAAAAAAATCCCGTTTGAATGCCTACTTCGATGAGGTACGGCAGGCGTGTAGTTGGCTTAGTTGGTCCGTAAGAATAGAAGTAACGGATACAGGAACGCGTAGAGGCCTTCTATTCGCAGCTTTTCAGTATTGTCGTGTGTATGACAATCGCCGTGTCTTTCTTGTATCATGTAATCGGATCAGGGAACTATCAATCGTCGTCCATAGTCGAGTCGATCAATGATCTGCTGTCAGATTGTTTCTTGTATCGTCGTGTCTGCAATAGAGATGGGAAGTCGTTTTCGATGGGATACGACGTGCCGGTGGCGTGGAGAGGCAACGAAAATTGACTTATATGAGATGTGTTGGAAAACAACAAAGATTCGATTACAAAAAATTCGATTAATTCGTATCGAAAAATTCGATTAATTCGGATCGTCGTTGGTGCTGGTTCTCAATTGCTTGGCCTCTTGAACGCAATTGACGTTGTTGTGTAGATGAAAAGGTGTAAGACAGCTATTGTTGGAACAGCTGTAGTCGATGGTTTGTGGTGCTTAGCACAATCAAATGATGGGCGTCGTGGAGTGTAGATGCGGAAATAAATGTAATCCGGGGAACTTGCAATGCGGTCCTTGGATGGGGGGATTGCTATCGGCGTGTCCGATGCAATGGGCTTCTATTAAAGACTTCGGCTTGTCCGATTTGTGTCTTTGTTATGCTGTAATCGGATCAGAGAACTATCAATCGTCGTCCGTAGTCGAGTCGATCGATGATCTGCTGTCGGATTGTTTTTCGTCGTTGTAGAGTGCTCTTACTGCGTCGTCTTCTTCTTTTGCAAGCTTCAACAAGCTTGCGACTGTTAATCTGTTATTTTCCTTTTGAAACTGGCTGTTGAGCTGATTCAATCCAAAGGCAAAGAAGAGCAACAGGAGCTTTAGCTGCAGGCCGGTTGAGGTGCCGGTCTGTTCTGTTCTAATATTTCTCTGATATCCACTGCGATTGGATGTTAATCCAACCAGATCTATTCTGACTATCGACCAATCGGCGCAATCAGTTAGATCTTAGGCTTGTAGCTCTACAAATGGGACGCAAAGGAGGCGTCCGGTGCAAGGTTTAAGGTTGAATAATCAAATAATCTAAAAGTATGAGATAAAGAGATGTTTCTTGCTGGAGAGCAAGTATCTCTTTTAAAGATCGGTGCTGCCGCTAATACAGCACGCGAATTTACGTGTTGCCGCTAATACAGCACGTATTTTATACAGAAAACAAGTAACAAGTTCGTGAGCAGCGCTCCGAACCGACAGCACACTTAACAAGAGATTGCATGTGCGAACCTCTAGTGTGTGTTCTTCTTCGATTACTAAGTATCGAACTTTGATCGTAAGAATGACTGTTGTTCGATCACTAAGTATCGAATTTGGGTGTCAGAATGACGATTGCGCCTCTGGTTCGGTCTTATTCCAATCTCACATAGAGAAAGATGTAACCTTCGAGTCTCATTATTCCAAACGTTAAAGGTGCACATGACTTGGTTGTTTGTATGTTCGACTCGTATTATCGTATCATTCCGGTTGCAGTACTGTAAGTTACATAGGAATGTACGTACATAGGTTTGAGTACCATAACTGTCTCATACGTACGAAAGGAATTTAATATTTGTGGACGCCGACCAAGCCGGTTGCAAGGCTACTAGGAGATCCCATACGGGAATCATCATCTTTGTTAACAGGGCACCAATCCTATGGTTCTCTAAGAGGCAAACAACCGTTGAAACATCCACGTTTGGCTCATAAATTGTGGCACTTAAGATTGCAATTGAAATGGTAGAAGGTCTACGGTATAAGCTCAGAATGATGGGCATACCTATACTAGAAGGATCAACCAACATGTACTGTGACAATGACTCGGTTGTTAAGAGTGTAACACACCCGGAAAGCTCTTGTAAGAAGAAGCACAACAGTATTCACTTGCTTACCACAAAGCGCGCGAATGCATTGCGGGAAAGATTATCCGGATTGGCAAGGAACCCGGTGAAACTAATATTACAGATCTACTCACTACTAAGCTTATGGGTGGAGTAAAGCTATTCTCCTTATGTAGGAGATGCATGTGGAGATGCAAATAAAAGGACCGACCCTTAAGGTATCTTCTACAAGTACTTAACACTACGAGTACGAAGACACGGGGACTCTAGAAAAGCGCCGGTAGCAAACGTACAGACGTACGAACATTCGGAGCTACACACGAATGAGATAACACACGTATGACTACTAACAGGCAAATAAGCGAGCCGACTCGCTGAATCGCTAACCGTAAGGGTGCGCTAATAGTGCACCAATAGAGGTTCGATACAAGTAATCATCTTACATGAAAAAACACTCACAAATCTAAATACTAATACGTGAAATCACTGAATACCACTAGACTTATCTAGTACCGGTAGACTACATGTTTAAGGTGTTAGTGAAGTAGTAAGCTCACGAGAGCAAAACTAAACAGGCGTAGTTCTATATGTAACTACCCCTCCTCCGTTTTGGTTGGCAAGACTCATCCCCTCTCTAAAGAAAAATTCGAGGCGCGCGCGCCGAGAATTTTTCTTTAGATAGGGGATGAGTCTTGCCAACCAAATCGACTCCGAGTAGTATTGGGGGTGGGAGTTTTCTTTAGGCTGCTTCCTTTCTTTTACGAGGGCGCAGCCCGAGGAAAAGAAAGGAAGCAGCCTAAAGAAAACTCCCCCCCCGATACTACGAGGAGGAGAGGAAGGAGGAGGGGTAGTTAGGTATGTAATACCATGGTCGTAAGGGAGAGCACAAAGGGAAGGAGGGGGGGAACTTGCTACCGAGCGTCGGTTGCTTGTTGTTGCTGCTGTTGGGGAGGGGCTTCTTGCTAGCGAGCGTTGCTCTTTTCTTCTTGTTGCTGCAGTTTCGCGGGGGGACAACGATAAACCTGCTCTCCCCGCAGTATACCGTGTTGTATGTGTGAAAAATTACTTTAGTACCGGTTTCGGTACTAAAGTAATTTTTCGGACTCCGTGTTAATCGAATCAAAAAGTATTTTTAGAATTTTTTCACACACAACTCCGTGTGTTGAACAAGTAAGTACTTGTTCAACACACGGAGTTGTGTGTGAAAAAATTCTAAAAATACTTTTTGATTCGATTAACACGGAGTCCGAAAAATTAATTTACCGGGACGGTAGGATCCAGTACATTCCCTACTAGATCCTGGATTTGGGAAATTTCCAGGTTCAGTAGGATGTACTGGAATCCCTACTAATCAAGCATATATTTTCAGCCGTGCTTACCGGTCAAAATTGTTTTTAGTGTTTCTCCTAAGTAATTCAGTGTTTTTAAGCGTTTCTAGAAAACCGTTGCCGGGTGTTGATCAATACATATGGCAAAGAGGGAACCAACTCGCGGGATTACGATCAGCATCAGGAGTGATTTCATTAGCTTTGTTGACACGTTTGTAGAATCTAGTAGAATTCCTACTACAAAGTGGATTTTTGCTGTTTTTTCCCCGGTTGTAATTCATTATTTCAAAATCAACCACTTTGCACAACCAAATCCTCCCCCCCCCCGACCATGGGAATAGACCATTTTCGCTGCTTCCTTTTCTATTACAACAACAAGAATCCCATTCTACCACACTGTAAGTCATTGTCGGTCCTTTGTTTGCTGGGAAGGGGAGATGTTCAGCCTGTTTCGATTTGATTCGTCGTCGACGGCGGCATTTCTATTCCTTCCTATCACTCACGACGCTGCTTCTTTTTCCTTCTTTGACCATGGGAATAGCCCCTTCCAGCAACCATGGTTCAAAGTATTCCCGACCTGAATAGCACAGCACCAGCTGCTGCCTCTGCTCCGCGGACTCGTTCTTCATCTGCTGCTCCACCACCGCAAAATCTCCGGTCTCGGACGAATCGTCGGTCGTCTACGAATGCAACAACAACAACAACAACAACCCATCGACGCTCTGTAGCAGCAAGGAAATCTTCATTTTCCAACCCCTACAGCAGGAAGAAGAAACCTCCTCCCCCCCCCTCTGGATCTCCAATAGCCACTTCTGGAAAGAGGAAAAAGCGCGCACGGCAAACCCTTCGTCTCTCTGCCCCGGCAATTGCTGCTAGTACTCCACCAAATATTGTCGGCAATCCGGCTGCGGATGCTCTTTCAAGTCTGGCCGGTGTTCCTCCTTTGATTCCGACTGCTGCTGTTGCTCCTCCTATGATTCCGGATCCTGCTCCCGCTCCTGCTGCTCCTTTCATCCCGGACGCTGTTGCTCCTCCTTTGATTTCGGATCTGCCGGCCAGCATTGATCCTTCTACTACCGCACTGCCGCCAACAACGGACGATCTGGTTCCTACTGTATCATACGATGAAGAAGAAGAGGAACAAGAGAGTGATGGAGAGGTGGATACTGCTGTGGCCGCAGCAGCTGCTGGTGTTACTGTTACAGACTTCCATCTGCCGTCTGTAACAAATCCAACGATTCCAACACTCACAATTGACTCTGACCATGACTTTCGCGATGCCGCTGCTGTCGCTGCTGATGGGAATTTTTCTCTTGGGGCCATTCTACATGCACTGAAGCAGAATCCCACAGCTCTGGGGACTACCACAGAGAGGATCAAGGCACTTACCTTCAATACTACGGAACACGAGAGAAAAAAAAACCGACTGGAGTTTGCATTCTTCAAATCACTCGCGGCTCATCCTGAGGCTGCCCCACTTGTTGATTACATTCCTGATCCCGAAGCACCGTTGATGAAAACCCGCCGGTTCTATGTTCTAACAAGGGCTCCCATTGCTCCAAACAAGAGAGCACTCGTCAACTGGTGCATGCTGATTCACTCTTTGGATTTTTACAAGTTGAAATACCGGGGAATGGATTTATCAAAGGATCCAAGGCTTTTTGCTCAAGCACAGTATCAGTCGGGTGTCATCTCTATGAAGTTCAGGTGTCTTTTTGCTACCTTCCGGAAGAACGGAATCACCTACTCGCAGACGCTAGATTTCAACGAGGCCGGAGGATTCCAAGCCTACTGGAAGAATATCTTCAAAATTGCGAAAACCTACAAGGCCGACTATGGCACCTGTCCAAACAAGGCTCAGTTTGATGTCAACTGGTACAAGAAACGGAACAAAGCTATCAACGATCCAAGCAATCCGTTGGATCCGTTCAACAACCTCGAACACTTTGTTTGGTGTGCGATGGAGAACATCATGACCGAATGGGCTCTTCGCGGTTGTCTTGAGCCAAGTTCTCTCGTCAAGGAAGACTTCGAAACCGGTGTGTTCACTGAGGGGGAGTTTGTTGGGATTCAATACATACGACTCAAGCCAAACTACAACGGACAGAAGAAAAGGAGTCTTTCCCTCAAGAATCCTGTGCTGGATGATCGCAATACCAAGAAAACTACTCTTCCATGTCCATACAACGGCGATCCTATGTCTACGTATCAAACTACCATCAAGTTACTCTCGCTTGTACCTGATAACTGTGAAGGTGTCAACCGTATTTTTCGAAAGCCGGCTTCCAAGAAACAACTAGAGGCAAGTGACGTTTGTTTTTTGTGTGTCGCATCTCTGTTTTTTGCATATCTAACCCTCTTGCGCTGATTTTTCCTCTCTCTTTGCAGATCTGGAAGAAACAGGGACGTCGTTGGCGGTTGAATCCTAGCGCTAATCAGGTGATTGGAAAGAACCGTATCAACGAAATCTTGGTTCTAATTGCAACATGGAGTGGATATGAGAACCCTGAGCGCTGTACTGCCCATGGCAAAAGGCATGAGTCTATCTCCAAGGTCGCAAATGCTGGTGTTTCTGCTTCTCTTGTCAAGGGTCTTGGAGGGCATGCTCATCTGAATACTACAACCAATTACATCCTCCCTGATCAGCAGGCCGTTGATGCTGCTGTTCGCGCAAAGCATGGATCCCCTTCCAAGATTCGCGTGCCCCTTCCAGCTCCCGCGCAAGCTCGTCCCGCGCACGCTCTACCTCGCACACACGCTCTACCTCCCACTTCTGCGCCGTCGCCATCGCCATTGCCGTCGCCTGCACCACCATCTCCAGCTTTTTCTGCAGAAGAATCCCAAGATCCTCCTCTGCCCGTGGACGATTCCCCCGCGGTGTCTGTCCAGCATTCATTTGGTGACCACTCCAATGATTCTGTTCCTTCAGATTGTGCTGCTGGCAATTTGGGGTTGATGACCCAGACCTTTGAAGTCCCCAATGAATCTCCCCCTCCAATGCCCTCCAATATTTCTTTCACTACAGGCGATGAGCCTTCTCCAGTTCCTTTGCCATTCACCGATCGCCGTCGTCATTACCATGATGAGGTGATACGCTCAACGGCAAGGCCCAAGACCCACTACAAAGGCCGCGGTATGTTTGCCGAGGATCGTCCGCAATACGAGAATCATAACGAGCCGCGCTACAATTGTCCTCCCGCACACCGTTACGAGGATCGCTCCAGCAGTCGTTACGATGACGACGACCGTCGTTACGAAGAGCCTCCCCCTCATACTCAGTCTTACGAGCCCCGATACGAGCGCGTGGCTCGTCAAGAACCTCGACGTCTCTCTTTTGGTGAAACTCCCTCTTACAAGCCGCGCTACGAAGATCGGAAGCCCCCACCGCGCTACGAGGAACGGAAGCCGCCACCGCGCTACGAAGAACGGAAGCCGCCACCGCGATACGCAGAACGGAAGCCGCCACCGCGTCGTCATTCATACGAGCAACGCAAGCCGCCCCCGCGTCGTCATTCTTACGAGTCCCGATACGAGGAGCGAAAACCACCGCCGTGTCCCCCTTCTACCAGTACGCCGTCCTACGAGCAGCGCCCGTCTCTTGCTGAAAGAGGCTCTCGACAACGTTCTCCCCCTCATCAAGACCAGCGTCGTGTTTCTTTTGGTACCAATCGCTATTACCAAATGGAGGATTATGGTGCATGGGGTCCTACTCCAGTTGAAGTGTTTTCACACAGCACACATCGTCCTCGTTACGGAAGGGAATTTTTTCAATCCGATGACCCCGAAGTGCAAATTACGGAGGTTCACCGCCCAAGTGCTTGGGAAGATGTGGAGCTGCCTGAATGGGGATCGCAAATTCGTTGGTAGCAAGTACGCGTTTTTTTGGTGTTTCTACTGCGTTCAAGTGCAAAATTGCCTTTTTTGTGGCCATTTTGGCATTTTGGGCCCAACAGCCTCAATATTTGCCATAGTTTGCTCTCTAGCAAGAAATAGGTCTACAGACTAATTCTAGAGTTTTTTTTTTGAATATACCCTGGTCCGTAGTTTGTTGTGTAATAGTGTGTTCTGGGAGTATAAAAAAGAGTGGTAGGTGAAGAGTGCTCAGAATACGACTCGAAATCACGAAAGAGTAACACTAATCGCACTACTAGAAAATCACGTACCACTTCTACTCATATTCTTAATTATGTACCACTCATACGGAGTATTGCAATTATCAATCCATTATCAGAGCAGAAAACACTACTAGTATTTGTGTAGGAATTCTACGGCATATTTTCGAAATTACTTTAGTATCATGCCATTGTCAGAGGAGAAAACACTACTAGAAATCGTGTAGCAGTTCTACGGCATATTTTGCAAATTACTAAAGTACCACCGAAGTTACCAAAGTACCATCCCCTTCTCTGCACCTTTTTCGCGCCCGTTGAGTCTGTTTTAACCCCGTGAGTCCCTTTTATTTTTTCTTACTTAGGCATCGATTTTGCGAGTGCACGTGCTCTCCCGTACGAGCCATGGTGTTACAGATGTACCGCTACATAGAACTCACGAGAGCAAACACACAGTGAAAATACGAGGATAGATCACCAGAGCAAAACAACATTACCTCTGAGGTACAACCCAAAGATTCCAACACCGATCGATCCGTTCGCAAACGAATACCATTATTAATCTTACTTCTCCTTCATCATTTCATTGATTGATTGGTTCGCATTGCATTGCAGTGAATTTCCTTCGAGTACCGTACCGTATAGATCAGCGACGGTCGACGTTCGACGTTCGACGTTCGACGTTCGACGTTCGACAGCGACAGCGACAGCGACCGCGACGGCGATGGCGATGACGATGACGATGACGATGACGATGACGATGACGATGACGATTCTAAGGAAGGCATTCCGCCTTGTGTATGTTCTGTATGTTCTGTATGTTGTGTATGGTGCAGTTCCAGTTCCAGTTGTTGTCGCTGGCACGGAGGTTACCTCCGCCCTGGAGGATCCACAAGCAACGGCAGCTACAGCTACGAAGAAGGGAGATTCTACGTCATTCAAGCCCAATCCAAAAGCAAAAGCAGCAGCAGAAACAGAAACAGAAACAGCAGCAAAAATAGCAACGACAACAGCAGCGTCGTCCTTCGCATCCACACGAACTCAACAAGAGAAACAGAAACCATTGGAAGAAACGCAAACACAAACACAAACACAAGAATACACAGAAAGTCAAGAACGAGACCCGCATTCACATCATTCACATTCACATCATTCACATTCACATTCATATCCGCTGCCCAACATCGTGATGATCGTTTTGGACGATCTGGGATCCCACGATTTGGGCTTGCACGGAACCGGCATCCACACGCCCAACATCGACGGTTTGGTAACAGCAACAGCAACAGTAACAGAGACGACAGTAACAGCGACAACAGACTCAGACTCAGACTCGTCTGGAAACACCCGGCGGGGAAATTCCAACAACGACATTGGATCGAAGGGCGACAGCAACATCGACAGCACTATCGACAGCAACAGCAATAACAACAGCAACAACAACAGCAACAACAACAGCAACGACAACAACAGCAACGACAACAACAGCAACGAAACAACGGGAATCTACCTCGAAGAATACTACGTCCTGCCCTACTGCAGTCCGACCCGTGCGGCACTCCTGAGCGGAATGTATCCGCTGCGAACGGGAGTCCACAACGTCATTCGGGAACGATCGACGGCCGGATTGCCAAGGAACGTCGAAACCCTTCCGGAGATGCTCCGTAGGGCAAAAGCAAAAGCAGGAGGAACAGCAAACAGCCACAGCAACAGTTATAGCAACAGCCACGGCAACAGCAACAGCAACAGGAACAGTTATAGCCACAACAACAGCGGTGGCTACGGCTACGGCTACGGCTACCGCACACACGCCGTCGGAAAGTGGCACCTGGGACATTCCTCGTGGGACCAAACACCGACCTTTCGGGGATTCGATTCGTTCTTTGGATTCTACATGGGAGGGCAGGACTATTACACCCATTCCTCCAGCGGGGGTGTCGATCTGCACCGCGACACACAACCCTTCTGCGGGGAGGGATGCAGCGAGGTCGTTGGCTCCGACCGCGGGCGGTATTCGACCCACGTCTTTACCCGGGAGGCGATTTCGGTGGTCCGGAAGCACGCCGAACAGCAACAACGACAACAACAACAGCGACGACAACAACAGCAACAACAACAACAACAACAACAACAACAGGAAGGAACGGAAACACCACCACAACAAACAGAAACACAACAACAAACACAAACACAACCCCTGTTTTTGTACCTGGCCTACCAGGCCGTTCACTGCCCGAACGAGGTCCCGGACGAATACGTCGACCGGTACCGCGACCGAACCGATTGGACCGAGCAACGCAAAAACTACGCGGGAATGCTCACCGCTTCCGACGAGGGCATCGGCAACCTCACGGTCGCCCTGAAGGAGCACGGATTGTGGAACAACACACTCCTCGTCGTCACGACCGACAACGGGGGTCCCACGACGGTCGGATGCGTACAGGGGAGTTCCAACGATCCCAAGCGGGGCGGAAAGTGCTCCCTCTGGGAGGGAGGGACGACCGGGGACGCCCTCGTGGCGGGGCCGGCACTGGAGCGGCTCTTAAGGATGTCGATGTCGGCGTCGGCGTCGACGTCGGCTTCGCGGCGGGGGGACGACAACAACAACAAACACAACAACAACAACAACAAACAAAAACAAAAACACAAAGAAAAGGGCACTCAACATCGATCTCGAACGAAAAGTCGATTCCCCCACTTGTTCCACGTCGTGGATTGGTTCCCGACCCTAGCGGAGTGGGTCGGTGTGGTGCCCGCCAATCGCACCATCCTGGACGGGGTCTCCCAGGCCTCCGCGCTGGCAAATTCTCGGTTTCGGTTTCGTGTTTCCGGCGAAAACGAAAACGAAAACGACGACATTCGCTACGACTACGACAACGATAGTCACTACGACGACTTTCCCCCGGCCCGGACCGAGCTCTTTGGCGGATACGCCCAGTGCGAGGACCACGATCCGAACCATCCCAATCCCAACACCAGGGACTGGTTCGGTCCGTCCCTACGCCACCAAAACTGGAAAATCGTCCGGGGGAAATCCGCCGGACCCGATGCCACCAACCGATACCCGAGGGGATCCGACACGATCCGGCCGCCCGGTGATATTGACACTGACACTGATATCGATATCGACACAAGTGGCACTGCCAACGATGGAGACACCGACACTGCCAACGACGATGATAGCGACGATTCCGATAGCGATAGCGATAGCGACCACTACCTGCTGTTCGATCTGGACACCGATCCGGGGGAAGAATTCGACCTGAGCGCCTCGCGTTCGGACGTGCTCCGGTCCATGATCGACAAGCTCTCCCTCTACCGCAAATCCTTCGTGTACCCCCAGCGCAACGACGACGAAAAGTGTCCCTTTCCGGGGCTGGTCAACACGACGGAGGCCGGTCCGGCGTGGTACGTGCGCACCGCAATGTTTTACACACTGCTTGTATGCCTGTCAGTCAGCGTGCTGTATTGCACCGACCGGAATTGGTTTGTGGAGAGTCCACGTGTTTTTGTTTGTTTGTTTGTTTGTTTGTTTGTGTTTGCTGGGCCCCTCCCTTCCTACCCTCTTGCCTTTCCCTGGTTTGACGGAGGGTTTGGCTGAATCATCGTTTTCGGGTGCAGTGCAGTGCAGTGCAGCGCAGCGCAACTTTGTTCTCTCGTCGTCGTCGAGAGTCGAGAGTGTAGTGAATTGCTGTATTGCATCGCATCGCGTCGCGTCGCATTTTCTTTCTCACAGATGTTTCGTTTGTTGTTGCTTGCTTGCTCCTGGATTCGTTCGATTCGATTCGATTTGATTCGACTCGATTCTTCTGTTCCCGACCACTCACTCACTCACATGGACGAACTGCATAACTAACTCACTCACTCACTAACTAACTCACTCACTCACTAACTCACTAACTAACTGTGACCACACTTCCAGGCTGCCATGGTGCAAGGATCTCCAAGACGACATTCTTGCGTTGCAGTGATAAATATGATGATACAATGATGATATGATCACGATACGATGACGATTCAAAGTGATTCGATTTGATTCGATTCCACGTGGTACCACGCGACGAACGATCTCCACGCATTCGATTTCGTTCGATCCCGTTCCGTTATGTTCTGTTGACCTGGAACAAATTCGTCCGAGGACACGAACGGAGCGATACTGCATGCAATGCGATGCGATGCAAAGCGATGCGATGCGATCCACAACCACCGGGAGGGAAGACGATGGTGGGGAGATCCACCACGAAGTAATCATAGTTGGTAATACGCATCGTACATACCGTAATGACAGGCAAGACAAAGCCAAAGCCCGCGGGCGTTGCACGAAGGAGACCACCGTGGTCGATCGGCAGAGGGGGGGGGGGGGGGGGGGGGCACCAAGAAGAAGAAGAAATACTTCGTCATACCGAAGTAATAATAATGAGAAGAATCGCATTATTGTTGTTGGTGCGCCGCCCGCGAGCGTACCAGGGTACTAATAGGGTACTCATAGTTTATACATATATTTACTTTACCCGTCTAAACGGGAATGAAAGCGGGGTGACAGTCGTGATATTAGGAATATGGAATCTCCACACAATATCACTGATGGACCAACATTAGCCATCCATATTGCATGTCAATGACATCCATCCAATCACCACATGCACATGTCCATTGGAAGATGACACTCGACAATCAGTTGCCATTGATTGCTGGACTACACTCATAGTTTAATTACTTGTATCTAACCAATAGGGTTGATTGCACTCTTTAAGGTTTCGTAGTAGATTTGCTGCTGATTTCAACATACAAGTCATTAAACTACCGGGTAGCAGCTGACACAGTGATTGCCTGATTCAACTCGGAACTACCATAGCGCTTCCAACTAGTAAGAATACAACACCACGCACGTCGAGTTGATACAATATCCTCCGGGCGAATCGTTGCTGTAGAAGTCGATTCAATCCTCCAGCAACATTATGGATCACGTGAATGCATCCAAGAACACCACCCCTGCCCCCCTTGGCAACAGCAACCAGCAGTAGCAAGGGGGAAGATCCCGCAACCAAAACCGTTGAGGCAACAACAATGGCGGGGCCAGCAGCTATCCCACTAGCAGTGAACGCAAGTTCAGTGGCCTAGACCAAGATGAACTCAAACGAATTGTTGTTGATGGATCAAAGCCAGTACAATATGACAAGCTCTATAAGGGCCTCAAGATAGTGGGTGGCAAAAAGAACTCTAAAGTCAAGACCACTCTCATCAACATAGAGGCGTTGACCAAAGACGATTTCCTCCCAACCATGCCAAGCCCAGCCAACTACACTGTCCTGGGCACAAGGGGCGAGGAGGTCATCGGCCCCGGCAATGAGAGGCTCCTTGAGGAGCTGTGGATAAAGAAGGGAGAGAGGTCGGCAAAAAAGTATGACCAGTACATTGAGGGCCTGAAGAGGCTGTTCTCAACTGCCAAAGGACAACTCAGCCCTGAGGTGAAAGAACACCTAAAGATGAATGAGTCCTGGACCGACGTCAACGACAACCAACAAGACACCCTCAGCATGCTCAAGCTGTTGCGGGAATATTGTTACAGGGACAGCGCGACCAAGGTGCACCCAATGGTGGACGCAGCAAACAAGATCTACAAGTTCTTCTCCTGCAAACAAGACAGCAAAAAGAGTGCTGCAACATATGCTGAAGAGGTGAAACCAAGGTTTGATGTCATGGAATTGGCTAGAATTACAATTTGATCTGAGGATATGATCAAGCTCGCGCTGAAGAAATGGTTCCCCGACAAGTCTTACAGCGACTACACCAATATGGATTAGGCTAGCAAGTCCAAGGTTGAAACACTGATGGAAGATATGCCTTTGTTGGTGGTGATTGTAAATGGGAGCAACACCAAGACCAATCAAAATCTGTCGGTGGTTCTCAAGGACAATTACAGTCTCGGATCTGACGTCTACCCAACATTGCAACCAAAGTCTCTTGAACTGATGAATCAATACAAGTCAGTGACACGGACCACCCCAGGGCAAGCCAACAGCGGCAGACCTGGGCAGAATGGTGCCCGCGGTGGGACAAGAAACAATACTAAAAGTAACAAGGGAGGTGATATCACCAATGAAACAACCCTTGCGACTAATGGAATCACAATAGATGCAAAGCCGGGCGACTCCAAGGTGGCCGACGCTCACCAGATCCTGATGGCTGGCGTTGAAGATGGGGCCTTCGATGGTGAACTTTGCTTCTTCCAACTCGGCCACATCATCACGGCACATGAGGACCGCTCTGTGGTTACCCGGCAATCCCCACAAAAGGCCAGGAGTGTGGCGACGACTACTGCTACTATTACTAAGCACCAAAGTGTTAGCAACAAAGTGGAGTACATGTTCTCGCAATTGAGTGGGAACATTGATCCATACTGGATTCTGCTGGACAGTCAGGCTACCTGTAACTGTGTAAGCAATCCAACGCTATTGAAGAACATCTGGACTCACATTGTAACTCCTGTGTTGTTGTTGTCAATCAGGTCGGTGATCTGCCAGGCTTCGGTATCGTCTGGTTCCAGGAAGGGGGAATGGCCAACATCCTATCACTCAGTTTGGTGTCGAACCAATATCGAATCACTCCAGACACTGCCATCGCCCACCAATTGTTCTTTGTTCACAAGCCAGATGGGACCACTCGCCGCTTCGATTGAGTGGCCAGCGGACTATATTACTGCAACTTAAAGGAAATAGATGGAACTATTCTTGCCATCACGTTAGTGGAGGGACAAAAGAAACTGTATTCAGATCTCAATGTGTGTCAAGCCACGAAGGCGTGTAAGCTATAGGATGCCCTTGGATTCCCTAGCCTCAAGGACTACCTCAAGATTATTGACAATAATCTGCTGCTTTGCCCAGTGATGCGGCGGGATATCAAGATTGCCAAAGACATCTTCGGGACGTCCGATAACTGTCACGCAACCCAACGCGCCCCCTCACAAGCTATATTTTGATAAAATTGACTCTGATTTTGTGATGCCCAAGGGCAATTTTTCAAATTCACAAGGTTTTGTGGTGAAGAGTTTTAACCCCCCTCAGGTTGCGGCAAAAACTCTCCCTGAGGACTCAAAATGTCCCTAGATCTCTCAATTTTGACTCACTTGATTTAAAAATCTAATTCTTGCTACCAAACTTCCTAACCTTAACCCAAGATATGAAATAAAATTATTTTTAGAAGTGTTTATTTTCTCCGTTGCTGCGTTGTGTCTATGTCACGCCATGTCTTTTTTCATGCCATCATGCTTTTTCATGATTGCTTTGATAGCGTCATGCTAATTTTTGTCATATTCATTTAACACCAACATCAAAACATTTCTTCCCCTCCCTTCTGCCAATAAAATGACATGTCAGAACCTTGTAAAAATCCCCGTCACTTCAAGAAGGGTTGTTATACAAAAATAACCAAATCATTCCTCTGTCATTGCTGCATTACCCAAAAAGGCAAGTTCAAGACATTCATTGGAAGCAGACAAGATTCCTATTCACACAAATCATACTGATATGTATCACGAGGCCTGTCACATCACCTTGATTCAATAGCTTTTTGCCGTGCTTTCTATTTAAACCATAGCCTAATGGAATTTTCCTTATATGCAAAAGAATAATCCACTATAGTTTGCCATTCCCCTTCACTATATGGCCTGACATTGACCAAGAATGGTCTAATTCCACCCTCCGCCGCTGTTTTTTTTTGCTCACAATAACAATCCATCCTCTAATGAAATGTTCAACTCAGTACGTCCGAGAACTGTTTCGCGGGGTTCGAATTTACTTCTCGCGCACAAATTTTGTGCGTGATTTTAACACGGCAATATTTCTGGACACCCTGAAATTCGCGCCGATTGTATAAGGGTATATGTAAACTCAGCACTATTTCTGTGCGCGTGATGCACATTACTCTACTCTCAAATAAAAATAATTTATTTCAGTCTCTAGCAGAACCGAATTATTATTCTGTACGAACAACACTTACTTCTATTCACGAATAAAAAAGAAATCTTGAGTCAGTATTAATTCCAAAATATTAATCTACCAAACAACAATTCGATTCTGCTCCCCTAGTTGTGAATTCTATTTCTTGACTACAATATTCCCTTTTTAAAATGTAGATTCTATTATGCTTGATTTATTCCTATTGCAACGTATTACGAATCCTCCATTATTTCTAATATTCTCAAAATTAAGTTCAAGATTAGTAGTAGTTTTGTATTATGTATGTACTGTTATTTTCTACATTAGTTCACCCATAGATAAACTTTCATTCATCAATGCTGTTATTGCCGGATCAATATAGACGTTTCTTTTCTTTTTCTTTTTTGGTCCACTACAATTAGTGGAGCTGCTACTAGTAATATTTGCATCGCCCTGCTTATTGTTGGTGTAATTTGTCGAACTTTCGTTCCTAAATCTGTCCCTCATCATTTCTTCCAATTTCCTTCCTGTTTCTGGGTGTTTTCGCATCTCGCCAATTTTGTCGCACAAGTCACTGAACAACTCGCGACCTTCCTCCATCCATCCATTTCTGCTTCCACTGTCTGAATCGCAGAATTTTTTTTTTTGTCGCGGAATCGTGGCATCACCCTTTCGCCGCTGCTGGTTCACCCATACATGATGCTCATTGTAGATTAGTACCAATGCAAATGCTTCATCTGCTATAGTAAATATATCACTCAGCAAGTGCCTCTCCTTCCGTTGTTTGAAATTGGAATTTGTCGGATTGATTGCCGACATGATTCTTGTAACAAAATAATAAAAATCTTCATCTTCCGCGTCTTTGTATGTTCTGTATTGAGGGTTTAAAATACCTGTGTTTTCATATTCTGTGTCTTGAATAACTGCAACAGTACCAGGGAATGTGATAGGGACTCGACCTTTTCTGTAATCGTCTGTACGGAAGTATCATAAGTATCAACGTGCAGCATGTTAGTGTTGTCGGACCAAAAATAGATTCTCAAAATCCTAATTTCAACAACCAATTCTCCTGTCTGTATTTACCTATCCAGTTTTTTCTCGCGAATGTTTGTGAGTTGTGCCTCAATGCGGTCAGTACTGTCCCTACTCGTTTCCTGTAAAAGGAACAGAATGCCGCAAGTGGAATATTTTGTGGCTTCATAACCGCACTTTCTCCAACAGCTTTATTTATTACAAGCGCCGTTACCTTGTCATTGATAGGGAACTTCATGTTGGGGTACCAATGTTTTTTGACGTAATCCCTTAGCTGCTTCTCCACTCTTTCACTCATATCACTCAAAGCCTTAAGCATATCGTTGTCTATTATAAGTCCATATTCGTCTGTAATTGTACTTACTGCTCGTTCTCTTGTGTCGCCGGCATTGTAACTCCCCTCTCCCTGCATGGTTGCCTCCGTTTGTTTAGGTACCATTACTACCTTTCCCACCCCTATATGTGGTTCCCTCTCTTGTTTCCGTAAGCGTTTTGCCACTTCCTCTGCCAATTTGTCATATTGGATATTTTTCATGACATGTTCGGCAATATACTCTAAATTGTAGCATTCTCCGTTAGATGTTTTCTCTACCACATTGGTTTTTGTTCCTTCTTTCTGTTGGTTCGTTACTGTAGTGGTGGTTGTGTTGGTAATGGTCAGCGCTGGTTCGTTACTCTGGTTGATGGTGTTTTGTTCTTCCGTGTTTGTAGTAGTAGAAATTGTGTTGTGGGAACCATTTTTTTTACTGTTGCCCTTTGATGCGTTCATAGTTGTGTTATTACTGTTACACACTTTGTTAGTAATTGCGGTGTTTGTTTTAACTCTTCTTTTCTTACCGTTGTTGTCCCCTGTATTTTGATGATCACCGGGCCGGATGGTTTTGTTGTTTCGAAGGGTCTTCCCCTCGGATTTTTTGCTTCGTCGTGTCTTTCCGATAGCATTCATATTTTTTTATTTTATTTTCTGAATACGGTGTCGATCAAGAATCATGTGTTTCTTTTTGTGTGGTTTTGTGTGTGTACTAATAATTTGTCGGGTTGTGTACGGTGTTTTGTGTTGTGTGTGTTGTGTGTGTCGTGTGTGTGTGTGTGTGTACGGTGTTTCGTGTAGTATGTGTACGATGTTTTGTGTGTAGAATTTTTCCGTGGGTTCTGTACTATGTTGTTTGCCCGAACATCTTCTGTGTGTTGTCTGGTTTTGGGCGCGCTGTTATATTTGTAGCAGTAGATCATGTACCTGTGCCAGCCACCCCTCCCGCGCCATAATTTTTTCAGAAGGGAAACATTTGATCACACTAAGGTTATGTATTTCAATCCTCTAGTCACATGTAGAATCTCGTAGACTGCTGCACCTAACATACCGTACTGTTTTGTGTGCCATTTGTATCTACAAACCACATCATTGTCTGTACTGTGTGTGTCAAAGTTGTTCCCAATATGCATTTAAAAGTTGTTCCCAACATGCATTTCGTAAGTCATGTGATATGCATTCATGGCCTGGTACAAAAACTTTGGTAGTCATTACCAAATGAGACTGTTTGTGCCCTGGAATTGCACCAAAAATACCCTCATCATGTTTGCCATTTTGAGAGTCAAACCACAACATTTTGGGCATTCTGAGTGGCAAAGTTGTTCCCAATATGCATTTGATGAGTCATGATAAATGTATTCATAGTTTTGACCGGATACTTTTGGAGTCATTACCCAATCAGTTAGTTTGTGCCCTAGAATTGCACCAAAAATACCCTCATGTTTGCCATTTCGAGAGTCAAACCACAACATTTACAGCATTCTGTGTGACAAAGTTGTTCCCAATATGTATTTGATGAGTCATGAGGAATGTATTCATTGCTTGGACCAGATACTTTTTGAGTCATTACCCAATAAGTTAGTTTGTGCCCTGGAATTGCACCAAAAATACCCTCATGTTTGTCAGTTGGAGAGTGAAACCTTAAGATTTTGGGCATTCTATGTGTCATAGTTGTTTCCAATATGCATTGGATGAGTCATGATGAATGCATTCATGGCTTGGACCCGATACTATTTGAGTCATTACCCAATCAGTTAGTTTTTGCCATAGAATTGCACCAAAAATACCCCCATGTTTGCCATTTGTAGAGTCAAACCTTAAGATTTTGGTCGTTCTATGTGCCACAGTTGTTCCCAATATGCATTGGATGAGTCATGATGAATGTATTCATGGCTTGGACCAGATACTTTTTGAGTCATTACCGAATAAGTTAGTTTGTGCCCTGGAATTGCACCAAAAATACACCCATGTTTGCCATTTGTAGAGTCAAACCACAACATTTACAGCATTCTGTGTGACAAAGTTGTTCCCAATATGTATTTGATGAGTCATGAGGAATGTATTCATTGCTTGGACCAGATACTTTTTGAGTCATTACCCAATAAGTTAGTTTGTGCCCTGGAATTGCACCAAAAATACCTTCATGTTTGTCAGTTGGAGAGTCAAACCCTAAGATTTTGGGCATTCTATGTGACAAAGTTGTTCGCACTATGCATTTGATGAGTCATGATGAATGTATTCATGGCTTGGACCCGATACTTTTTGAGTCATTACCCAATAAGAAGTTAGTTTGTGCCCTGGAATTGCACCAAAAATACCCACATGTTTGCCATTTGGAGACTCAAACCTTAAGATTTTGGGCATTCTATGTGACAAAGTTGTTTCCAATATGCATTGGAAGAGTCATGATGAATATATTCATGGCTTGGACCAGATACTTTTTGAGTCATTACCGAATAAGTTAGTTTGTGCCCTGGAATTGCACCAAAAATACCCCCGTGTTTGCCATTTGTAGAGTCAAACCACAACATTTTGGGCATTCTATGTAACAAAGTTGTTTCCAATATGCATTGGATGAGTCATGATGAATGTATTCATGGCTTGGACCAGATAATTTTTGAGTCATTACCGAATAAGTTAGTTTGTGCCCTGGAATTGCACCAAAAATACACCCATGTTTGCCATTTGTAGAGTCAAACCACAACATTTACAGCATTCTGTGTGACAAAGTTGTTCCCAATATGTATTTGATGAGTCATGAGGAATGTATTCATTGCTTGGACCAGATACTTTTTGAGTCATTACCCAATAAGTTAGTTTGTGCCCTGGAATTGCACCAAAAATACCTTCATGTTTGTCAGTTGGAGAGTCAAACCCTAAGATTTTGGGCATTCTATGTGACAAAGTTGTTCGCACTATGCATTTGATGAGTCATGATGAATCTATTCATGGCTTGGACCCGATACTTTTTGAGTCATTACCCAATAAGAAGTTAGTTTGTGCCCTGGAATTGCACCAAAAATACCCACATGTTTGCCATTTGGAGACTCAAACCTTAAGATTTTGGGCATTCTATGTGACAAAGTTGTTTCCAATATGCATTGGAAGAGTCATGATGAATATATTCATGGCTTGGACCAGATACTTTTTGAGTCATTACCGAATAAGTTAGTTTGTGCCCTGGAATTGCACCAAAAATACCCCCGTGTTTGCCATTTGTAGAGTCAAACCACAACATTTTGGGCATTCTATGTAACAAAGTTGTTTCCAATATGCATTGGATGAGTCATGATGAATGTATTCATGGCTTGGACCAGATAATTTTTGAGTCATTACCCAATAAGTTAGTTTGTGCCCTGGAATTGCACCAAAAATACCCCCATGATTGCCATTTGGAGAGTCAAACCACAACATTTTGGGCATTCTGTGTGACAAAGTTGTTCTCAATATGCATTTGATGAGTCATGATGAATGTATTCATGGCTTGGACCAGATAATTTTTGAGTCATTACCCAATAAGTTAGTTTGTGCCCTGGAATTGCACACAAAATACCCCCGTGTTTGCCATTTGGAGAGTCAAACCACAACATTTTGGGCATTCTGTGTGACAATGTTGTTCCCATTATGCATTTGATGAGTCATGATGAATGTATTCATGGCTTGGATCCGATACTTTTTTAGTCCTTACCCAATAAGTTAGTTTGTGCCCTGGAATTGCACCAAAAATACCCCCATGATTGCCATTTGTAGAGTCAAACCTTAAGATTTAGGGCATTGTATGTGACAAAGTAGTTACCAATATGCATTTGATGAGTCATGATGAATGTATTCATTGCTTGGACCAGATACTTTTTGAGTCCTTACCCAATAAGTTAGTTTGTGCCCTGGAATTGCACCAAAAATACACCCATGTTTGCCATTTGTAGAGTCAAACCACAACATTTTGGGCATTATATGTAACAAAGTGGTTTCCAATCTGCATTTGATGAGTCATGAGGAATGTATTCATTGCTTGGACCCGATATTTTTTTAGTCAGTACCCAATAAGTTAGTTTGTGCCGAATTGCACCAAAAATACCCCCATGATTGCCATTTGTAGAGTCAAACCACAACATTTAGGGCATTCTATGTGACAAAGTTGTTTCGAATATGCATTTGATGAGTCATGATGAATGTATTCATGGCTTGGACCCGATACTTTTTGAGTCATTACCCAATAAGAAGTTAGTTTGTGCCCTGGAATTGCACCAAAAATACCCCCATGATTGCCATTTGTAGAGTCAAACCACAACATTTTGGGCATTGTATGTGAAAAAGTTGTTTCCAATCTGCATTTGATGAGTCATGATGAATGTATTCATGGCTTTGACCAGATACTTTTTGAGTCCTTACCCAAAAAGTTAGTTTGTGCCCTGTAATTGCACCAAAAATACCCCCATGTTTAGCCATTTGTAGAGTCAAACCACAACATTTTGGGCATTCTATGTGAAAAAGTTGTTTCCAATCTGCATTTGATGAGTCATGATTAATGTATTCATGGCTTTGACCAGATACTTTTTGAGTCATAACCCAATAAGTTAGTTTGTGCCCTGTAATTGCACCAAAAAAAAAAACCATGTTTAGCCATTTGTAGAGTCAAACCACAACATTTTGGGCATTCTATGTGACAAAGTTGTTTCCAATATGCATTTGATGAGTCATGATGAATGTATTAATGGCTTGGACCCGATATTTTTTTAGTCATTACTATCCAATAAGTTAGTTTGTGCCCTGGAATTGCACCAAAAATACACCCATGATTGCCATTTGTAGAGTCAAACCTTAAGATTTTGGGCATTCTGTGTGACAAAGTTGTTCCCAATATGGTTAGGGTTACATCCTGTTCGCAAGTTCTTTACCCCTGCGGAAAATTATCTAGTACCAAGACGTGCACGAGTCTACATCTGTCTTTTTCGAACGTACGTACGAGATTATTTTTCGAACGTACATACATACCGTACAATCTAGTATGTACGAGATTCTTTTTCGAACGTCGTACGTACGAGATTATTTTTTGAACGTACATACATACCGTACAATCTAGTATGTGGGAGATTCTTTTTCGTACGACATACATACCGTACAATCTAGTATGTAGGAGATTCTTTTTCGAACGTCGTACGTACGAGAATCTTTTTCGAATTCTTTTCGTACGTACGTACGAAATTGAATTATCTAGTACAAAAAACGTGTAGAATTCTACACTAGTCTAGAAATCTACACTATTACCAAATCGTGTAGAATTGTACAGGATGTATGATTTTTTTTACCTCGCGACAAAAAAAAAATCTTTCCCACACAAACACTAGTAAACTTTTCTTACCTCGCGACAAACAAAAAAGATCACTTTTTCTACCTCGCGACAAAAAAAATCACTTTTTCTACCTCGCAACAAAAAAAACAATCTACCTCGCAACAAAAAATAAATACACTTCATAATCTGCCTTCTTACATCCGACTTATTTGAGTAGAGTGTTGGTTCTTGCAAACAACACTCCGTCCGAGAACGTGGGATCCGACCCTCTTTGAGCACAACGATCCGTTCTCATTTATTTTAGTCCGAAATAACAGCCTTGTACTGGAAAAGAAGTAGTTAGCATTTGACGAGAAGGGGATTTGCTGGATAGATATTGTTTGGACTGCAGCCTTACATATACGTCTTGAAATCAATGAACTGGCTTTGTCCCTTGCAATTATATCAACAGGAACAAGGTACTGTTTTTCGTGACATGGAGTAAGAAGTATTCTACGGCAGCAACATCAACAACAATTTCATCAGGACGATTGTCGTAAAAACGTCGGAACAACAAGCAAAGGTAAGAATTAGAGAGATACTAGGCATCGGCAACGGAAACGGCAACGGAAACGGCAACGGCAACGGCAATTGATTGGTGTTCCCTGATAATGTATTTCCTCTCTGTTTTTCTTATTTTTTCATAGGAACGGATCGGAACCAACAGATCAACGGATCGGAAGCAAAGGATTGGAAGCAACGAATCGGAACAACGGATCGTACGACAAATCTTTCGTCGTCTTGTTCCCTGTAGGTGCGGCGAATCTTCCCTTGAAATCGTAAGCATCGAATCGATTGGGCAAATTGAAGGCAACAACAAAAGTAGGCGGCGGCGGCGGCGCCGTCAGCATTGAATCGATTGGGCGCCAACAGTCTTGGTTTGTGGCATCGAATCGATCGGCATGTAGATTATATTATTCTGTTTTTATTACTTACTCTATGTACTACATCAATAGATACTCACCCATTTTGTTCAATTATCATATATTTGAATAGGATCGTCGGCAAAGGCAACACGAGCAACCGGGAACCATCGAAGCAACCGGGAACCATCAAACGAAGCAACCGGGAACCATCGAACCGCAACTGGGAACCATTGAAGCAACCGGGAACCATCGAACCGCAACCGGGAACCATCGAAGCAACCGGGAACCATCAAACGAAGCAACCGGGAACCATCGAACCGCAACTGGGAACCATTGAAGCAACCGGGAACCATCGAACCGCAACCGGGAACCATTGAACCGCAGCCGGGAACCATCAAACAAAGCAACCGGGAACCATCGAACCGCAACCGGGAACCATCGAACCGCAACCGGGAACCATCAAACGAAGCAACCGGGAACCATCGAACCGAAATCAGGAACCATCGAATCAACCGCGAACATTCGAAGCAACCGGGAACCATAGAAGCAACAGGGAACCATCAAACCGCAACCGGGAACGATCGAATAGAAGCAACCGGGAACGATCAAATAGAAGCAAGCGGGAACGATCGAACCGCAAAGTGATCAAAGCAACCGTGAACGATCGAACTCCTCCACTGGCGCTCCACCAACGTTGGCAACTCTATCGATATTGGCAACGGCAATTGATTGGTCTTCCACTCCATTCACACACTCGAATACAAGCACAACCGGGAACCATCGAACCGTCTCCGGGAACCATCAAATACAAGCAACCGGGAACGATTGAATACAAGCAACCAGGCACCATTGAACCGTAACTGGGAACCATCCTCCTACACCGACGCTCCAACGTCGCTCCTCCTCCATCTCCTCTACCGGCGCTCGGCAACGAATCGTCAGCATCAAATAGCTCCTACTCCTCCACCGGTGATCCGGCATCGAATCGCTCCTCCACCGTCGCTCCACCAACGTCGCTCCTGCTCCACCGGCGATACGGGATCGAATCGCTCTTCCACCGTCGCTCCTCCTCCACCGTCGCTCCACCAACGTCGCTCCTCCTCCACCGGCGATCCGGGATCGAATCGCTCCTCCACTGGCGCTCCTCCTCCACCGGCGATCCGGGATCGAATCGCTCGTCCACCGGCGCTCCTCCTCCACCGTCGCTCCACCAACGTCGCTCCTCCTCCACCGGCGATCCGGGATCGAATCGCTCCTCCACTGGCGCTCCTCCTCCACCGGCGATCCGGGATCGAATCGCTCGTCCACCGGCGCTCCTCCTCCACCGTCGCTCCACCAACGTCGCTCCTCCTCCACCGGCGATCCGGGATCGAATCGCTCCTCCACTGGCGCTCCTCCTCCACCGGCGATCCGGGATCGAATCGCTCGTCCACCGGCGCTCCTCCTCCACCGTCGCTCCTCCTCCTCCTACACCGGCGATCCACCAACGTCGTTCCTCCTCCACCTCCACCGGCAAGCGGCAAGCGGCACTCCATCGGCAAATCGATTCGTCCTCGTCATCCTCCAACGGCAATTCGTCTCGGCAACAATGAAACCAACCACAACGAATGGAAAACAATTGTCAGCACGAGGAAGGAGGCAAAAAGCAAATAGGAAACATGAGAGAAGACATAAACAGAGAATGTCTTCCAACTTTCTGAGGATTGCTGCACCGGTGTCAAAGAGCCACGAAACTTATACGAACTTGTCTCTGATAAAACCGATGAAAAAGGAAAGAAATAGGCGTTCAACTTGCAAAGATGGCGTCCGTACAATAGCGCTGAAAAATAAATCCAGTACCGCTGCCGTGGCAGGTAAATACATGGAGACAGATTGGGGTGGCAAGACAGGCGGAAAGAAGAAGTATCAACCGGAACAGGCTTTGTCAATCGAAAACTACAATACATTGGATAGTACGAAGGATGAGCATATTCTTGCGTTTGATCCTTACGAACCATCATTGCGAATTTTTGCCAAAGTTTCACGCCATTTTGCGGAACGACACCTCGCTTCGAAGAATAATATCGAATTGTTGAGACAGTTTGCTCCTGCCATTGTTGGAGCAAAACCAACCGTTGGAAGAGGGGTTAAGCGCGGCAGTATCAATGATGATTATGCTATCATTGGAATTCGACCAGAAAGATTGGATTCAAATATTGGTGAGTATGTTTTCAAAAGTCATGTCGATCCCAGCATCAAACTAGAGCTAGAAGAGACAACAGTTGAAATTGTGAAGCATATGCATCATAGTTTAATTGACGTCGAACCATTTGTTGCGGAGGAAATGGATGTGTTGTCTCAGATTCTGTCTCGTACAAAGCTAAATGCAATTGGGCAGCAGGCCTTAGCATTTTCGATCGGTCGCAACTACCATTCTAGATGCCATGTGGACGATGACATGTACTACACTCGTTTGACAGTAATTGCTCCGGCAGAAGTGTCTGCTGACGAGGTGATTTATTATTTTGTCTTCCCCACGTATGGAGTGAAAGTTCCATTGAGGTCAGGAGATACTCTATTGTTCAATCCATTAGTATTACATAGCTGTTCGAATCCAAAATACGAAGGCTGTTATATTATGAGCGCCTATGTATCTCGCAAAACTGTGCTTAGAGCTAACCCTCTATAGTAAAATTAAACAATAGTTTAAAGTTAGCCGGTACATTCACCCTTGCTACTCAATCGGAACTGCTGTCCGAGCTTTCGCTCTCTGAACTAGATAGAGAATCACTGGATTCGTTATCATTCAATGCCATCTCAAACGGTTCCAACTGGATGTCGTCCTGTAGTGTGCATGCGTTGTACAAAGATTCGTAAGACGGTGGTGTAGCAGCATTTTTGCTTTCAAAAAAATGTAGCCAGGAGATCCGATTCGATATCACTAGCCAATCGCAATTGGTTATGGACCCATCAAGGCCTTGCTCTGGAACAACTGCCAGCTCGGAATGGATAGTGTCGACATGAAATAGGTACAGTGAATTCATCAGGCGACCACGTTGGACAAATTCAGAAGCTGTTTTCTTAGGCACATCTTGAAACCGACGAGCCACAGCATACATTCCGTTTGTATCAATTGGATAGCCACCAATACTACTGTATGGCTGCTTCAAACTCTGTACAGTTAAGAAGCATACCAGATGGCACGGTATGAGCTTGGGATTGTTATTTAAATCAAAGTCCAATTTCATCAAACACCAATCCATCCAGACGGAGTTCAGCAGAGAACTATCCGATCTATATGAAGGATGCGAGCGAAATATAAAATTAGACCCACAAGCAACATCGAAACGATTGTGCTCTGTAACTCCACAAATGTGTGAAGGATTCTCCAATAAAGGTAGCACAGAATCACAAACAAAGTCGAGTATGTCAGAAGGAAAAAATGGTTTGCTTTTGTTCGTAGAACGAAGCCACTTCATTGTTGATTCCCCATTTTCGGTTCTCATTATATGAAAATGAGAACCGCCACCATCAGGTCGTTCAATTGGAGGAGGATCAGGCGGATGCAAGTTGAAGTGATATGTTGCCTGGCTTAGCATCATTTTCTCGGACTTTCGCTTCGCCGTTTGACCGATTAGTGATGCAGCATTACCTTGCGTGTTCTTGGAAGGAGCTTTAATCTCAGTTTTATGGTGAGACTCATTCGGAGCACTATCCCAGCCTGCGGGGCTCCCCCATAAAGAGATATAATCTGGTAGGTGAAAGTACAGGTGATTCTTGATTAGTTTTGTTCCCATCCCTTTCCTGTGACATGTGGAGTTTATACAATTAATAAAGTGAACAATTGTTTTTGGGAGATTCTTTAAGGAACCATATTTCATTAGACCGTGTTTAAGAAATTCTTCCATTGATAGAATTAGCTGAATTACCTCTATCTGTTTCTTTACAAAACGATGGTCACCAATAATGTCAGATCCATGTTTGGAAACCATAGCGATCAGAAGAGAAATAAGCATTCCAGAGAAATCATGCCCTTCTTTCTTCGTAGTTGATAATAGCTGAGTCCCAAATTTGGTGCGAGGAAAATCTCTATCAGACTGGCGTGATAACAAACCACCGTACCGTTGTGCTAAATGGCCAATACTGTTAGCAACAGCCACACCGTGCTTCAAATTGGGGGCATAAACACATGGAACACTTCCGCGGAGCAACAATTCAATTGACTCGATGGCCCGTTTGGCAGTACCAAGCTGGTGCATGTGCAAACATTCACCGGGAGTTGCAAAATGAATGTTGTTCTGATTAGTACCAAAGCATAAATCATGAAATACATTCCTTATGTTGTGATGAGAGTTGTTTTTGAAGTTCTTATTGATATCGTTTAGATCTGTGCCGGGAAAACAATGGAAATCAACAGGTGACCACTTCTTTGTTGCAGGTTGAACAGAAGGAATGTTTATGTTCGGAGAATAACAGTTGCAGTGACGGCACATCCGCATGACACCCTTATTGAAGGAGCCGTATTTTCCACACAATTTATCGTGAAGTTCTGTGTCGCCAATAACATAGGCAATGGCAAATTTCATTTTTACCCTCCACTGTTGATTTGCGTACGGAAGATAATTCCATTCGATACCACCGTCTTCGTTACACGCGGCTTTGAAGGAACGAAACGCTACTTCCAAACCATTGTGAAGATTCTGAATTTTTTCCTTTGAAGTGGCAGGACGAGAGTGTCTGGTTGACTCCCATTCGGGGTCGGGATGGAAGTAAATAGTTGTCCATGCTTCAGGTCGAGAACGAGTCTCCACATTAAAAATACCAAGTGTCATGTTCAATGGTGTTAACGTAAGTCGTCCGTGCGCATCCAAAGATATGCCGTCCATGTAAAATATAATAGGAACAAGAATTTCTTGCGAATTGGGATTGCAAATTTCTTTCCAAGAAGATTTCCACCACGAGCCGTGATGCAATTCTGAGATTACAGAATTAGGATTCAACTCAGGATTATTGTCGGGAGACAGAGGGGTGGAATAGTCGGGAAAGGAGAGGTTTTCTTCTATCATTAGCTGCTGGTCAGAAAGAAGAGAATAAATGGCATCCTTAAAAGAACGGACATACACCTGAGTGGGCTTATTATCAGGTAACCAATTCAGTATATGAGGATGAAATTTCATATCGGAGAGACCAAGATTGGATTGGAGATTGTCAAAAATTGCTTGCCGAGATCTAATTTTGGCATCGCAAAAATCAAAACCCGGTCTCATTTGACTTTTCTTTGCCCACTGGAAAATGGATTTGAATGTGTTCAGTGGCAATTTATGTCTGGCCATTAAATTCATGAGTTCCAATTCAGCAAGAAGATGAGGGGGCGGCGGTAGTTTTGTGTGGCTTTGAAATGCATCCTCTCTTTCGTTCAAATTAATGCTTTCATGAAAAGAAGGTGGTGGAGGGGCGGGCTGAGCAGTAACGACATTAACAGCAGAGCCATTAGTGTTATCTTCTTCGTTGTCTCCACAATCAATGTTGTTGGTAGAATTGGTGTCGTTATTTTCATTTACGTCATCGTCATTGTCATCCTCGTCATCGGAATTGTCGATATCATTATTCAGCGGGAATGCATCTTCATCTTGAACAGCAGAAACAGCCATGTAAGATTCAATGGCGTTCCGATCCATTGGCGGTAAAAAGACATCATGTACAATCTGTTGGTTTAGAACAGAATGAAGACCCGTCGCTGACTGACTTGTGACAGTGTGTTGCTGGGAGAGATGGGAAGGGGGAACAGATGGACCGTTTTGTGTCATAGTCATCCCAAAATCAGACGGAGAATGTTGAACAGACGGCAAGGTAGGCTGCACTTTGATAGAGGTGGAGAGGTTATAGATCTTTCGTTTAATTAGACCCTGACTATGGTAGAAATCCCAGCACTCATCAAGACAATAAAGATGTCTTCTTAGGCCAACGGAGACGTATTTCAAAGTACCCTGCTTGTTTGCCGTGGATTTATATCCTAAAAACTTGGAGTTTTTGCCATTCAGCGCGCAACAACGGCAGTAGAATAGAAGAGGGGTTTTCATAACAGGAGGCATGATGTTGCAGAGTTGTTTGAAGGAAAATATCAGTAGATGGGGTCGAAACGAAGGAGATCACAAAGATGAATCGTTGAAAGGAAAAAATTACATGTGTTACTTTGTGTGTGATGTGTTTTCTTGTACGGTAGATTTCCTTACTACCGTACTTCGATTGCAAAAATGGTCCGTAAAGTAATTACTACTTAGTGATGATTGCAACATTCCTCGTACAATATGTTTAGTAGTGAACAGTACGTACAGTCAACTCCTTAAGAGGGTTAATACACAGCGCCGGACGGGTCAATCCCATCAGTTATTCCAAACATTTGTTGGCAGGCGCGTCAGTTCTTCCATAAGGTGCACGGAAATGTGAATCGAAATGGAAATCGTGGACAATAGCGTTGTTGATTATCGAAATGGAAATCGTGGAGAATTGTTTTGTTGATTGCGATCAAGTTGATTCCGACTTTCATGTACCCGTAAAACCAACTAGTACGCTATTTTTGCATGAGTTATTACTAGTAGATACTAGTACGAAATCGTGGACAATTGCGTTGCTGATTATCGAAATGGAAATCGTGGACAATTGTTTTGTTGATTACGATCGAGTTGATTCCGACTTTCATGTACCGGTAAAACCAACTAGTATGCTATTTTGCATGAGTTATTACTAGTAGATACTAGTAATACATTATTTTCGCTAGTACTTCATCATTATAATTGATTATTTCATTATCTTTCCGACGAGGAAAACAAATACCAACGTGTTAGGTGTTACTACGACCTAATCTTCGAATAGATAATCTACTCTACTGATACTACTAATACTAATCATCCAATCGACAGTCGAACCAACCATGGAGGGAATTTACAAACTACAAAAGGTGGTTCAGGAACACCCAGCCAATCTCGAACAAGAACTCCGGAAAATGCTTGTTTATCACAAGAAAGAGACTGCTCGAATCCAAAAAATGATTCGTAAGATTTGTGCAGGAAAAAGGAATGATCCAAACGTTAAAATTGAAAGCGACGATCCTACTAGCAATCATCAAGTCGTTCCGAATGTAACCAGCAGCATCTATCCACAAAGCGGGGGTTATTTGAGAGCAGCGAACAACATTGGAGTGGCGATTCCGACGGTGTAGCTTCTGAAAATACAGCGGATCTTCCTGGCGTTAAAGACGAACAAAACCCTTGAGTGCAATAGCCCGCCTGGGGTGGATTCGACTTGGAGTTGACCTGGAGTTGGAGCTGGGATTTGAGTTGGAGTTGGAGGATTTGGGTCGGAGCCCATTATACCGGTATGGTGGAAACATGTTGAGAAAATGAAATAAGTCATTCGTGCACAAGTTGTACACAAAATAGTGCTTGTCACGAAACGAATATGATATCCTTAACCCTAAAATAGTTATTTTATTTGAGGAGTGACGAGATATTGTCTCAAAAGTAAAGGTGTGCGACGCGCGAGGTATTTTAGTAGACACGCGACCTAAAAAGGTAGGAAATTTAAAAAATAGGGTCGAGAATTGTAAAAATACCGCGCGATAGCCCGCGGGGGGTCGAGAAACAGTTCTTGGACGTACTAAACAGTCAGGTAGTACACAATTTATTTGTTCCACCAATTGATAGAAATCTAATTGAATCACAGTTGTTTCCTTCAGAAGACAACAACAACAATGAGGACATGATTATTCATGAAGAAATTTTCCTTTCTATTCACAACAACAATGATATGGATGCCACGGAACCCAGTGCATCCCAACCAGACATCAATGAAAGAGAGCAATTGATCCGATCTCATGTTTATTTTTCACCTCTGAATAGGCTCATTGCTGAAAGAAAGCTCATGAATCTAATGACAAACACAAGTTACCTCTAAACACATTCAAATCTATTTTTCAATGGGCAAACGAATGTCAAAATATTCATGGTGTTGACTTCAGCACTACCTTCCCCCGCCATCAAGAAGCCATATTTAGCAAAATCAAGTCCAATTTGGGCATTTGTGAGACCAAGTTTGAGCCACACATAATATGCTGGTTACCTGGCAATTTACCCACCCCAATATTTGTTCAATCCTTCCTAGATGCACTTCATTCCCTTCTGATCAATAAGGAATTGATGCAAGAAAAACATTTGACTTTTCCCAATGTTGAGACTCCTCTTTCACCTGAAAACAACCCACCAATCACTAACAAAACATACATCACAGAACTACACCATGGGTCTTGGTGGACGGAATCGTGGAAGTAGATCTGCAAAGAAAATGGGGAAATCCTCATTCCAATCATTTTCTACATGGATGGAATCAGCTTGGATGCACATGGCTGTCTGTCACTCACTCAACTCAACATGAATCTTGGTATTTTTAATGTTGAAGCAAGAAAACAACCTGACACTTGGACAACAATTTATTTTCATCCCGACACTGAAATTGAGAGTATAAGACACACACAAAAACCTATTATTTTCCTTCTGAATCCGGTCCGTTGAGGGTCTGATTCAAAGGCTTCTGAAGAACAGCAACGCTGCATTAGTGTGTTAGTAGACAAACGATTGTACTCTACGCGTGACAGTTGTGGTTGGATACTTTCGGCAACGGATAATCGGACTACAGGCGAGACTATGGAAACGCCAGATCTCTTCTTACTGTGAACTTATTCAGATACAGCGAGACAGACCTTAGTAACGTAGATTACAGGTAGTTGGTTGTTAATTTCCTTTTGAAACTGGCTGTTGAGCTGATTCTTCCAAAGGCAAAGAAGAGCAACACGATCTGTAGCTGCGGGCCGGTTGAGGTGCCGGTCCGTTGTAATCTAATGTTTCTCTGATATCCACTACGATTGAAGGCTCGCCATTCAATCAGATCTATTCTGACTACCGGTGGGCTCAGTCAGTTAGATCTTAGGCTTGTAGTTCTACAGTAGGACGCAGGAACGTCCGATGCAAGGTTTAAGGTTGAATAATCAAATAATCTAAAAGAATGCGCTTTAGCTTGCTGGGGAGCAAGATAGCACTTTAAAGCGTGCTGCCGCTAATACAGCACGATGAAATTACGAGTATTTGTATGGTAAATTACCGTGTTGTTGGAAATACAACATGGTATACCATGTAATTCGTGTTGCCGCTAATACAACACGTATTTTGTGCAGCAGAAACAAGTTCGTGAACACAAGGATCGAACCTCTGCTGTCTTTTCTTGAAAACAAAACACTTAATGAGATTGCTAGCATATGCTAGTTTCTGCGTGTGTTCTCTCTTTGATCTTTAAGTATCGAATAGTTCGATCGTACGAGTGACGATCATTTGGCTCGCAAGATTGAGCCATTTGGTCAATAATGAGACACTTGGCTCATCAAATTGAGCCATTTGGTCCATGATGATAAACATCATGATTCGCGTGCAACCAATCTGTATATGTGGAAGTAAGGAATGAGATACCATTGTACCATTGTCACATACTGATATGCCGAGCATGAAAGGAATTTAATATTGGTAGCAACTAGTGTGAATTTTGGGATATAAATCAGTTGAATGTTAAAAGTATGAGATAAAGTGAAATCTTGCCGAAATGCAAGATGTCTCTTTTATTGAGATGAATACATTGCAACTGCTGTTGCGTAGTGATGAGATTACTTGCTGATTATTTCCGTACATGTATTGGTCGTTGATCGTATATATCTGTATGTATATATATATATATATTGTGTGAGAATCACACGCCAATGGTTTTCTTCTCTTGTTCCTTGAGGAAGACTTCATGATATGTTTATCATTAAGATCAGGAATTGCTCCCGTAGCTCGTGTGATATTTTATGAAATCAGAGTTTGCTCATCGAAGAACAATGGCAATACTATAAAACAGAGATTGCTCACCGTTGATGCGCAATGGGAATCGATGCACCGTGGGAATCGATATGTCGTGGGAATCGATTACTTTGGTTGTTACGGGACTCATTGATTCGTACAAATAGGATATCTACCATCTGGTAGCTTTGGTACTTCTGGTCACGAAAGGAATTTAATACTCCCCATGTCTCCTTGTGAAAGGTCATCACGCTCTACATGATGCTTCCATCGTCTTGAAGGAGGTCGCCAGTATTCCCACAAAAGTGGAAGATGGGCTTGAGCAATGGATACACAACTGAGTGTCCCCAATGCTTGGTGAGAATGTCTGCACAGTTATCCTTACCTGGGATGTGCATCATTAAAATGAAGCCCCTCGCGATCATGCTCCGTACGTAGTGAAACGATAGAATGTTGTGACGCTTATGCAACCTTGCGTAAGGGAATGTTGACGTTTGAATCATCTTTTTGTTGTCACCCCAAGAGTAGGAGATATCATGGACTCGTGTGCCGAGGTATCGGAATGAATGACGTAGATCAACGATTTGTTCGATGCAAGTTCTCCCTGCAACAAATTCAGCTCCAAAAGGCGCCGTTTCCGTAGTAGACTGTTTCTTTGAGAACCACATCATGGGAGTTTTGTTCGCGAAGTGAAGGATGCCGGTTACAGCTTTACCACTGAGAATATCATGCATGAAGTTGGCGTCATAGAAGTGTGTCAACACTACTGTCTTTCCGAGTGGTGCAGGAGCGTCGTCGGGTAGCTCCTCAGAATGCTCCCCATAGACAGTGTTGGACCAATTGATGGTGTCGGGTTTAGTCAATATAAAATCGGGTGGTTCCACGCGGAATCTGATTTTAAAATGTCTAAACTTGGAGATATATCCATAGATACGTTTTGCATGTTCGAGATGCCCATCTCGTGGCTGAGCTTTGAAACTCAAGAGTGTCATCACGGCTGTTTGTACATCGAAACGGCCAATAGCGATGATCCATTGGAGTGAATCGATCATACTTTGGTATTTCTGTATGCCAGTTTCTTCGAGAAAGGCTGCGGAGTCCAATTCAGGATGATTGTTTTCTGCAATGGGTGACTGGAACCTGGTGTTAGGTTTGCATCCAAACATTTGTTCATAAGACGCTTCCATCTTTTCGATGAACTTTATGGGATTCATACAGAGAACACCATGCGCGTCGCGCTCAAATCCGCAACCTAGGTGAAAGTTCATAGGTCCGGATCCCTTCAGTTTGAAGTTATATGGTGACGACTGTAATATCTTCAAGAAGGAATTGGGATCTGCCATGCAAAGACATAGGTCATTGACATATGTGCATATAAGTTCATATACACGTTCACCATGCTTGTTCATTCCAGGCTTGAGGAATATTTCCGGTTCTGCGCGGGATCTTTCGAAGCCGAGTTCGATGAGACAAGCCGCGAGTAAATCTCAAAAACACTTGCCCGAGGATCTGAGGCCATATAGGGCTTTGTAAATGATCAATAGATGACCTTCCAGCGATCCGAATTCGGGACCTGCCTTGATGCATACTTTCTCGCAGGTAACTGCTTCCAGGTAGGCATTACCTATGTCGGTACCCCATGCTTCTAGATCGTTGAGTTCAGCTAGGAATAGGCACATACGTAGACCGCGGAGAGATACGACACCTGCATAAACACTGTGGATAGGGGCCTCAGTGAGATTACCGTTAGCAACGAGACAAGCCTTGTGTCTACTGTCGTGCTTGACAGCATATATCATGTGTACCTTGATCTGTTGGAGCCCCGGGGGAATGGAGCTTGTCTTGTACACGCCTTTGTCAATGAATGTATTATATTCATTGAGCTGTTCCATTTCCAGAGTGGTGGCGTCTGCCCATTTCGTGTTTCCGTTGGCTTGATCAAATTGAATGGCTTCTTCGTGGTTACGAGGTACTTTGAATCCATATTGGTACTGTGGAGTGGTACGGAAAGAACGAAGTTTGGCTTGATGCACGAGTCGGTCAAGTTTCTTGATTCGTCGTGCTAGGTTGGTGATCCGCTTGAGGCGTTTCCAACCCGGGAGGTCAAGTAAGTTGTTGTCTTTCCCATATTTTGCAACGGTAACAGGGTCATCAGCCGCAATATTGGCTAGAGGTTCATATGTTCGTTCCATATTTTCCCATTCAATCCAGAGTTTATACTTGGAACCCTTGTATTGAGGATGCTTGTTATCCAGCGGACCTTGGTCCCCTCGGATTCGGTGAAACGACCAAAGTTTGCCGTCTTCTTGGGTTGAATCACGATGGATGTAATTCATGACATCATTGTATGCAATGATATCGTTAAGTTTGTCGTCAGAGTGTTTGCACTTGAACTTGATGAAGTCTTTGTTGCGTTCAAGACTGTCTTCTACATCGACAATGGTAAGACGCTTCCGAGTGCCATCGGGGTTGGTTACAAGGAAGGATCGTCCTTGTAGATTGGCAATTGGGACGGTAGGAATGGTAATTGGTTTGCCATCATCGTCAAATTGTGCGTTGCCTTCTTCGTCGGTAACAACTACCTGTGATGGGTCTACTGAAGGAGTAGCGGGGTTGGTGTGTGGAGTTGTGACATCACTAACATCAAAGTATGCTAGCTCCGGAGGATCAAAATCATCTTCAGTAAGGAGAACGCCATCGGATGTTTTGCTGAAGATGTGTGTTGTAGGAGGACCATCAAAACTCTCTCCCATAGTTGTTAGGGAGTGGAGAAGGGGACCAGCTTGGGCTGTCATCGACCTTCGTATAGAGAAAGCTCGGTAACGAGGGGTGGGCGGGTGGTTGAAGAATAGCTTGATTACCAGATGCGGGAGGTGTTGTACCTGGTTGTTCGTTGGGTACAGAGGGCGTGGTGTCATCGGCGGTGTCGGAATCAGCAGGTGAGACGCCAGGAGGGGGAGTAACTGAGTTGCCCTGTGTTGTAGAATCTGCATTGGGGCTACGCTGAGTGATATGCTCCCCATGTTTGAATGTTGGAGCGTCTCCAGTGGCGTATAATCGGGGCAAGGAATCCTTGGCTTTACGCCATTTGATGAAACCATCATCAGTGAATAGGCCCGCGCGTTTGTTGCAAGATTCGGGCGTAAGAGCAGAGCGTACACCGGACCGGTCGAGTAACTTGTTGGTAACTGGATCCCAGATTCGGAAACAAAGTCCATTGCCAACATGTTCGGCGATGCCGACGAAATGACCTAGGCGTTCGGTAGACTGGGTACCGAAAGGAGAGTCATTTGTCTTGAAATACACAGGTTCAAACCAGAAGAAACTGGTGTATGCGCTTATGTCGCCACGTGTACCGGTAGCAATGAAGACCGGTTGTTTATCTGACAGAGTAGGATCAGAAATAACATTGAGGAGTCCGGCAACGTATGTCATGCACAGCAGCCATAGATGTGGTGGTGTGCCTGTACGATCCATGACGCGATTGACAATGCATTTGAACGTTTGATATCGCCGTTCAAATTGATTCTGGTGTTGGTGGTAATATTATTTTCCTTCTGAATCCGATTCGTTGAGAGTCTGATTCAAGGACTTCTGAAGAACAGCGACGCTGCGTTAGTGTGTTAGTAGACAAACGATTGTACTCTACGCGTGACAATTGTGTTTGGATACTTTCGGCAACGGATAATCGGACTACAGGCGAGACTAGGGAAACGCCATATCTCCTCTTGCTGTGACTTATTCAGATTGCAGCGAGACAGACCTTAGTATGTAGATTACAAGTAGTTGGTAGCAACTAGTGTGAATTTTGGGATATAAATCAGTTGAATGTTAAAAGTATAAGATAAAGTGAAATCTTGCCGAAATGCAAGATATCTCTTTTATTGAGATGAATACGTTGCAACTGCTGTTGCGTAGTGCTGAGATTACTCGCTGATTATTTCCGTACATGTATTAGTCGTTGACCATATATATTTGTATGCATGTATATGTATTGTGTGGGAATCACATGCCAACGGTTTTCTTCTCTTGTTCCGTTAGGAAGACTCCATGAAATGTTTATCATTAAGGTCAGGAATTGCTCCTGTAGCTCGTGTGATATTTTATGAAATCAGAGTTTGCTCACCGAAGAACAATGGCAATATCGTAGGACAGGGATTGCTCACCGTTTATGCGCGATGGGAATCAGTGCGCCGTGGGAATCGATATCCCGTGGGAATCGATTACTTAGATGGATACGGGACTCATTGATTCATGTGCGTAGGAAATCTACCCTTTGGTAGCTTTGATACTTCTGGTCACGAAAGGAATTTAATACTCCCCATGTCTCCTTGTGAAGGGTCATCACGCTCTACATGATGCTTCCATCATCCTGGAGAAGGTCGCCGGTATTACCACAGAAGTGGAAGATGGGCCTGAGCAGTGGATACACAACTGAGTGACTCCAATGCTTGGTAAGAATGTCTGCACAGTTATCCTTACCTGGGATGTGCATCATTAAAATGAAACCTCTCGCTATCATGCTCCGTACGTAGTGAAACGATAGAATGTTATGACGCTTATGCAACCTTGCGTAAGGAAAGGTCGACGTCTGGATCATCTTTTCGTTGTCACCCCAAGAGTAGGAGATATCATGGACTCGTGTTCCAAGGTATCGGAATGAGTGGCGTAGATCGACAATCTGTTCGATGCAAGTTCTTCCTGCAACAAATTCAGCTCCAAAGGTGGCTGTTTCCGTAGTAGACTGCTTCTTCGAAAACCACATCATGGGAGTCTTGTTCGCGAAATGAAGTATGCCGGTAACTGCCTTGCCACTGAGAATATCATGCATGAGGTTGGCATCATAGAAGTGTGATAACACTACTGTCTTTCCAAGCGGTGCAGGAGCGTCGTCGGGTAGCTCCTCAGAATGCTCCCCATAGACGGTATTGGACCAGTCGATGGTGTCGGGTTTAGTCAATATAAAATCGGGCGGTTCCACACGGAATCTGATTTTAAAATGTCTAAACTTGGAGATATATCCATAGATACGTTTAGCACGGTCGAGATGCCCATTTCGTGGCTGAGCTCTGAAACTTGAGAGCGTCATCACGGCTGTTTGTACATCGAAACGGCCAATAGCGATGATCCATTGCAGTGAACCGATCATACTTTGGTATTTCTGTATACCGGTTTCTTCAAGAAAGGCTGAGGAGTCCAATTCAGGATGATCGTTCTCCGCGATGGGCGATTGGAACCTAGTGCTAGGTTTGCATCCGAACATTTGTTCGTAAGATGCTTCCATCTTTTCGATGAACTTTATGGGATTCATGCACAAAACACCATGTTCGTCGCGCTCAAATCCACATCCTAAATGAAAGTTCATAGGTCCGGATCCCTTCAATTTGAAGTTATATGGTGACGATTGCAATATCTTCAAGAAGGAATTGGGATCGGCCATGCAGAGACATAGGTCATCGACATATGTGCATATAAGCTCATATACACGTTCACCATGCTTGTTCGTTCCGGGTTTGAGGAATATTTCCGGTTCTGCGCGGGATCTTTCGAAGCCGAGTTCGATGAGACAAGCCGCGAGTAAGTCTCCAAAACACTTGCCTGAAGACCTGAGACCATATAGGGCTTTGTAAATGACCAATAGGTGACCCTCCAACGATCCGAATTCGGGACCTGCCTTGATGCATACTTTCTCGCAGGTGACTGCTTCTAAGTAGGCGTTACCTATGTCGGTACCCCATGCTTCTAGATCGTTGAGTTCAGCTAGGAATAGGCACATACGTAGACCGCGAAGAGATACGACGCCTGCGTAAACACTGTGGATAGGGGCCTCAGTGAGATTACCGTTAGCAACGAGACAAGCCTTGTGTCTTCCGTCGTGTTTGACAGCGTATATCATGTGTACCTTGATCTGTTGGAATCCCGGGGGAATGGAGCTTGTCTTGTATACGCCTTTATCAATGAATGTATTGTATTCATTGAGTTGTGCCATTTCAAGAGTGGTGGCATCTTCCCATTTGGTGTTCCCGTTGGCTTGATCAAATCGGAGGGCTTCTTCGTGGTTACGAGGCACTTTGAATCCATATTGATACTGCGGAGTGGTACGGAAAGAACGTAGTTTGGCTTGATGCACGAGTCGATCAAGTTTCTTGGTTCGTCGGGCTAGGTTGGTGATTCTCCTGAGACGTTTCCAACCTGGGAGGTCAAGCAAGTTGTTGTCTTTCCCATATTTTGCAACGGTGACTGGGTCATCAGCCGCAATATTGTCCAGAGGTTCATATGTGCGTTCCATATTCTCCCATTCAATCCAAAGGTTATACTTGGAACCTTTGTATTGAGGGTGCTTGTTATCCAGTGGACCTTGGTGTCCTAGGATGCGGCGAAACGACCAGAGTTTGCCGTCTTCTTGTGTTGAATCACGATGGATGTAATTCATGACGTCATTGTATGCAATGATATCATCGAGTTCGTCATCGGAGTGTTTGCACTTGAACTTGATGAAGTCTTTATTGCGTTCAAGACTGTCTTCAACATCGACAATGGTGAGACGTTTCCGGGTGCCATCGGGATTGGTTACAAGGAAGGATCGTCCTTGTAGATCGGCAATCGGGATCGTAGGAATGGTAATAGGTTTACCATCATCGTCAAATTGTGCGTTGCCTTCTTCGTCGGTAACAACTACCTGTGATGGGTCTACTGAAGGAGTAGCGGGGTTGGTGTGTGGAGTTGTGACGTCACTAACATCAAAGTATGCTAATTCCGGTGGATCAAAATCATCTTCAGTAAGGAGAACGCCATCAGATGTCTTGCTGAAGATGTGTGTCGTAGGAGGACCATCAAGACTCTCCCCATAGTTGTTAGGGAGTGGAGAAGGTGACCAGATTGGGCTGTCATCGACCTTCTTATAAAGAAAGCTCGGTAACGAGGGGTGGGTGGGTGGTTGAAGATTTGGTTGAGTGCCAGGTGGAACGGTGTCATTGGCGGTGTCAGAATCAGCAGGTGAACCGTTAGGGGAAACTGAGCTGTTTGGTTTAGTAGACTCGTCAATGAGTTTATTCTGATTGGTATGCTCCCCATGTTTGAAAGCTGGAGCTTCTCCAGTGGCGTATATACGGGGTAAGGAATCCTTTGCATTACGCCATTTGATGAAACCATCATCAGTAAATAAGCCCGCGCGCTTGTTACGTGACTCAGGTGTAAGAGCAGATTGAACACCGGACCGGTCTAGTAACTTGTTGGTAACTGGATCCCAGATTCGAAAGCAGAGTCCATTGCCAACATGTTCAGCGATGCCGACGAAATGACCTAGGCGTTCGGTAGATTTGGTACCGAAAGGGGAGTCATTGGTCTTGAAATACACAGGTTCAAACCAGAAGAAACTGGTGTATGCGCTGATGTCGCCAATTGTACCCGTGGCAATGAAGATCGGTTGTTTATCGGACAGCGTAGGGTCAGAGACAACATTAAGGAGACCCGCGACGTATGTCATGCACAGTAACCACATGTGTGGTGGTGTGCCGGTACGATCCATGACGCGATTGACAATGCGTTTGAACGTTTGGTATCGTCGTTCGAATTGATTCTGATGTTGGTGGTACGGTTCACTTTGCCAGAGTCCAATCCATAACATCTTGAGGTAATCCATGACTTTCTTGCTTGATTGATAGTTACCGTGGTCGCAAAGAAGGCGGATGGGTCTGCCCCATTTTCGAACAAAGTTCTGAAAGCAGGGTAGAAAATCGCCGGTGGTACGCATTTCTTCAACGTGAATAATATGCGATTTTCGGCCGAAGAAGATCTGAGCAATCTTGGATCCACCATCAATTGCTGGGACATCTGAATAGACTGCATCGGACATAACATCGTCATTAAAGGGGCGAACGTTCATGGCCGGTTGAGGGGAATGAAACCGTTTGAAAATGTTACCATCAGGGCTAACCGCTAACGAACCGTATTGGGTTGAGTTTTCAAAAGTAGCTTTGATGCGATCGGTGGAAACCCAACAAAAGAAAGGTTTCAGGGATAAGTAGTCATGTTCGTTGGGGTATCTTTCGCGGGGCGTAGCTGCAATGCGTGTAGTGTCACTGGCTGTACAATCTGTCGGAAACGCAGTGACTGTTCCAGAGACTGCGGTTGGTGCGCAGCATGCGAGACGTTCTTGATGAGCATAGTCAGTGGAAGTAAGCCAAAAGGAGCGATCGGTGTTCTTATGATCATCAATCGGAAGAAAGGGAGATCGGGTGGAATGGCTGGAATACGAGCTGAGGGATGTAACCGTGGAGGACCCGGGAGAAACAGATATATCGAATCCTTCAAGGCAGCGTGGGTTCCCATATTCGTCGTAATCGGCATAGGGAAGTTGCTGTGGTTGGGGAGGATATTTCTGGAGAAATTGTTCATCCTTTGCACTGATCGTGGTATCGAGAACAGATGGGTCCCAATGTTTATCGGACGTCATGATAACATGTGGTAACGTGTCAAATTCGACAGTCGTATACTTTCGCATCGCAAGGTATGGTAAGCCGTGTCGTATGCTAAGAGGCAGTGCATAGCCATCGGAGGTGGTGATGACCTGTCCTCCGCCTGCTTTGATGGACGTGTCGTCTACAGTGGAAAAATATGCTTCCATCTGGCCGGATGACAATATAGAAGGATGTCGTCCTGTATAGGCACATTCATTGAAAATGAGAATGACGGGGCCTCTGTTCGACATGGAATATGCTCCGCATGTAGCAATGGGAATGTTTTGTACCTGATGATTGTTAATGCCGGTGACGTTAACATATCGTGGTGGAATATCCTTGGAGATGAGACATGCATCATTACCGATGATGCAGCCATTTGCGCCGCGATCAACCATGGCAAAACCAGGGCTAGTAACCGTAGTTTTGTGTATACGGTATGTGTATGACGTTACGGGACCATCATTAGGAAAGGTGAGATCATCCTCGGGAGTATACCACTGGTGAAAATTGGCGGAATACGATGGTGTTCCGACAGGTATTTGGGTGTCACCGTCTTTTTTGTACTGAATGTCAGGGTTGTTTGAAAGGAATCGAGCTGGATGCGCGGGTGACACGGAAGACTTGAGAGGTCGCTGGTCCTTAGACGAGGAGGTCGTGGATTTGTATACACCTAGGGATGCATGGAAAACGCCTCTACGATCATTCTCTACAGCAGGATGTAGGCCTGCTGCGGAATTGGCATGCTCATCCTTGGTCGAAGTACCGTCTTCTTGGAAAGATACCGAGTGTTCATGTTGGTATGCCTTCCGGGTAACGGGTTTGACACTGTTGGGGTCAGGTTGGTCCGTGTTAAGTAAGTCGTGTCGCAATGAGGCAACCACGATTTTCTTGCCTTCCGGAGAAAAACTGAGCCAACTCTTCATGTCCTGACGTGACAAGGCCTTCCATATGTTTGTAGGCAACCTTGTGGTAGGGTCAGGGGTACGTCCAGCCTTGAACACAGCATAATCTTGATAGTCTCCTTCAAATTCAATGGGGAGAGCATAGTCATCATGGTGTTGGATCGAGTCAGAAGAGAAATCATGAACGTGTGCACGTACGGTCGATCGAGGAGCAGACATCGCAGACTGGGAATCAAGTCGAGTTGCTTCGAGTAAAAGCGTGATTTTAAGATCATGGATAGCAGCGGCTTCGGCAACTGCATCCGTTACGGTGCTATTCGTCCCACCTGGATCCTTGACTTTGGCAAATTGTTCGCTTAGCTGGAAGCTGGAATAACATGCCTGACACAATGCTGATTTTACGGTGTGATACTCGAGGGGCTTGTTGGGAGGACGGAGCTTGTTAAGGTGATTCAATTCGTCAAACCAATGTGTGATGAATTTCACTTTGGATTCCTTCCAATTGTTGAGGTTCAACTTGAGCAACGCTTGTAGCTGGGTCGAGTTGTCGTATACCTTTGCTTTTGATTGGCTATGAAGGTTTACGAAGTCGAAGTAAGCTTGGCGTCCATCACGAGTGGTAGAATGACTGTGTACACATGATGCAGAAAGGTCACTCTTGAAGACTTCCAACATTAGTACCCAGAAGAAGGCACATTGTTTGATGTAGAGATCACGGGTGTAACCCACGAGTGTGGCTGGAGGCCAAGTTTCATCGAGGAATGTCTCTGTATCGATGTCGTATGCCTCGAGTTTAGCTTTGAAACCTACGAGCCAGTGTTCAAATCTCGAGTCATTCGTGAGGGGTGTAAAGGACTTTTCATCTCGTGCTTTTCGGCACCATGATTCGTACTTTACCTGCTGAGGTGACTTTTTGTTACTTCCTGCCGGAGGAGGTGGTGGGTTCAGAACAGATTCGTTACGCAAGCGTTGGGCACGTTCTTCGCGGAATGACTGGAATTCCCTGTATGTATATGACTTTACATCCTTCCAGTTCCTCTTATCTTCTTCTAGAGCGACATCGGCTTCTTGTAGGTCGATAGCGAAATCCGCAAGTGCCTCTATGCTCCTTTGGATGGAGCGAGGGATATGCGTTACCAATCCTCGTTCCATATAGGTAAGTTCACGTGCAAAATCCGGTTCGATAAGTGCGTCGAGGAACGACTTCCATTCGCATAACCCGCCTTCTTTGAGAGCTAGGCACAACTTGCTAGTGATCTCACTTGTTACGTTGAGTAATGATATGAGGATCTTTCTCATATCAGCATCGAAGCTGGGAAAGCGTTCGATAGTGGTGACTTCGGCGTCATTCTTCTCTTCGCCTCCGAGTGCATTGCCGGCCATTACCGGTACCGGTATGTTCGGCATCTGTGGTGGTTCGGAGTCTTGGAAGGAAGTGCGTGGTAACTGAGAATGGGAACTGCTTCTTGTGCGATGTGCGACGTGCATATGCCAGCGTAGGGATTATGATTAATTCCGTTCCTGTTCCTTCTTGTGTGCAAGCCTTCTTAGAGCTTGCGACTGTTAATCTATTATTTTCCTTCTGAATCCGATTCGTTGAGAGTCTGATTCAAGGACTTCTGAAGAACAGCGACGCTGCGTTAGTGTGTTAGTAGACGAACGATTGTACTCTACGCGTGACAATTGTGTTTGGATACTTTCGGCAACAGATAATCGGACTACAGGCGAGACTAGGGAAACGCCAGATCTCCTCTTGCTGTGACTTATTCAGATTGCAGCGAGACAGACCTTAGTATGTAGATTACAAGTAGTTGGTAGCAACTAGTGTGAATTTTGGGATATAAATCAGTTGAATGTTAAAAGTATAAGATAAAGTGAAATCTTGCCGAAATGCAAGATATCTCTTTTATTGAGATGAATACGTTGCAACTGCTGTTGCGTAGTGCTGAGATTACTCGCTGATTATTTCCGTACATGTATTAGTCGTTGACCATATATATTTGTATGCATGTATATGTATTGTGTGGGAATCACATGCCAACGGTTTTCTTCTCTTGTTCCGTTAGGAAGACTCCATGAAATGTTTATCATTAAGGTCAGGAATTGCTCCTGTAGCTCGTGTGATATTTTATGAAATCAGAGTTTGCTCACCGAAGAACAATGGCAATATCGTAGGACAGGGATTGCTCACCGTTTATGCGCGATGGGAATCAGTGCGCCGTGGGAATCGATATCCCGTGGGAATCGATTACTTAGATGGATACGGGACTCATTGATTCATGTGCGTAGGAAATCTACCCTTTGGTAGCTTTGATACTTCTGGTCACGAAAGGAATTTAATAGGTAAGGTTCACTTTGCCAGAGTCCAATCCATAACATTTTGAGATAATCGGTGACCCTCTTACTAGACTGGTAGTTACCGTGGTCGCAAAGGAGGCAAATGGGCCTGCCCCATTTTTGAACAAAGTTCTGGAAACATGATAGAAAATCGCCGGTGGTGAGCATTTCCTCAACATGTATGATATGTGACTTTCGGCCGAAGAAGATCTGAGCAATCTTGGAGCCGCCATCAATTGCTGGGACATCTGAATAGACAGCATCAGACAGAACGTCGTCATTGAAGGGTCGAACGTTCATAGCCAGTTGTGGGGAATGGAAACGTTTGAAAATGTTTCCATCAGGACTAATTGCCATCGAACCATATTGTGTTGAAATTTCAAACGTAGCTTTGATGCGATCTGTGGAAACCCAACAAAAGAAAGGTTTCAGGGATAAGTAGTCATGTTTGTTGGGGTATCGCTCACAGGGCGTAGCTGCAATACGTGTAGTATCACTAGCAGTACAGTCCGTTGGAAACGCAGTGACTGTCCCATAGATTTGAGGGGAAGTACAGCATGCGAGGCGTTCCTGGTGAACGTAGTCGGTAGGGGTAAGCCAGAATGAGCGATCGCTGGTTCCATGATCATCAATAGGGAGGAAGGGAGACCGAGTGGAGTGGCTGGAATACGAACTGAGAGACGTGACCGTGGAAGAGCCAGGGGACACAGAGATATCCAACCCTTCAAGGCAACGTGGGTTTCCGTATTCGTCGTAATCGGTATATGGGAGTTGCTGCGGCTGAGGAGGATATTTCTGGAGAAACTGTTCATCTTTTGCACTGATTGTGGTATCGAGAACAGATGGGTCCCAATGCTTATCTGATGTCATGATAACATGTGGGAGCGTGTCAAACTCAATAGTCGTGTACTTTCGCATCGCAAGGTATGGTAAACCATGCCGGATGCTAAGGGGCAGTGCATATCCATCGGAGGTGGTGATTACCTGTCCACCGCCCGCTTTGATGGATGTGTCATCGACAGTGGAAAAATATGCTTCCATCTGGCCGGAGGACAAGATAGAAGGTTGTCGGCACGTATATGCACATTCATTGAAAATGAGGATGACGGGACCTCTATTCGATATAGAATAAGCTCCGCATGTAGCAATGGGAATATTTTGTACCTGATGATTGTTAATGCCTGTGACATTGACATATCGTGGTGGGATATCCTTGGAGATGAGACATGCATCATTGCCGATGATGCAACCATTTGCACCGCGATTGACCATGGCGAAACCGGGATTAGTGATCGTAGCTTTGTGTGCACGGTATGTGTACGACGCTACTTGACTATCGTGTGAAAAGGTCAGATCATTGTCGGGATTATACCACTGGTGGAAATTGGCGGAATAAGAGGATGTTCCTACAGGTATTTGGGTGTCACCGTCTTTTTTGTACCGAATGTCAGGGTTTTCGGAGAGGAATTGAGCAGGATGGGCGGGTGACACGGAAGACTTGAGGGGTCTTTGGTCCTTGGAGGAAGAGGTTTTAGACTTGTATACACCTAATGATGCATGGAAAACACCTCTACGATCATTTTCAACAGCGGGATGTAGGTCTGCTGCGGAATTGACATGTTCATCTTTGTTCGAAGTATAATCTTCGAGGCATGAGACAGAATGTCCATGTTGGTATGCTTTCCGGGTGATCGGCTTGACATTGGTAGGGTCAGGTTGATCCGTTGAGAGCAAATTGTGTCGTAACGATGCGACCACGATTTTCTTGCCTTCCGGAGAAAAGTTTAGCCAACTCTTCATGTCCTGACGTGATAGGGCCTTCCATATGTTTGTGGGCAGGCGCGTGGTAGGGTCAGGTGCACGTCCAGCCTTAAATACCGCATAGTCTTGATAGTCACCTTCGAATTCGATAGGGAGAGCATAGTCATCATGGTTTTGACTTTGTCCAGATGAGAAGCCGTGAACATGTGCACGTACAGTTGACTTAGAAGCCAACATCGCGGACTGGGAATCGAGTCAAGTTGCTTCGAGTAGGAGCGTGATTTTAAGTTTGTGAATAGCAGCTGCTTCAGCGACTGCATCTGTCACGGTGCTATTCGTCCCACCTGGATCCTTGACTTTGGCAAACTGTTCACTTAGCTGAAAGCTGGAATAGCATGCCTGACATAATACTGATTTTGCAGTATGGTACTCAAGGGGCTTGTTGGGAGGACGGAGCTTGTTGAGGTGATTTAATTCATCAAACCAATGTGTGATGAATTTCACATTGGATTCTTTTCAATTGCTGAGATTCAACTTTAGCAACGCCTGTAGTTGAGTCGAGTTGTCATATACCTTGGCTTTCAATTCGCTGTGGAGGTTTACGAAATCAAAGTATGCTTGACGTCCATTACGTGTGGTAGAATGGCTGTGTACACACGATGCGGATAGATCGCTTTTGAAGACTTCCAACATTAGTACCCAGAAGAAGGCACACTGTTTAACGAAAAGGTCACGCGTATAACCTTGTAGCGCAGCTGGAGGCCAGGTTTCATCAAGGAATGTTTCTGTGTCGATGTTGTATGCCTCGAGTTTAGCTTTGAAACCGGCGAGCCAATGTTCGAATCTTGAGTCATTCGTGAGGGGTGTAAAAGACTTTTCATCCCGTGCTTTTCGGCACCAAGATACGTACTTTACCTGCTGAGGTGTCTTTTTATTACTTCCTGGCGGAGGAGGTGGAGGGTTCAGAGCAGATTCGGTCTGCATACGGATGGCACAATCCAAACGGAATTTTCTGAATTCTTCATACGGATATGACTTTACATCTTTCCAATCCTTCTCGTCCTCTTGTAGGTCGATAGAGAACTCCGCAAGTGCCTCTATGATCCGTTGGATGGATTGATGGAGATGTGTTGGTAGTCCTCCTTGAGTGTAGGTAATCTCGCGGGCAAAATTCGGTTCGATAAGTGCGTCTAGAAAGGCCGTCCACTCGCATAATCCTCCTTCCTTGAGAGCTAAACACAGGGTGTTATTTGCTTCTTTTGATACGCGGAATAGAGATGTAAGTATCAGCTTCATATCAGTATCAAAACTAGGGAAATGGTTGACAGCAGCGGCTTTGGCATCACCCGTGCTGTTCCCGCCTCCGAATAGATTGGCGGGCATGTTCGGCATTTGTGATGATTCCGATCCTTCAAAGGAATCGCGCGGTGAATGAGAACTGCTTCGTGTACGATGTGCGATTGGCATATGCCAGCGTAGGGATTGTATTCAATTCCGTTCCTGTTCCTTCTGTGTGCAAGCCACCTTGGAGCTTGCGACTGTTAATCTATTATTTTCCTTCTGAATCCGGTCCGTTGAGGGTCTGATTCAAAGGCTTCTGAAGAACAGCAACGCTGCATTAGTGTGTTAGTAGACAAACGATTGTACTCTACGCGTGACAGTTGTGGTTGGATACTTTTGGCAACGGATAATCGGACTACAGGCGAGACTATGGAAACGCCAGATCTCTTCTTACTGTGAACTTATTCAGATACAGCGAGACAGACCTTAGTAACGTAGATTACAGGTAGTTGGTAGCAACTAGTGTGAATTTTGGGATATAAATCAGTTGAATGTTAAAAGTATGAGATAAAGTGAAATCTTGCCGAAATGCAAGATGTCTCTTTTATTGAGATGAATACGTTGCAACTGCTGTTGCGTAGTGATGAGATTACTCGCTGATTATTTCCGTACATGTATTGGTCGTTGACCGTATATATCTGTATGTATATATATATATATATTGTGTGAGAATCACACGCCAACGGTTTTCTTCTCTTGTTCCTTGAGGAAGACTTCATGATATGTTTATCATTAAGATCAGGAATTGCTCCCGTAGCTCGTGTGATATTTTATGAAATCAGAGTTTGGTCATCGAAGGACAATGGCAATACTATAAAACAGAGATTGCTCACCGTTGATGCGCGATGGGAATCGATGCGCCGTGGGAATCGATATGTCGTGGGAATCGATTACTTTGGTTGTTACGGGACTCATTGATTCGTACGAATAGGATATCTACCATCTGGTAGCTTTGGTACTTCTGGTCACGAAAGGAATTTAATAAAACCCAACGGCAAAAGATAATATTCAAAGTCTACATACTGCGCTTGCAGTGGCTTTGCAATCTTTCAAGCAAGTATGTGAAATGCAGGACGGGTTGGAGTGGGATTATTTTCCGTATGCAGGAAAAGTGTTCAAAGTGAAAATGAAATTTGCGATTGCATATGTTGTCGGGGATACAGAACTTCATGACAAACTATGTGGAAGGTATGGATCATACACGGAAAAAGTGAAGAAATTGTGTCGTCACTGTACATGTCCGGCACACGTCATCCATAAACCAAAAGCCCAAGAAGTGGAGGAACATACCCAACTCTGGGTTCCAGATGATTTCAACCCCCCCCCCCCCCCCCCCAAAACACGTCCTCAAGGGAATACAAGGATTACTTCAAAAGCATTTCCCACCATCCCATAAAAATTCTTTTCACAGCCTCAATTTTGGTTGTAATATCAACAACATTCACTTTGCTACTCCTGGTGAGTGTTTGCATATGCATCAACTGGGTGTAACACGGAGGGCAGTAGAATCACTTGATTCTTTGTTAAAAGGCAGTCCTAAGTGTTGGTATGCATCTGATTTAAACACCAATGGCACAGCAGGTACTATTGGCTCATTTGCTCAGATATACAGAGCCCTTTTGTCAAGGCAATTGGACCATGATTTCCCTAGAACTAAGTTTTCAAGTCAGCTTCTCTCCATCACAAAAAAGGAGGGGCATGATTATTCCAGAATGCTCATTTCCATTCTGATCACCCTTGTTTCCAATGTGGCAATCGACATCATCCAAGATGGGACATTTATTCAGAAACAGGTAGAGGTCATTGAATTGATCCTCTCAATGGGGTTTTAGAAAAAAACACGCGTGAGTGGGTTCCAGAGGGCCCAGAAGATTACCGTACAATATTACTTTTTGTAATGAGTGATTCCTGCTAAAAAAGTGAATAGAATGAGAAGTGAATAAAAAGTATACTATAGAATGAATCCTTTTTTATCACACCCAACAGACGAATACTTTTATTAACTGCCAAATTTGGAGTTCGGAATCCCACCAAAAATACCATGCAAGCATGCTCCGCAAAAGAGGTGCAAGAGGTGCACACGATTGATTCAGACTGAAATCTTTGATTTTAAGATTCCGTTGAAATCTATTCAGTGTTAGTTAAGTGAATAAAAACTGTCAGTCTGATACACGTCAACTGACAAATTTTATTAAGAAGTGAATACATATAAAACACATAGAAGTACTTTTTATGTGTTTTTCCATTAATTTCATTAGTTTTCGTTTAGCGGGAATCACTCAATCCCATCCAGATTACTCAGCGGGAATCACTCAATCCCATCCAGATTACTCTTTTACCGGTACCGGGTACGAGTACCGGTACTACACGCGCGGCCGAGCAACTCGTAGATTCATACGGGGTACGGTACAAGTACGTACGGTATGAGATTAATCGCCGGCCCAGCCTAAACTAAATACAGTACGTACTAAGTACGTTACGTACGTTTGTCATTCAATTCAAGATTCCAATTATGGTCACGTAAGACTTCATAATCTGTGATGGTACCGGTACTTGTAATCTTACCGGTAGGTATCGCGTCACCTCGAGCTAAGTCATGAAGTGCGACATTTTTAGACCCGGGGATCGAACTCGAATAGCGTTGTCACGTAGCGGGGCGGTAGTGCCATTTATCATCGGTATTAGTTTTTAGAAATGTCTGTATCAAGAACGTGGTAGTGGGAGTTTTGTCTCATAAACAGCCTCATGACACCAGAGACCCGACCTACCACGAATCATCATCGGAGCAATAGTAAAAATACGAAGTAAATCATAATCAAAACATGTAAGTAATCTTGTCCGAGCTATTTAGATACACGTAAGTCTTACAATGCGATAAGTTTACCGCAGCATAGAAAATGGAACAAATCTAGAGGTGCCAAGAAACTCGCTGTACCAGTATCTTATCCATACTCGTACGAGTACCGGGTACCGTACGAACCAGAGAGGTGCTTCAAAACTGAAAACAAACAAAATAAGCAATATCTTACGTACCGTACGGTACGTACCGTAATCACGGTATTCGGTATTCGTACGACCTAATCAAGAATACTGAACGATCGTCATATAACTTCATCGATTTATTCACACAAAATAATAGGCTTACTAATCCCTATCTCCTACCTCCAATTCTAATATCAATATCAGTTCCTACCCAAAAAACCAACCATGAAGACCTTCCAGTCGTCGAGCATCGCCACGTTATCTTTCCTGTTCTTCCGAGGCCCGAGCCACAACAAGCTTGTTCGCGCCCAGACATCTGCCAACGACCTGGTCGTGGCCGAAGACTTTATCACGTGCAGCACTGAAGTCGTCGCGATGGAAGAATCGAACCCAGACTATGCGATCAAGGCGAAGGAGTACAGCAGCGCCCAAATCTACGAAACGACGGGGCCGGACGGGGTGAACACCCTGAACATGATCTATAGCCCCACCGGCAGAGACGACTTCGAAGAGGCCTGCACGACGGCCGGAGGAAACTTTCAGTTTGTTCCGAAAGGGAAAGTAGATTGCAAAAACCTGGCAGACGGCAGCGGGAACCCCGTACATATAAACATCGAAAACTTTGCCAACTGCCTTCCCGCCACGGATGCCTGTAACACGATCGATGCCTCGAAATTTATTGATATTACCCTCCAAGTGAGCGGTTTCGACTGCGGTCCGCCGGAGCTCCCATTGGATAACAATCCCCCTAATCCAGGGGGGCTCCCGGAGAAAGAAGATCCCGCAACCCTCCCCCCGGAGAAAGAAGAGCCCGCAACGACTGCCTCGAAAGCTACAGCTGCTCCCTCCGCAGCCTCCACCATTACACTCTCCACGATGCTTATCGGTTCCGCTGCCGTCGTGCTTGGAGTTTCCCTGGTCTTCCTTCTCTCCAACTAATGCAATGCAACCACAATTAACAACCACCAAAACTCTGTCGCTCCAAGGAATGAAACGATGGCGAATGGAATGGATTGTTCCAGCTACGAATGGATTGTTCCCGCGACTGTAATCGTACCGAAGCCAAGAGTACAAGGAGTTGACTCCCTCACAAAATGCATAGACCGGTTGAAAAGTCAACGGCGAAGAGTAATATGAAGAGATTTACATGGATTGTACTACGAGGAACGAATGCGCGCTATTTTTCCGTGGTAACAGCAACAGTGTAACAATAACAAATTAATTCGCATTATTCAGTATTTATTTATTGGCAACGATGAGCCTTTTTGGAACGTAGTACACGACAAATCCAATGCCTTGTAGTATGGCACCGCATGCAAACCCGTGAATTCGAAAACGATATTCCATCACAAAGCTCACATATTCGGTCTCGGATGGTTGAAGATAGCTTGCTGCAAACGAATCAAGAGCCAGAAGTCAACAACAAAGAAGAAGAAGAATAATGATTTCGCTCAATTTTGTTCACCCATCCATCGGGAATGGCCCGCAAATTCGAAGGCACTACTGAGGAGGTTTCGTATCAACGTTACTTGAATTTATGTTGCTCGTATCTTCGTTACGATTAAGCATTGTTGTGTGTAGTGCTGTCGGTGTTGTGTATCAGTTATTTTATTCGTATCACGTTGTTGATTCAGCCTGTCTCGTCGTTGCTGGAATCAGTGCATAAGCTAGTAAGAACTGTTCCTCGAAGTTATCTCTTACTCCGTATTTCGCCCCCAGATGACCAAAAGGGGAAAGTTATTTCCGGCAATTTTATTTTCGTTGATCGCATCGCTGTTGTAGTTTGTATCGCTGTATGGTATAGGCGTTGCGATTCAGATTTGCATGGTGTCGCGTTTGTTGCCGCAATCGCGTTGCTTGAGATCATCGTTGCTAGATATCGAAGTTGTTGCTTGAACCTGTTTTTCGCTTCGATCGGCGCCCGGTTCTGCTGGTATCAACGTCCGGTACGTACCGTGCTTGGGTTCAAAGCTTGATACTCGTATCGCATCGCATCGCATCGCATCGCATCATCGCATCGCATCGCATCATCGTATCGTATTGCATCATCGTATCGCATTGCATCATCGTATCGTATCGCATCATCGTCCCGTCCCGTCCCGTCGCTCATCTTAGCTCAACAACTTAGACGTCTTTCTTGTGTGCACAACCAGAGTCTTTCGCACCATTGTGTTGTGCGGGCTTGTTTTGGTAATCTATTATTCAGTTCCAACAAACTATTGATTGATTGATTGATTGATTGTGAGGCAAGGCGAGGCGAGGCGAGGCGAGGCGAGGCGAGGCACTCCTATCATCTTGACCATTATTATTATTATAAGTTCAAAGTAGTGCGAGTGCGAGTAGTATACTACGAGCCCGTGTTGTATCACAGCAAAAACGACTCGAGATAGACGTCTATTCCTTGCACGCCGCTTCGATCGTCTTCCACGATGCGTCGTATTTTGCCTTCTTCCGGGACGATCACCACACAACGGACGTCCTCCCCCAGGGATCGTATAAAGCTGGCGTCGTGGCTTGTCACGACGAGTGTGCCGTTCCATTCTCGCAGGCCGTGTGCCAGTGCTTGAACACTCTCGACGTCCAGGTGGGAAGTGGGGTGCTCGAGGAACAGCACCGGCGGCGGAGCAGCAGCAGCAGCAGCAGCAGCAGCGTCGTCGTTGTCGAGCAAAAAAACGGTGGCCAAAACAAACCGAAACGATTCGCCCCCGCTCAGGCAGGCCAAGGGCGTCCCGACCACCTGGCTGGCCACGGAAGAGAGTCCAAAGGCCGCCAGGTGGCTGCGAAGGTCGGTCTCGGTCTTGTTCGGAAACCGATCCACTAGGTATTCCAGAACCGTAATGGTGGGAGGGGCATTCGCAATTGCATTCGCAATTGCATTCGCGGTTGCATTCGCAATTGCATCCACTCTCGGGTCCCCGCCGTCGCAGAACCCGATGGCAAGTCCCGGGGAATGATGGACGGTGCCCTCGGTCGGTGCGATTTTTTTGGCTAGGATCTTGAGCAGACACGACGTGTACCCACCGGGACCGAGCAGACAGGTCCGGGATCCTTCCTCGATGCACAGATCGACGCAATCGAACAGGAATCCTCCTTCGCGCTCGATTGTTGCTGTTGCTGTTGCTGTTGTTGTTGCTGTTGCTGTTGTTGTTGCTGCTGCTGTTGTTGTTGCTACTGCTGCTGTTGTTGCAGCAGACCCTTCCAACCCCGACCCCCCATCGTTGTTGTTGCGAGGGACGAGTTCTGTTTGTAATTGCGTGCCTTCGCATGCATATCCAACATCAAACGCCGTGACGAGTGGCTCTCCCCATTGGGACGTCACCCTGGGTAGGCTAACGAATTGAAAATGAAAATGAAATTGAAAATTGAAAATAAAAAGTGTGTGGGCACGGGCATACGAGCATGGGCATATGGGCATATGGGCATAGCAAGCAGAGATACAAAACGGCACCGCCGAACACGAGTGAGATGGTTTGTCCTTCCACGATGTATTGCGGCATTGCTATTCGTGGATGGAAGCGTTGCTGTTGCTGTAAGTGTTGCTGTTCGTATTGCTGTTCGTATTGCTGTTCGTATTACTGCTGCTAGTGTTGCTGCTAGTGTTGCTGCTAGTGTTGCTGCTGCTAGTGTTGCTGCTAGTGTTGCTGCTGCTAGTGTTGCTGCTAGTGTTTCTGTTTCTGCTGCGAATTACTTACACAAACTGCACCGCCTTGTCGGGAACGGTTTTGGTCATCCACTCGGGCGGTTTCGATCTGTGCGCAACGCCGGCGCCACCACCGAGGCCGTTGCTGCTGCTGCTGCTGCTGCTGTCCACCAACAACGCGTGATGTTGTTGCTGTTGTTGTTGTTGTTGTTGTTGTTGTTGTTGATTGTTGTGCCGCTCCATTTTTTTGCGGTGACTCGCAATCGCCCTGGCCTTTTTCTTCGCCCCGTTCTTGCGTTTCGGCATCGGCGCTTCTTTCAGGTGTTGCAGTGTATTGGTGAGCCTGTGGTGTTTCTTTTCCATCGCTTTCGATTGTTTCCGGAACAATTCCTCCTCCCTTTGTTTCGCCCACAGGTACGAGTCGTAGTTCCCGTGAAAGTACCACAGTTTTTTTCCCGACATGTGTATGACGTCCGTCGCCACGTCGTTGATCAGGTCCGCGTCGTGCGAGACAACGACGATCGTCGTACTACCGGTAGAGGAGATTTCTTGGATCGTTTGCCGGAGCCGTACCAACCCGCGGACGTCCAATCCGTTCGTCGGCTCGTCCAGCAGGAGCAGATTCATAGTGCAGGAGGAGGAGGCGGCCGCGGCCGCGGCGGCGCACAGCAATACCTCTTTTTGTTGTCCCGTTGAGAGTTCCCGGCACGGTCGATCCGGATCGATGTTTGAATCCTTCAAAAACTTGTTGAGCACCGGGTTGTTGCTGCTGTTGTTGTTGTTGTTGTTGTTTTCTTCTTCTTGGAAAGAACAATCCTCGAGTTGGTCTTCGAGCAACGATAGTTCCTCGCACAAGCGCTCCAGGCGCTCCGTGGTATCCAATTCGTCGTTGTCGTTGTCGTTGTCGTTGTCATTATCGTCGTCGTCGTCGTCGTCGTCGCCACCCAAACCCAATCGTTCGATGCGGGTTTCCAATTCCCGAATCCGAGATTCGATCCCAACACGAGAAAGCCTCCTGCAATCGTTGAGATAGTGTGTCACGACCTTCGCCGGGGTCCAGTTGCGGTTGCGGTCGCGGTTGCAATCGCTGCTGCTGCTGTTGTTGTTGTTGTTGTTGTTCGATTGTTGTTGTTGCTGTTGTCGTTGTTGTTGTTCCAAGAATTCGGGTGGCATCCTGGACGGAATGTACAGGGAGGACCACTTGATGCTCCACCCGGGAATGGTCTGGGAATGTATTTTTTTCAGCAGCGTCGATTTGCCACATCCGTTCCGTCCCACCAGGCAATAGACCCGATTGTGTAGCAATTTGATGGTGGCTCCCTCCAACAACAACAGATTGTTGTTGTTGTTGCTGTTGTTGTTGTTCGACGACGACGACGACGACGACGACGACGAGAGATATTTCAGGTGAACGTCTTCCAACACGATGTCGTTGGGTTGGATGGTGCGTCGTGCCAATCCCCGACCACCCTTTCCCTTGCCGCCCCACAGGGGTTTGGAAGATAACGATGTTGATGCTGTTGATGATGTTGTTGATGTTGATGCTGTTGTTGTTGATTCGAACTCGTCTCGCTGCTTGGCAAGAATCTGCTGCCACACGGAAGCGTAACAGTCCGTGTCGTCCAACGACGAAAGCTGTGCCCGGGTGACGGCAACATCCGATGTCGATGTTGATGTCGACATAATAATAATAATAACAACAACAATAACAATAACGGGGCTGTATCTGTATCTGTATCTGTATCGGCGTGTCTGTGGACGGTCTCGACTCGAATCAGGAAGCTTGAAATAGCGGTAGTACAGTACAGTACAGTACAGAACAGAACAAGTCTAGTAGCGTTGATTTCCTATGTGGGATCTATTCGCCGTTCTGTTGTGTTTGCCGTTCCGTTCTGTTGTGTTCTTCGGAAAGAAGGAAAATAAACTAAAACAAAACAAAATAATAGTGGTTGTTGTGGTTAACAACAGTGAGTTGTTGTTTCGGAAGCTGCTGTTTTTGTTTCCGAAACACAAGTGAAGACAGGCTTTCTTATCTTGGACTGCTGTAAGATTCGTTGCGTTGCGTTGCGTTGCGTTGCGTTGCTTTGATTGATTGATTGATTGATTGATTTCATGATGATTGCAGTCGGTTTTGGCTTCAAAGTGCGAGTAAGATTTTACTCGTACTCGTACTCGTACGGTACTCGTACTACGTCTAGAAATAACGCGGTTGTACGGACAGATCATGCACGTACGACTAGCAGACCGGATTGGTGGAGTTGTTAGTTGAACGTTTAACACTAACCCTAAGTTGACAACGTAGCCTTCTAGACGGAGTGTACTGGGGGGTTTGGGGGGGGGAGAGAAAATAGTTTAAAAATCTGTTTTTAACCAGCAGACCTACTAGTACAAACGCTACGACTAAAAACTTTAAAACCAGAATTGAAATAATTAACGCCTTTTTTTGGTGTCGTCCCGTGTGAATAAATTTCTTTGCTCCGTCCTAACATCATCAGCATCTCAGGCAGTGAGTGGTGGTGCCAAAACATCGTGGCTGTGCGCGCCTGCCTGGCTGCATGGGCCAGAATGATTTGTAATAGTTGCTATCACTCACTACTACATTGTTCGTGATAGCCTCAGTAGCCAGCTTGTAGTACTAGTAGTTCATGGGTGTGTTGGTGGGTTCTTCGGCAATGCTAGAGGGGGATCCGGGAAACTCCAGCCTGTTGGTTGTTTTGCAGGCTGTAGAGTCCGGTCCCTTAGTTTGCTGTGCCCACACACACCGGTGCACAGCCTGGCTTAGTAACAACAGCTTGGGCAGCAGTTAAGCCTGCTGCCTCTGGCTGTTAGTAAGCCTTTTCTGCCATTGGGCCACAACAACAAGAAGCCACCGGGTGGGAGGTGGATGGAGACTGGACCTCCTGGAAGGAGGGACATGCTGGAGGCCAGACGGCGAGGGTGGTGGGAGATTCCTCCATAGAGGAATCAGAGAGAGCTGTTGGCGGGAGTGGGGGCTGCAGCCGGCACCCGTGCCTCCGGCAGGAAGGAATATGCAAACCCATGCCCAATCATGGGGCATTGTTCTCCTTTGGTATTCTTCCTGTGATAAAGGCTTCTGTATCTTCCTTTTTCCCGAGTAAGAAAATGGGGCATATTGCATGCTTCGCGAATTTTATTTGTTCTTCTTTTCGAAGTATGTGATACACTTGATCACGTGCAAGAAGATGGGGCATATTAAATTCCTTTCCCATACGTACTCACAACATTTATTTGTTCTTCTTTTTGAGCTATGTGATACACTTGATCACGTGCAAGAAGATGGGGCATATTAAATTCCTTTCATACATATGTAAGGAAACTACAGGCCGGTACTCAAACTTATGTAGATTCCTACGTTATTTATAGTACTACAGCTGGAGTGGTACGATACTACCGATCAAGTCATATGCACCTCTGTGAGCAAGATTGGAGTATCTCTGTAAACAGGATTGGAATGTTCTTCTCTAAGGTCGATGACTGCATCCAGCTCATATCTTATGGAAGATGACCGGGAAGGCCCATTCTCTCTGTAAACAGGATTAGAATATTCTCATATCTTCTGGAAAATGAACGGGAAGGTCTATTCTTTCTGTTTTCACAATCAAAGTTCTATACTTAAGATTGGAAGCAAGATTCCTTTCGTTTTCATGATCAAAACAAGATGAATTGCCTGGTTCTGGTATAGCCATTTTGATACTTCCAATCATGTGTTTTGATACTATTATTTTCCTTCTGAATCCGGTCTGCTGAGAGTCTGATTCAAAGGCTTCTGAAGAACAGCAACGCTGTGTTAGTGTGTTAGTGTGTTAGTAGACGAACGGTTGTACTCTACACGTGGCAATTGAGATTGGAGACCTTCGACAACGGATAATCGGACTACAGGCGAGACTACTATGGAAACGCCAGATCTCTTCTTACTGTGAACTTGTTCAGATACAGCGAGACAGAGCTTAGTAATGTAGATTACAGGTAGTTGGTAGCAACTAGTGTGAATTTTGTGATATAAATCAGTTGAATGTTAAAAAGTATGAGATAAGAGAGTAATCTTGCTGGAGAGCATGATATCTCTTTTAGTGCAGTGATAAATACAGTACTCTGGGTACAGCACTGTAGAATCACATGCTATCGAACTTATATATATATATATCATGAGAAGCTTCCTTCTAATCGTGATCATCGAAACAGCTGTTACAAGAAGCTTCTTCGAACCTCCCTGAGTATCGGAACACATGATTGGAAGTATCAAAATGGCTAGAAGCGTCTTCGAACCTCCCTGAGTATCGAAACACATGATTGGAAGTATCAAAATGGCTATAGGAGATATGGTGTCAGTGGTGTGTATGTGTCACCGTGGATTGCAACGCGGAGGAAAATGGAATCTGTCCAGTGAGAGATTCTTGGATGGAGATATTGCTATTGGCGTGTCCAATGCAATGGGCTTCTAATAAAGAGCGACTTCGGTGTGTCCGATTGGTGTCTTTCTTGTGTGTAATCGGATCAGAGAACTATCGAATCGATGGGTCTGCTGTCGGATTGGTTGCGACGGTTCGGATTGGTTGCAGCGGTTCTTCTTATGGAAGCTGCCTTTGAGCTTGCGACTGTTACAGAAAGAATGGGCCTTCCCGGTCATTTGGTCTTCAAGAAGAATATTCCAATCCTGCTTACAGAGATACTCCAATCTTGCTCACAGAGGTGCATATGACTCGATCGGTAGTATCGTACCACTCCAGCTGTAGTATCGTACCTCTCCAGCTGTAGTACTGTAAATTACGTAGGAATCTACGTAAGTTCAAGTACCGGCCTGTGGTTCCCTTACATACGTACGAAAGGAATTTAATAGATACTCACGACCTAAAGGGAGGTTCGAAGAAGCTTCTTGTAACTGATGTTTTGATGATCACGATTAGAAGGAAGCTTCTCATGATATAGTATATATAGAGCAGTTCGAATAGAGCAGTTCGATAGCATATGATTCTACAGTGCTGTTAGCAGTGTACTGTATTCACTGCACTAAAAGAGATCTCGTGTTCTCCAGCAAGATTACTCTCTTATCTTATACTTTTAACATTCAACTGATTATATCTCCAAAATTCACACTAGTTGCTACCAACTACCTGTAATCTACATTACTAACAAGGTCTGTCTCACTGTATCTGAACAAGTTCACAGTAAGAAGAGATCTGGCGTTTCCATAGTCTCGCCTGCTGTAGTCCGATTATCCGTTGCCGAAAGTATCCAACCACAATTGTCACACATAGAGTACAATTGTTTGTCTACTAACACACTAACACAGTGTTGCTGTTCTTCAGAAGCCTTTGAATCAGACTCTCAATGGACCGGATTCAGAAGGAAAATACTACCTTCTGTCATTACAGGAATGGACAACCTCCCTGGGTGCGCCTCCAACAACTCTGCCAGATGATGATCAAGGGTTCTTCTTAGCACTCGCGAGGCAGCAGCAGTGGTTGTCTGGGACAGCATGTCGGAATCCACTAGGACCAGTTCACCTGCCTCCCCTTTGGTGTCATCCAGATACCCAAAGGAGGTTTTGTTTTTTTATTGGGGCTGTGTTGAGCCAATAAATGGACCCGGGTACTTGCGGAGGCCATGATGCACCAATCAGAGGCAGGGTGTGCCTTCTTGGGCATCATTGGCTACAATGATACCCAGTGCCCCCACGGCCTGCACCTCAAAGAGGTTCAGTAACTGCTCCAGGAGGGACTCTGGTGTAGAGGCCATTGTTTTAGGAGCAAAAAGAAGAGTGAGCTGTAGTACTAGGCTTGGATTTGCTGGAGGGATCCTTTACAACAGGAGGCTTGTTGTTGTTAGCGCTAGCCTATAATTTTGATGATTTCAGACGAGTCTTTCGGTCGCAGCGAGCCATTCCTACGGGCTTTCAGTGATACAGTGACACAGTGACTGTGACGCATCTATCCCGTGATACACGAGGGAATCGATTGTATTTCCTTGGTGCGCGGCTTGAGCTTGCTAGGCAAATCCTTGGGCTACTTGTTAAGGCTAGTACTATTGGGGTCTAGGGCGTGTGCTTAGTAGAAGCTAGTTTCAGTGAACGTGAATCTACTAGATTCAGCGTCACTCCTGGTCTGGCCTTCCACCACTGGTAGGGAGTGCCACGTGGCACTACCATTACTTTCATTCGGCTCGCTACATCATCAATTGACTGCTCCTACTACTACGGTACTACTACGTACCTATCATGATAGCCCGACGAAAAGTGCAACCTCCCCGCCTGGATACAATACTACGGTACTACTGGGAGTCGATTGGTGCGCGACCGGGACGTACCGGGATAGTAATCTTACGAGTACTATCCCGGTACGTAATCTTACTCATCCGTACCTGGTTTCCTCCTTCCAAGCGTTTTACGAGTACGTACGGTACGTACTATGCGAGTACGAGTACTGTAGCGTTGCTTCCCATTCGTATTATTCTTGTTTTTTGATGATTCATTACATCATTCATTCATTCCGTGTTTGTTGTTCCAACCGGGAACCGGAAGTGACGTCAGTTTTAGAGCGAAAAAGGGGCTTTTGGTCTTTTATTATTGCATCATGCACCGTACAGGATGTTGTACGGGATAATCTTACCGGTAGATGATTGATTCATTCACATTCATACGGTACTCGTACCGTACGGTAACTAAATACGGATGATGATGATTCATTCATTCACTCACTCACTCACTCATTCGGCCTTGCCGCGTTGGAAAGAAAAAAAAAACGTTCTTTCCTTCTACGGTAGACTACGAGTAATTACGTACCGTACAACAATCTTACTGCGAACGACACACACCTAAAAATGCGTACGTAATACCGTACGAATTATGTACTACCGGTACAGTGAGTACTATTATTTTTTATTACTCCTTATGATGTACGACACGTTACCGGTACGTACGGTACTCGTACAAGTACGAGTACGAGTACTCGTACGCACCGTTTGGAATTCCCAAATTTTCTGAGCAGAACAAAATGCCATTCCCAAGGTTCGAAAAATAAAGTTGGATTGAGAGATGGTGTTATGGATCACGGGCTAGTAGTTCTGCACCCGATCATAGTTGCATTTTTTCTTTCCTATCTTTTTTCTCTTTCACAAGATATAGCGGTACCGGTACGGTCGTATCGTACGGTAGAGTAGACAACAACAACAGCTGTCGAACGAAAAGGAGAATAAAGACACAACACAACACAACACAGCACAACACAACACAATATCTCATTGAATTGAATTGAATTCACGTGTGACGAATACAAGTTCCATACACAACAAAACCAACAACAACAACAACGACAACCATCAGCCGCCACAACGAACAATGTTCCAGTGGTCCAATCTGATCTGATCCGATCCGATCCGTTCCGATCTAAACAGCTTTTCCTTACAGAATCACAGAATCACCTGCTTCTTCCGGTTGTACCTACAGCAGGAACGACGGAGAGAGTATAGTACCGTACTTGTACTTGCACTTGCACTGTACGCAACGCTACCGTACGCTACCGTACGCACACGATTCTTTGGAGAAAGCGGTATCAAAGCAACTCGTTTGTTGTGTGGTCCAACATTGCTGTCTCTGCCTCTGCCTCTGCCTCTGTCTTTATCTCTGTATCATAATCCCATTGAAAGCAGCAGCAGCAACAACAACAACAACAACAACAAGAGCAATAGCAGCAACAACCAATAACAACCAACATGCCCCCGCAGGATCCCACCCACGCTTCCGGGGATTGGTCACCGTCTCGCGATCCAACCCACGACATCGGTAACGACATCAATAACGAGAATGTTGACGGCACACACGTTCCGTACCACGGACGCCTCTCTCATCTTCCCCATGTTATCAACAACAACAACGACAACAACAACAGAAACAGAAACAGAAACAAGCGGTCCTCTTCCTCTTTCTCTTTCATGGTCGAGTTTTGTCAACTGGAGGGACCACCGCAGATTGCCTCTCTGATGGTCCTGGTGGCGCTCGGTCTGGGATCGACCATCGGGATCGTCCCGTCGCTCATGACGGATCGGTTCGCGCAATTGAGGCACGGATTATCGAACAACAACAGCTGCTCGAGCTACCACGCGATGGAAGACCGACCGCACGCCTGCGCACTGGGCAACGCCGATGCGCAGGCCGCGGCGTCCGCGTCGAGCTTTGTCAACAACGTCCTGACCTTTGCGACGGCGTCGTTGATCGGATCGTTGTCCGACGAGTGGGGACGAAAAGGTAAGAAGAAGGAGAGAATAAATAAATCTTCTCGATTGTATATTATTATTATTATTATGTATAATTATATTGGTTTGGTATTGTGGTGTTGGTATTGGTATACCTCAATGCTTCTACTCCTTCTGCGACTGCTACTTCTACTGCCACTACTAATACTGCCACTACTACTTTTACTACAGGCCCCCTCCTGGTCGGACTCGTCGTTTCGACGATCCCCATGGCGTGCCTCACGGCCATGATGTACCTCCCGAATATGAGTCCCTGGTGGTACTACGGAACCAGCGCCGCGAGCGGTGCCATCCCGTGGCTCGCGATTGCACTCAGCGCCCTCAACGACGTCCTACCGCCGCACCTGCGGGCACCGGGCACGGGCTTGCTGTTCGCAGGGTTCTTGCTGGGGATGTGCGTGTCGCCAACGCTAGGGTTGCTCGTGGACCGCAAAACGCTGTGCCATCTCAGCGTGTGTGTGTTGCTGCTCGGTGTGGTAGGATCGGTGCGATGGATTCCGGAGACACTCCCGGAACACGAAGCGGAAACCGCGAGGTTGCGGCGGCTGCAACGGGAGGAACGCGAGGACGCGACCGACCGGGAAAAACTCGGCGCATTGTTGTTGTTGCGGGAGCCACTAGTAGTAGTGGAAGACGATGATAACAATAACGACAACGACAACGACAATGATAACAATAACGATAACGATAACGACGATCGTGATAGCAGCATGGCGGTGCCGGTGTCGCGAGGATTCCGACGACGTTTCGGTTTCGGTTCCGAGTCCGTCACCGCCGGCTGGCACCGATTCTGGTGGGGACACGGATCCGCCGGCACCGCGATCCGGAGGTTCGCCGTCCGGCCCGTCCGGGAATTGTCCATCCTGAATCGGGACTGCGTCTTTCGGTTGCTGGCGGCGCTGGCACTCTTTTCCGGGATGGTGCAGAGCGGCGACCAGGTCCTGCTGATCTACTTTTTAGAGGAGCAACTCGATTTCGATACGGGGGACGTCAGCCTGATGTTTCTCGTCATGGGCACCGTCGGCATACTCGTGCAGGTCGTGCTGATGAAACCCCTCAACGACCGGGTCGGCGAAAAGAACGTCGTCGCCCTCGCGTTCGCGGCCGGAGCGATCGACAACGTTCTCTACGGAACGGCCAACCGCAAAACAACGATCTTCGTCGCGCTCGCGATCTCGGGATTCTCCACCATGTCCTTTCCGACCATTTCGGCCATCAAGGCGAACAACGCCGCGGATTTCGAACAGGGACGGATACAGGGGGCGCTCTACAGCGTCAAGGCGCTGGCGTCCGGGGTCGGCCCGGCGGTCTTGCAACTCGTTTATTCGAAAACCCGCGACCGGCCAAGGGGGGGGTGGTGCGGTCCGGGGACCATGTTCGTCTTTGCCGGGATGTTGTTTGTGGTGGCCGTGGGGTTGGCACTGGCGCTGCCGTCCGAACGGGCCAACGCGGATCGTCACAACAACAGCAACAACAACAGCAACGGCCATCGCGATGAAAATCAATATCAAACTCGCGATATCGATATGGATCCTGCGTACACCCCCGCGGGAAGCGACGACATTGACAACAACGATGACGATGACGATGACGAGCAGCTACCGCGACTGGGAGAATACATGCAGTTGGCGGCAGCCTCGGACGAGGAGGAGGGGGACGAAGAACAAACCTACGGGAGCATTTGAGAATGGGACTGTAGTTGTCACCGGGGCACGCGGTACCGTGCCTGGCCGGGCACAATCATCGGTGTACCTATATATACCGCTGTTCACCGGCATTATTGTATTGGTCAGAGAACGCATCCTATCAAATCCAATCCAATCCAATCCAATCCATCCATCCATCAATCAGTCAATGAATGCATCCATTAATCAATCAATCAATCCATCGAACGCAAATATCTGGTGATACTCACTGTACGTACTTGCATTATTTTTACTTCGTATTATTTACGAAGTACTCGAAGTAATAAATAGTAGCCGATGTGTCGAATTTGGAACAGTTGTACACACCGAACGAGATGTAGCAAATGCTGCACCCGTTGTCGATACAACACCATCCTCTCCGTGTGCATCGACGACCACCGTGAAACTCGGAACAACCGGTTGCATTATCGCATCTGTATCCACCCCAATCCATCACACCCGTTCCCACCACACACAGTGCTGTACCATATCTCTTTCATTATTTTTACGGTATGGTGTGGTATGGTATGGTATGTACACCCGTTTCGTGAATTCTTTTCTCCCAAATGGAACGGAACGGATGCTTCCTGCCTGTTGTCTCCTACCGAACTTTACGGTTACCTACCACCCTCGTGCCCATCTATCTCAGAAAAATAATAATCAATGGAATGACGATAGACAATTACGAAGTATTTATCTCCTTCTGTTCCCTTGTTTTTGTCTCGGGGTAATACGAATGAATACACAAGAAGTGAACTGTTGCTATCACTCACTACATTCGTGATAGCCTCAGTAGCCAACCTACTTGTAGTACTGGATGTGAAATGCTTGTAGTTCATTGGTGGGTTGGTGGGTTAAGCAGTGCTAGAGGGGGATCCGGGAACTCCAGCCTGTTTTGTAGGCTGTGGAGTCCGGTCCCTTAGTTTGCTGAGCCCACACACACTGGCGTACAGACGGACTTAACAGCGCTTGGGCTGTTAAGCCTCTAGCTGTTAAGCCTTTTCTGCCATTGGGCCACAAGCCACCGGGTGGGAACGCCGTGGATAGCGCAAAGGGCTAGGAGGGGCGTGAGGGAGGGGAGAGGCATCAGGGATGACTCAGAAGAGAGAGCTGCCAGTGGGGGCCGCGGCCGGCACCCATTCGTCTGGCAAGAAGGAGTATGTTCCGTTGTTTAACATGACAGAGGCAAGATTCTTGAAGATGGGGAGGGACTGCTGATGCAAGTATCTCATCATGCAGTCACTGTGCCATCGTGCAAGGAGCTTGATGACATAAGAGTCGAATTTGCCCTGGAGCAGGGCCATGGCCCCGTTGGCGCGAAGGGACTGGGCTGAGATAGCAGCAGGGGAGATGCCAGTTGCATGGTAGATGGTCTGGGCATAGACTCGCATCAAGGAAGTGACAGTGGCTGCCCGGACCAGGGTTAACATACCATTGTCAATGTAGCTGGCTAGCTTGAGGGTTGGGCTGAAAGGGGAGCTGGGAGGGCAGCAGCGCCTGAGATGAAGGACTTGGCTCGCGCACGTTGCAACAGGGCAGCAGAGGGAGTCACCACTCCTGGCATGAGCCACTACTTCCCCCTTGTCACCATTCTTCTGTGTGGTGAAGGTGAGGGTGACAGAGGTAGCAGCCTGTAGCTCATGAGCAGGGCCATTGTGGTGGACGATGCGGGATCCAAGATAGAAGGAGACATCTTGGAGGAGGAAGGCTTGGTCATCCCTGGTAGTACAGGTGTACTCACCAGGTCGTAGACAGAAGAAGAAGGCTATGCAGATCATGTTTGCAATGGCTTGTCGTGTAGGGGAAGGGGAGTCATAGTATGCAAATCGCAGTGCATACATGACTAGGATGATGGGAACAGGCTTGACCCTGGAGGGGGTCGGGTCCAGTTTGGCATATCGTTTGAACTGGGCGGTTAGCCTGAAGTCAAGACTGCCCGTGGAGTTGGTTTGGGGGTCTTTGGACCCCAAACAGGCCAGCGTCTGGCTCACTGACCTGATGGTGTCCGATACTGTGCGAGATTGGAGGGGCTTGTGGCTACAGGACAGTTGGCCATAATGGAGTCGTTTTGCAAAGACCTGGAGGATAGGGATTGGATCTGTAACAGACTGGAGGAGGGGGTTAAAGCATTGAGACAGACAGAATTGAACCCATTGGTTCCAATGGGCATCCTTTTGTCTGGCATAGAGCTCAGTGACTGAAGCTTGCATGGTCTTCTGGACAGCGCCAAGGTCAGTGCGGAAAGCATGGGTCGTCTGAGGGCGCATAAGATCCAGGGCAAGTCCTGTGGATTAGGCTCAACCGGATCTATTCTGGCTACCCAGGGCACAGCCAGTTAGATCCTAGGCTTGTAGTTCTACAATAGGTCCCCGATAAGGGAGCCACGGCAAGGTTTAAGGTTGAATAATCAAATAATCTAAAAGTATACGCTTTATCTTGCTGGGGAGCAAGATAGCACGTTAAAGATCACGCTGCCGCTAATACAGCGTGATATCGTGTTGCCGCTAATACAACACGATAAACCATGTAATTTTATACGATATGGTGCTGCCGCTAATACAGCATGTATTTTGTACAGCAGGAAACAAGTTCGTGAGCAGCGCTTCGAACCTCTGCTGTCTTTTCTTGAAAACAGAACACTTAACAAAAGATAGCATATGCTAAGATCTGGCGCGTGTTCTTTCTTGGATCACTAAGTATTGCACCCGAGTGACGATCGATTCTTCTCCTGCAGTTAAGTATTGAATCTTGATCGTAAGAATGAGTCTCGTACTTTTCAAGGTCTCATTATTCCCGATTTGTACCTCCACTAAACCAGACACAAAAGGAATTGAATACTCCCCATGTGTCCAAGTGAGAGACCAACCTATCGAATAGATGGTGATATCATCCCTTAGTAGATCACTGGTATTTCCACAATAGTGGAAAATGGGCTTGAGTAAAGGATACACCACTGAGTGTCCCCAATGCTTGGTGAGGATATCAGCACAGTTATCCTTTCCAGCAAGATGTTGCATAAGAATAAACCCTCTTGCAATCATGCTTCTGACATAGTGGTATGAGAGAATGTGATGTCTCTTGTGGAGTCTCACATATGGGAAAATGGACGTTTGTATCATTTTCTCATTGTCTCCCCATGTGTAGGACGTATCATGCACGCGGGTACCAAGGTATCTGAATGACTGTCGAATGTCAACAATTTGCTCGATGCAGGTTCTAGTAGATACAAATTCAGCGCCAAAAGTGGCTGTTTCAGTAGTTGTTTGTTTCTTGGAGAACCACATGATAGGGGTCTTGTTTGCAAAATGCAGGATACCAGTAACAGCTTTGCCACTTAAAATATCATGCATTAGGTTGGCATCATAGAAGTGAGATAGAACAACTGTCTTGCCTAAAGGAGGTGGCGCATCACTTGGTAGATCTTCAGAGTGCTCCCCATAGACAGTGTTGGACCAGTCTGTGTTTGCACTTTCAGTCAGTACAAAATCAGGGGCTTCAACCCGGAATCTGATTTTGAAATGCCTGAACTTGGAGATGTAACCATAGACCCTTTTGGCTCGATTGAGGTGTCCTTCTCTGGGTTGCACTCGAAAGCTTGAAAGGGTCGTGACAGCGGTCTGCACGTCAAAACATCCAATAGCAATGATCCATTGGAGTGATCCAATCATGCTCTGATACTTTTGGATATCAGTAATATCCAAGAAAGATGTTGAATCAAGTTCTGGATGGTCATTTTCAGCAAGAGGTGAATGGAATTTGGTGGTTGGTTTGCATCCAAACATTTGTTCGTATAAAGCTTCCATTTTCTCAATGGACTTGATTGGATTCATGCACAGTACACCTTGCTCATCCCTTTCAAAACCACAGCCTAAATGGAAGTTCAGAGGTTCAGAGCCTTTGAGCTTTAAGTTGTAAGGCTCTGACTGTAGGATAACCAGGAACGATTCAGGGTGAGTCATGCATAAGCACAGGTCATTGACATAAGTGCATATGAGCTCATATACGGGCTCCCCATGTTTGTTCTTGCCAGGCTTGATAAAGATTTCAGGCTCTGCCTCGGACCATTCAAAACCTAGTTTGATGAGGCATGCAGCAAGAAGATCACCAAAGCACTTTCCAGATGATCAAAGTCCATATAGGGCCTTGTAGATAACGAGAAGGTGGCCTTCTAGTGGTCCGAATTCAGCTCCAGCTTTGATGCATACTTTCTCGCAAGTGACAGCTTTGAGATACGCATTGCCAATGTCAGTTCCCCATGCTTCTAAGCTATTCATCTCTGCAAGGAACAGGCACATGCACAGGCCTCTAAGAGGAACAATTCCAGCATATACACTGTGAACAGGAGCTTCAGTGAGATTGCCATTTGCAACTAGCCGGGCTTTGTGCCGACCGTCATGTTTGACAGCATAAATCATGTGGACCTTGATCTGTTGGAAGCCAGATGGTATATTGGCGGCCTTGCAGGTACCCTTGTTGACAAAGGTGTCATACTCTTGAAGCTGTGACATTTCAAGGGCGATGGTGTCCTGCCACTTGGTGTTACCATTAGCTGTGTCAAACTGGATGGCTTCTTCATGGTTGCGAGGTACCTTGAATCCATACTGATATTGAGGGGCTGTACAAAATGACCGGAGCTTGGCTTGATGGACGAGTCTGTCTAGCTTCTTGGTTCTTTTGGCAAGGGAAACAATACGCTTGAGATGCTTCCAACCAGGTTTATCAAGCATGTTGTTATCTTTTGCATATTTGGCAACAGTAACAGGGTCATCGGCAGCTACATTGGATAGTGGCTCATACGTGCGTTCCATATTCTCCCATTCAATCCATAGGTTGTATTTGGAGCCTTTGTATTGGGGATGCTTGTTGTCAAGTGGAATGACCAGAGTTTGCCATCTTCTTGAGTAGAGTCCCGATGGATGTAATTCATCACATCATCGTATGGGATGATATCTTCCACTTCATCATCAGAATGCTTGCATCTGAATTTGATGAATTCCTTGTTGCGTTCAAGGCTGTCTTCAACATCCACAATGGTCAAGCGTTTCTGAGTGCCATCAGGGAGAGCCATCAGGAAGGATCGGCATTGCAAGTCTTCAGCTGGAATGGAAGGAATGGTGATGGGCTTGCCATCATCATCAAATTGGGCATTGCCTTCTTCATCCGTAACAACTACCTCAGATGGACCAATAGACGGAGTAGCAGGGTTGTTTGGTGGAGGCTGGGCGTCACTAACATCAAAATATGCTAGTTTGGGAGGATCGAAATCATCTTCAGTGAGAGGAATGCCTGCAGGGGCTTTACTGAAGATGTGGTAGTTTGGAGGGCCATCAAAAATCTCCAAATAGTTGGCAGGGAGTGGAGAAGGCGCGTAGCTTGGAGTAGTAGGAACGTTGCAATAAAGAAAACTAGGTAAAGATGGCTTGGGAATCGCTCGTGGGATAACAGAAGGGGTTGTAGACAGAGGGTCAGATTTAGGCTGAGGAGCCTGATGATGGGAAGGGCTATCACCAAAGGATTTGGGGGTGAGAGCAGTATCCTTTGCTTTCCTCCATGCAATGAAACCATCATCAGTGAACAGGCCAGCACGCTTGTTACGATGGTCTGGATGCAAAGCTGTACAAACACCAGATCGGTCAAGATGTTTGTTGGTAATAGGGTCCCATATCTTAAAACAGAGGCCATTGCCAACATGTTCAGCAAGACCAACAAAATGGCTGAGGCATTCAGTTGTCTGAGAGCTGAATTGGGTGTCGGGAGCCGTGTAATAAACAGGTTCAAACCAGAAGAAACTGAGATAGGCACTGATATCACCTAAGGCACCAGTAGCAACAAAAATAGGCTGCTTGTTGGAGAGATTAGGATCAGACAAATGGTTGAGCAGACCGGCAATATAGTATGTCATGCAGAGGAGCCACAGATGTGGTGGGGTGCCTGTTTGGTCCATGATGCAATTGACAATGCATATGAAGGTTTGATATCGGCGTTCAAAGAGGTTTTGATGTTAATGATATGGTTCACTTTGCCATACGCCAATCCAAAGCATTTTGACATAATCTAGTACACTCTTACTGAATTGGTAGGAGCTATGATCACAAAGGAGTCGGAGAGGTCTGCCCCATTTGCGGATGAAGTTTTGGAAGCACGGTAGGAAATCAGCAGTAGTTCTCATTTCTTCAACATGAATGATATGGGACTTCCGGCCAAAGAAGACTTGAGCAAGTTTAGAGCCACCATTGACAGCAGGAGTATCAGAGTACACAACATCTGAGAGGACATCATCATGAAAGGGACGGACATTCATGGCTGGTTGAGGTGATTGAAAACACTTGAAGATATTGCCATCCGGACTGTAGGCCAAGGAGCCATACTGCGTGGAATTGGAAAAGGTGGCTTTGATGTGGTCTGTAGAGATCCAGGCAAAGAAGGGTTTGTGAGAGAGGTAATCCATATCAGTCGGTGACTGCACATGAGGCATAGGACTAAGACAAGTGAAGGGAGACCGGGCGGAGCATCTAGCTAGGACTTCTTGATGGATGAAATCAGTGGGGCTAAGCCAAAAGGATTTGTCAATGGTATCCAACCTCTGGAGGAGAGGATGAGGAGGAGATCGTTGAGAAGAAATGAGGACATAGATGTGGATGCGTGGGCAGTGTGTCGCCAGGTACCAAACTCATCATAGTCTGACTAAGGGAGGAGATGGGAGGCAGGGGGATAATTCTGGAGGAAGATATCATCCTGAGGGTTGATCACACTGTCAAGTATTGAAGGATTCCAATGCTGGTCACTTGTCATGATAACATGTGGTAACTGGGAGAATTCATCACTGGTATATTTTTGCATGGCTAGGTATGGAAGGCCATGGCTAATACTGAGAGGAAACACATAACCATCAGTAGTGGAAATGGCTTGCTTGTCACCAGCCTTGATAGAGGTATCATCAACGGTGGAGAAGTGGGCCTCCATTTGTCCAGAGGACAAGATGGATGGGAATTGACTTGTGTAGGCACACTCATGGAAAATGAGAATGACGGGACCTTGGTTGGAAATGGAGTAGGCACCACACGTTGCAATCGGAATGTTTTGGATTTGATGGTTGTTGATGCCCATGACATTGACATATCGAGGTGGAATGTCCTTAGAGATAAGGCATGCATCATTTCCTATGATACATCCATTGGCGCCTCTATCGACCATGGCGTAACCTGGGGTGGAGACATTGGTTTTGTTGGAGTGGTACACCATGGTGGCATGGTCATCAACAACTAGAGATTCGGGCAATGACCAATAGTGGAATTTGGCAACCAGGGAAGAACTGCTAACAGGGACGTAGGTATTTCCTTCTTTCTTGTAGAGAACTGAAGGGTTGTCAGTGAGGAATCTTGCAGGGTGAGCTGGAGAAACAGATGACTTGAGAGGGCGATTATCAGCCTCAGAGGCTGCCTTGTAAACACCCAAAGAGGCATGGAATGCACTGCGAGCATCAGCTTCAGCCTCAGGGGTAAGCTGAGAGGGTGATGTGATGGTAGAGGGCGCTGTGTCTTGATCAACCACAATAGAATGCTCGTACGCACGCCTACTGATGGGTTTGGTTGAATTTGGATCAGGTGGTTGTTCTGTCATCAATTCTGGTCACAGGCATGCAACCAGCTTTTGCTTGTCTTCTGCACGCATAGACAACCACGTCTTCATACCATGCTTGGTGAGGGTTTGCCAGACCAGGGATGGCAACCTGGTGCTAGGATTAGGGGCACGCCCTGCACGGTACACAGCATAATCCTAGAAATCACCATGAAAGTCAAGTGGCAATGGGTAGTAGTTTGAGTTGTCAGCTATTGGTTGATCATCCAATGCAAAGTCATGTACATGGGCTTTAATGGATGGACGACCATTGGTCTGAGAAAGTGTCGCTTGAGAATCTAGCCTTGTAGCTTCCAGCAACAGGGTAGTTTTGAGCTCACTAGTTGCCCTGGCTTGGTTGCATCAAAAATCCTGTAGGTTGGTTGCTTCCAGTGGATCTTCCATCTTGGTGAATTGCTCACTCAGTTGGTAATTACTGCTACACGCTTTGCACAAGTGGGTGCAGATGCTGTCGTAGCTAAGGGGTCTTTGTGGAGGTCAAAGTTTGTTGAAATGTTCCAGCTTGCCAAACCACGTGGTGATGAATTTGACCTTGGTATCCTTCCAGCTGAGCAAGTCCATACTCAGTAGGTCTTGCATGGCAACGGAGGTGTCATACACCTTGGACTTGGATTGATTGTGCAATTTCACAAAGTCGAAGTAGGCGTGTCGGCCATTGCTGTTGCTAGTATGGCTTAAAACACATGTAGATGATAGATCACTTTGAAACACATGCAAGAGTAGTGTCCAGAAGAATGTGCATTGCTTGTGGTACAGGTCAGCTTCATATCCGGAAGGTGATTGGGGTGACCAATCAGGATCGAGGAATGTGGAGGTGTTGATATCCGTTGACTCGAGCTTGGCCTTGAATTTTACAAGCCAATGCTCAAATCTAGCATCATTGTTGAGTATGGGGAATGTAGTCTCATCTCTGGATTTTTGTGCCCAGGATTCATATCTCAACTGTTCGGATGATTTGGCACTGGTATAGCCTCAGCTATCTTGGGAGCTAAGCGCCTTGACAGTGGAGTCCGCTACAGATGCAAGAACGGAGTCTGAGTAGCTTTCAAATGCCTCCTTGGTATAGGGTATGATCCTTGGAGTCCTTTCCTTGGTCCTTCAACTGGGCACTGAAGGTGACAAGTAGATGGAGTTCTTGGTGCATTTATCTGGGAAGCTGCTTGTTGTACTCATTCCAGTCGCGATACATGGTGAGACTATCAAAGTCCCAAAGTTGTAAGAAACGTGCCCACGTCAGAATATTGCTGTTCTTGAGCGCCTCGCATAACAGGCTATCTGGTTCCTTGAATATGGCAAAAAGCTAAGCCTAGGATCTAACTGGGCACAGTCAGTTAGATCCTAGGCTTGTAGTTCTACAATAGGTCCCCGATAAGGGAGCCACGGCAAGGTTTAAGGTTGAATAATCAAATAATCTAAAAGTATACGCTTTATCTTGCTGGGGAGCAAGATAGCACGTTAAAGATCACGCTGCCGCTAATACAGCGTGATATCGTGTTGCCGCTAATACAACACGATAAACCGTGTAATTTTATACGATATGGTGCTGCCGCTAATACAGCATGTATTTTGTACAGCAGGAAACAAGTTCGTGAGCAGCGCTTCGAACCTCTGCTGTCTTTTCTTGAAAACAGAACACTTAACAAAAGATAGCATATGCTAAGATCTGGCGCGTGTTCTTTCTTGGATCACTAAGTATTGCACCCGAGTGATGATCGATTCTTCTCCTGCAGTTAAGTATTGAATCTTGATTGTAAGAATGAGTCTCGTACTTTTCAAGGTCTCATTATTCCCGATTTGTACCTCCACTAAACCAGACACGAAAGGAATTTAATAGAAGACTCTCCAATCATCTATGTTGGTCTTTGTCACTCTTTGATGATCTTCAATCAAAGTACAGATCAGAACCAATGAAAGAAGCAAAGCTATCACCGGCAGTCCCAGCTACTCTTGTCACATTGACCCATCGCCGAGGCCAAGCAATACTTCCAGTCACATCAGCAAGAAGGAGTTCTGGATCCCCTAGTTCTACTACAATCATCACAGTCAGCTTCTGCCCCTTCTCATAATTGCCAACAGTCGGGACTCGCCTGAAGCAAATTGCCCAAGAATTGGGCAGATTCAGCCATTTTGCTTCCATGGCAAATTCATTGACATTGATAAAATGCTTCTTAGGGATGCCAACCACAGCAATTGGCAATTGTCTGTTCCAAAACTAAAATTCCCTCCTCATGTTTGCTGGAGAGTAGGCTGTGAAAGCTTCAATGCTTGGCTTCTTGTTGGTAATTTGGAGCTCCTTTAATCTTTGGGAAATGAGCTGATTGGAATAGAGCCCGACACTGTTGTATAGGTACATGGCTATCTCATCAAGTTGTGCCTGTGGATAATTAATGATACATACCACAAAGCTGACCAAAGCCGGTCCAACAAGCAGATCTCTGTCTTTGTTGCTGGTCATTTGGTAAGGAGTGATTTGATGGTTCCATTGATATAGAGAGGCTTTGGAGACATTGACTGGCTCACCATTCTGATGCCTTTCCATCTGCTGTTGTCTGTACCATAAATTGTATTTTCTTTCAACTTTGAGTTCTCTAGTCAGCTCGAGCTTCCGGCGCGCTTTGGCCCTATGATCAGCTGGATCATAGCTTCTTTTCATGGTTGATTCAGAAGAAGAAGAAGTGAGTGTTGTCGGTGAGCAAAGTATGATTCTTGTTGTCGGAAGAAGGAGGTGTCAAGAAGCAAAATACCGTGTTCTTCTAAAAATGGTATTTTTCAATCTATTTTCAGTGATACCTTTTGAATGGATACACTATAGCCAATTGTTAAATGGTGTTAATTTGCGTTGGCACTCGCGAGTCTGAGTTGTTATCCGACGCGTAGTAGTGCTTTCACATGTATTCAAAGGTAAACAAACACGTTTCCAATTCAAAAGTGGACCGGGGTTCCACGTGGTGTGTAGCCGTTGAGCAGCAGCGATATCCCTTGCAACCAGGCGCGCGAAGTTTCAAAGTGGATACATAAAAAATTGGAGAACACAACTCTTAGAAACACTAGTTAATTTTTAACCCTAAGCTGTGCACCTCCACCAAGTTTCAAAGAAGCTCCCCAGAAAATGAATCCGAATTATGAAACTTGGGGTTCCCCTTATAAAAGCTTCTTCTTCTTCTTAAAATATCAATCTTCCTAACAATATTAAATTCCTTTCGTGTCTATGATACGATAGAGGTGCAATCGGGGTTCTTACGACTAGTAGAGTTCGATACCACTTCAGCCTTGTGAACTACGCTGTGTATGAAATTGTGTGCTATTGAGTTTTAGTGTCTACTATGACTTTGAGATAGTTCAAGAAGCTTCCCAGCTAGTTCAGTGATACAATTGGAAAAGAACTGTGTTCTTTGATAATCGGAATTCGGATGAGACTTCAAGGAGAAGGTTCTATTTGATGTTTGAATATGATTGAACAATGACAGATGATCGGGAACGATGTCATTGACTCATGACTGAGGGAATGTGTCAATGACACATGACTGGATTGGAGGAGTGTGTCAGTGACTCATGACTGAAAGGATGTGTCGATGACTCGTGACTGGACTGAGGTAGTGTGTCAGTGACACATGACTGAAGTGTCTGTGCGTTGTTCATTCTTCCTTACTATGAAAATTTATGATGGTTTGGCTGGGGTAAGGTGGCGGATGCTGATGCGTTCATGTGTCTGTCCGCAGCGTATGGTGACTGTGTTGTTTGTGTGTACTTGTAAGATCGGGTAGGGGCCTTCGCGCACGAGATCAAGTTTGTTGCGATCGTGTATGGTGACAAAAATGCCTTGACCTACAATGAATTCGTGTTTTGTGCGTTTGTGGTTGGCGCGAAGGAGTCGGTTGTCAATCTGAGCTTGGCAATGTTTGGTTAAGATAATGATGTCGGCGTGGAGTGGAATGTTGAGAAGCATATCACGGTTGAAGATGAGGGCACCGGGAGAGAAGTTTCCGAGTGTGGAAACTGGATTGCATCGGAGTGCGTACATTGCTGTTGATATTGCTTTGTCGACAAGGTTATTGGCTTCTGTTTTTGTTTTGGGGGGTTTCAGGTTTATCATGGTGTGTATGATTTGACCGATGGTCTTGTGTGTGGATTCGATGATTCCATTGGCGGTGGGCGTGTGTGGGGAAATGTTGATTGGTTTTATACCTGCATAGTCTAGGGGAAATTGGAAGTCGTGTCCGTTGAATTCGGGACTGTGATCGTGTACGATGCGTAAGGGATGAGGGTAACGTGAAAGCCAGCAGTTTTCGAAGAGGCGTCTGATGTTTTCGGCTGTCTTGGCTTCTGGGATGCGGATGATTTCTAGGAGGTTGGTAACTGGGTCGATGCATGTGAGCGCGCCAAATTTGAGGTTGATTTTGTTGATTTCGACGTTCCATGGGCCAATGCAGTCAACTTGAACTTAAGACCAGGGAGTTATGGGAGCTGTGCGTGGTGCAAGTTGACCGGCTTGGCGGGTTCCTGTGCGTACGAGGGGGCAGATGAAACAGTTGGATATGACGTTACAACATACGGAGCGAAGGTCAGGATGATGGAAGTGACGGCGGAGAGGGGCTTTGAGTCTGTCCATGCCTGTGGAGTGAATGGTTATTTTGTGGTACCATTTGACAAGAGGAGCGAGCATGTCGTTAGGAATGACAATTTTCCACTGGGAGTTAGGTGTTAGTTTGTCGTATTGGCAAACAATATCGGCGTTGTCTAGTTTTTGTTTGAAAAATCGTCTGGGGTCTTTCTGTGGCAGGGTGAGAACTTTTGGGTCATGTGATTGGTATTGGTGAATGGTCGTAAAATGGAATGGCAATCTGCCTTTTTGATTGAAACGGGGGTGAATCAGATAGCTGTCTTCGACAGGATGACAATCAGTCGATGCAGCGCATGATGGCAGCGCCATTAGGCTCTCGGCCATGTTTTTGAATGAAAATGAGTCGTTGTTTGAGACATCGTTGTCGAAATTGGTAGTTGTGAAATACGAGGTGAGGGTTGTTGGGGTTCGGCTGAGGGAGTCGGCGACTGTGTTTTCTGGGCCTTTGATGTAATGGTAAATGGGGTTGTATTCTTCTAAGATTAGTTTCCGTTGTAGAACTTGTTGGGTGTTGTATGTGGAGAGCTTGTATGTTAGATTTTTGTGGTCGGTGTAGAGGTGAATGAGTGCACCGAGGAGCATAGGCCGGTATTCTTTGAATGTTTCGACGATGGAGAGCAATTCCTTTTCGATGGTAGTGTAGTTGGCTTGTGCTTGGTTGAGCTTGCGTGTGAAGTATACGACGGGAATGTTGTTCTGTTTGATGACTGCACCTAGTTGGAAGCCAGATGCATTGGTGTAGATGTGAAATGGTATATTGTGATCTGGGTACGCGAGCATTCTTTCAACTGCAACAATCGACTTCATTTCTTTGAATGCTTTTTGACAAGTGTCATTCCATTGGAATGTGCGAGGAGTTTTCAAGAGGTTGGTGAGTGGGGCTAGGATGTGAGAACGGCGTGGCCACATGTCGCGATAGTATGTGACGAGACCGAGGAAGGCTCGAAGTTGTTTAAGATTTTTGGGTGGGAGCATTGCTAAGATTGCCTTGATTTTCTTGATGTATGGTTTAATTCCGTTGGGCGTTAGCCAGTGACCGAGAAAATCTGTTTCTTGGATGATCCATTTGCATTTAATTGGATTGATTGCAAAGCCTTTGTCCTGTAAACGGGTGAGTACGGTATCGATGAGTTGTAGATGGTCTTCGAATGTGTTGCTGAAGCATGCGATGTCATCGATGTAAATTTCAAGGTTTGGTATGTCGTGCAGTACACGTTCCATGATTTCTTGTGCTACGTCTGGGGATTGAGAAACTCCCATTGGTAAGCAATTGTATTTGTAGAGGCCAAATGGAGTTGTGATGGTTGTTAAATCTTTACTTTCGTTGTCTAGGACAAAGGTGTAGTACTGCATCGAAATGTCCATTTTGGTGAGGTATTTGTACCCGGAGTGGCGGGATAATATGTCTTGAATATGGGGAATGGGATAGACTTTGTGCTTGATGGCTTTGTTGAGGGCGCAAAAATTGGAGACCCATCAAATTTTTCCGTCTTTCTTGGGAATGATAAACATTGGGGAGATCCAATTGGAGCAACCTTGGCAAGAAAGAACGCCAATGTTTACAAGTCGATCTAGCTCTGTCTTGAAGAGGGGTAATTGTTTGTGGGGTACGGGGTACGCGCGAGAACGATTGGGCTTTACCGTTGGATCAATGTCGAGGTGGATTTCTTCGTCCGGATAGTATTTTAGGGTTCCGTCGAAGATAGTTTGGTATTTGCATAGTACTGAATGTAGTTGTTCACGTTGATCGTGTGTCAAGTGTGTGCAGTTGTCGCAGACAGTTTGAACGTCGTGTTGATCATACGTGGATTCTTGAATGACGGTTTTGTTCGTGGTAATTGCGAAAGAGTCGTCGGGGGTAATTTGGTCAATGTGTCTTGCGTGAAGATGAAGAGCTAGGGCGGCGGAAGTCGGCGTGCATGCATGGAAATTGCCGCATCGGTATGGAATGAGTGGCTGTTTTGATTTCGTTGTTGTGAAAGTTCAAAACAATCTGAAAATGACGAAGGATGTCACGTCCAATAATCATGTCGTAACAACAAGGAGCTTGGAATACGCGAGCGTCAAGAGAGGGAAGAGTTATAGTGAGGGCAAGTTCTGGAAGTGTGAAATGTTGAAGAGAAATCTGCTGAGATGAGTTGAATTCTCCAGCCATGGTGAGGCCAGAAATAGGGGTAGTCGTGGTCGGAACGATTGTGACCGGAAGCGCGTGGTGACTAAACCAGGTTGTCTTAGAGCCGGAGTCACATAGAATGAGATAGGGACGTGGGGAGGGGCAGTTTTGAAAAAAGCGAGCGATGGCGGCGATGGTATAGGGAACGGATTCCGAGGGTGGTTGTCAGTAATCGGGTTGACTGTCGTAGTCGGGCTCGTCGTCCTGATGATAACAGTCGTTGTTGCCATCGTCGTATTCCTGTGTAAGTGGAGCATCCGTTTGTGTATGTTGGTCGTGGAAGTAATTATCTTCGTGACGTGGGTCAGTATTGGAATGCTCTCTGTCGAGCTGATGGGCGTCATGATCGTAGTAGAAATCATCACCCATTTCGAGGTGGTGAGCATCATTGGCTGCGACTGAACGTGTTCTGTACGGACTGGTACGCGATTTATTGGCGGATTGCAAACGGGTAGTACGACCAGACAAAGATGGTTGGTCCGAGCGGGTAGAACGGTCAGAGCGAGGATAAGGACTGTACCGGCGTGGATCATATCCGTGGTTTGAACGACTAGTTTGGGTTGAATTGTCGCGGGTGCGTGGAGTATAGGACGGGCGACAATACGTGTTGTTGTTGTTGCCATACGTATACTGGGAGGATGAGGAGTATCGAGGGCGATTGTTGTGATGTCCGTTGCCATTTCCGTGTCCGTTGCGGCCATTGCGGCTACCATTGGAATAAGAGGATTGACGATTGGGTTGCCGAGAGACTTGACCGGCGTCATGATGCAAACGTTGTTGTTCCATGAATGCGACAAGACAATGAAGAGGGAAAGTTGGGTCATCGAGTTGATTACCGGTTTCGTTGAATTTGAGTTGCCAGGTCGGAAGCATGAGACAAAAGAAGGCATTTTTCATGGTGGTCTTGTTGGGAAAAAGTCGCATTCCTCCGGAGCCGGGCAAATGAACACTAAGAATGTTGATCAAATGAAGGCGACCGGCGGCGGCAAAGCAATTCATGTGGTACGTCTTGGTTGCGTTGGACATGTATTCTTGTTGAATGAGAAACACGTTGGATGGAAGAAAGAGGGAAATGAAGGCGTTGAGATTGTTAGTAAAGTCAGCATCTTGAATGCGTGAATCCGGCGTCGTTGACGATTTCATCCCAGGTATGCTTGAGATTGCCACCAAGGACTTCGCGGAGTTTGTAATGTTTGGCATCGTTCTTGATGTTGAGGTTGTGCGGTCCAACAGCGTCGATGAAATTGACGAGAAAGTGAATGAGACGTTCAGAGCCGCTGGAGTCGGGAAAAAAGGTGGTATCCTGCTTCTTGATGGAGGATGCCGTCGCTGGAGGCAGGGGAGGAGGAGGAGGAGGGAGGTTCGCGCCTGGGGTACTAGGTGTGGAGGCCGCAGATGCTGCAGCAGTGGTACTGGAAATGTACCGGGTTACACTGTGAACCAGGCGAACGGTGGGGTAATCTTCATAGCGAAGCTTGGGTTTGAAGAAGAAGGGGGCCTGCTTAGCAGCTTGAAGTTGAGCGACAGCAGACATGGTGAGTTAGAGGTTACGATTAGTTTTTAGATATTTTTATCGATAAAAAAAATTTCAAAGCGATATTGCGATTGAATTCAATATGAACTATGCTGTGTATGAAATTGTGTGCTATTGAGTTTTAGTGTCTACTATGACTTCGAGATAGTTCGAGAAGCTTCCCAGCTAGTTCAGTGATACAATTGGAAAAGAACTGTGTTAGAATTTGGATGAGACTTCAAGGAGAAGGTTCTATTTGATGTTCGAATACGATTGAACAATGACAGATGATCGGGAACGATGTCATTGACTCATGACTGAGGGAATGTGTCAATGACACATGACTGGATTGGAGGAGTGTGTCAGTGACTCATGAGTGAAGGGGTGTGTCAATGATTTGTGACTGGACTGAGGTAGTGTGTCAGTGACACATGACTGAAGTGTTTGTGTGTTGTTCACTTGGGGGGTTACTAGTGTAGACCTCCTTTGGTCTCAGTGTTGTTGCACTCCCCTTTGACCTCAGGAGGTTACATCGTGAATCCTTTTTGAAACCAGATTCTGAAACTTGAAGCCTGGGGATGGTGGTCCCTTAAGTA
>CM074787.1:2875792-3036216 GCA_037355745.1 Pseudo-nitzschia multiseries
GACAAGAGCTCACGACGAGTCCAGTTTGAAGAAACGGACGAACGCGTCGGAAAAAATAAAAATACGGGTACAAAATCCAATAAAACAGCCAAATCGAATGACGATTCGATTGGCACGGGTACAGCAGCCAATAAAACGGGTACAATGACCACAAGCTGGACCTCGCGTCTAGCAAAGACCCTACAGCCAAATACGGAATATCCCGTAGCTACAAAAACAAAGAAGAGCAATGTGGCTCCTATTGTTTTAACAACCATCCAATACATTCAAGGCAGTCCAGTAAAAACAACAAAAACAATGCTGGCCCTACTCGACAGTGGCAGCACAACAACCCTTATCAACAAAAGGGCACTTCCCTTTGGAGTTCTACCAATTCAATCCAAAACAAGGACCATCACAACCACAGCCAATGGATCATTTGACACCTCGTTGTTTGTCGTAATGAAGAATCTCAAACTACAAGAATTTGGGAACACAACAATCGAGCGTTGTGAGGCCAGATTATTTGAATCCAAATCATGCAGATATGATATTATCTTCGGTAGAGACTTTCTAAGCAGCACCAATATCAACTTGTTATTTGAATCCAGCATGATTCAATGGAACAAGCGACAAATTCCAATGCGCGAAACAGCCAGTTTTGATATTACTCCAGATCTGCAAGAAGCATATTTTCAAGCATTACTGGAGGAATCCATTGACTCCGAGCTGTTTGTGCATGATGCAGTATCTTCATCACCTGTCATCCTTGACAGAGCTTACGAAGCAACTGATCCAACCTTGGTTGCTGAGCAGCAAGCACATATGACAGCATCAGAAAAACAACAGTTCCAAGCTGTCCTATCCAAATATCCAAACGTCTTCAATGGCAAACTAGGCAAATACCCGCACAAGAAAATCTCACTCAAACTGAAACCCAACGCCAAGCCAGTTCACAAGAAGCCCTATGCAGTTGCATACAAAAGAGAAGAACTATTCAAAAGGGAGCTCCAGAATCTTGTAGATGATGGAGTACTCAAAAGATGTGATGGACCAGCTGAATGGGCATTTCCTACTTTTATTATTCCAAAGAAGGACAACAGGGTTTGCTGGGTGTCAGATTTCCGAGAACTCAATGAACTGCTAGTCAGAAGGCCATATCCAATCCCCAGAATACAGGACATCATGCATCGCCATGGCAAATACACCCACTTCACCAAGATTGATTTATCCATGCAATACTATTGCTTTGAACTGGATGAACCAAGCAAGAAACTATGCACAATCGTCGCCCCATATGGGTGCTATGAATATCAAAGACTCCCAATGGGTGTCAAAATCTCTCCAGACGTGGCCCAACAACTCATGGAGGACATTTTGCAAGGCACCGACTGCACAGTCTATATCGATGATATTGGGATCTGGACAAATGACACTTTCAGCCACCACATGCAAACAGTGGACACAATTCTGCACCGACTGAATGAAAATGGTCTCAAGTGCAATCCTCTCAAATGTGACTGGGCTGTACAGGAAACTGAATTTCTAGGTTTTTGGATGACGCCAGAAGCCGTGAAACCTTGGAAGAAAAAGATTGAAGCTATTCTGCAAATGGACAGACCAAAAACTGTCACTCAAGTCAAGTCCTTTCTAGGAGCTGTTGGTTACTACAGAGATATGTGGCCGAGAAGATCACATATTCTCTCTCCGTTATTTGAACTCACGGGAACACCCAAGAAAACTGCCAATGGGCGGTCCAAATCAGCAAAGTCGGCCTTTACATGGGGGCCAGCTCAGGAAAAAGCAAGCCTTTGAAGAAATGAAAGCAATGATAGCAAGTGACGCGCTGAACACATACCCGGATCTGAACCTACCATTTGACATCTACACCGACGCCTCAGATCTGCAACTTGGTGCCGCCATCCTACAAAAGGGAAAACCTATTGCTTATTGGTCCAAGAAGCTGAATGCAGCTCAGAAGAATTATACTACAACAGAAAAGGAACTCCTTGCAATAGTCTTGTGTTGCAAGGAATACAGGAAACTACTATTAGGCTGTGAACTCAACATTTACACAGACCACAAGAATCTCACCTTCAAAACCCTCTCTCCACAGCGAGTACTCCGATGGAATCTCTTTCTGCAAGAATACAACCTCAAGTGGCACTATGTGGAAGGACCCAAGAATGTGCTCGCCGATGCATTCTCAAGATTACCCAGGATGGATCCACCTACAGTGGGGGAGAAACAGAAGCAAGGTAAGGGCACTCTAATCGATTTTCTCAAATTAGACGTCCCCGAACAATCAGATGAAGAGCTTTTTCTAAAACGAATTCCCAGAGGTATTTCCAAACCTATGTCATGACGCGGACTCTGAATTATATTCATGTCTACTGAACAATGAGTGTCTGGTCAACCTGCCAACACTCCAGGAGATGGAATGCCCAGTGAATTACACCAACATTGCTCAACATCAACAGAGCGATGACACGCTCCCTGCCAAGCTTCAATTACCAACCTTCTTCAAACAACAACTTGGTAATCAAGAAATTGCATGCTACTCCAAAGCAGAAACTAGAGAGGAATGGAAAATCTACATTCCAAATTCCCTTGCTCCTCAACTACTCAAGTGGTATCATCTACTACTAGGGCACTGTGGATCCACCAGGCTCAATCAAACGATAGCAGCCAGGTTCCATGTGGAACGGCTGACCAAGCTATGCCAAGAATACGTATGCCCGGATGATTGCATCAAGTACAAGAGCAGAAATGCTAGTTATGGATTGCTGGCGCCCAAGCAAGCGCCATTGGCACCATTCAATGAAGTACATGTGGATCTGATTGGACCATGGAAGGTAACAGCCCAAGGAAAAGTCTACAACTTCAAGGCTCTCACGTGCATTGACCCAGTTACCAATTTGCTGGAGATCATTCGCATCAGAGATAAGTCAAGTCAACATGTCTCCAACCAATTCACCAACTGCTGGTTATCCAGATATCCAAGACCGGTCAAATGTGTCTATGACAATGGTGGAGAGTTCCTAGGCCATGAATTCCAAAATACACTGGCAGCATATGGAATTGAAGGTGTGGCTACCACAGTCAAGAATCCTCAGAGCAATGCTGTCTGCGAAAGGGCCCATCATACCATTGCAGACACTCTTCGAATATTGGTACATGTGAATCCACCTCAAACCAACACGCAGGCCACGCAGCTCATGGACAACGCATTAGCTACTTGCATGCACGCAACCAGGTGCGCAATCAATGCATCTGTGGGCTCATCTCCAGGAGCCCTGGTTTTCAACAGGGACATGCTATTGGATATCCCACTCACATCCAATCTCATTGCGCTACAACAAATTCGGCAACAGGGCATCAACATGAATCTCCTACGACAGAATGCCAAGCGCATCAAGCGCGTCTTCAAGGTTGATGATAAGGTATGGATGAAAGAACCAGATCCAGACAAATTGCAACCTCAGAAGAAAGGCCCATATCAAATTGTTCAAGTGCATACCAATGGCACAGTAAAACTGAGGCTGTCTCCAAATGTCACGGAAACAGTCAACATTTGAAAGCTTACTCCATACAAAGAGCACCCAGCACAACATGAACCAGCAAACAATGATCTAGACATGGAAGAAGTCTAGCACTCAAACAATTCTGAGAATCCTCAAGTCACTCATTGGGGGACTCTGTAACGTACTATGATCATACGTACCAAACTATGTACGTACCGAACTACGTACTACAATCTATCGTACAAGCCGTACTATCCAAGATACCATCGGAGGATAGGTACGATTGAACTAATGAGACTTGGGACCACTCTAAGAATCATTAAGTAGCGAAGCATCATCTGTATACAATGGTATACTGATACCAGACAGGCGCACGATTTGTATCACGACACTCTATATGAATATCCATGGGCGATCGAAGCCAGCATGGCCCGACCGAAGCCAGCATGGCCCGATCGCTCATTATTTTATCTGTTAAGTTTCCATCCATTTTTCGTAAAGTATTAATCCATTCATAATTATCACTCCTAATCAAATTCTACCCCTAGTGTGTTACATCCCTATCGAATTCGAAGGTGACTATCAAGACTATGCGGTATTCAAGGCTGGACATTCACCTGACCCTACCACACGCTTGCCTACTGGGATATGGAAGGCACTATCACGTCAAGACATGAAAAATTGGCTGAACTTTTCCCCCGAAGGCAAGAAAATAGTGGTCACATCATTGCGGTCTGAATTACTTCCAGATGGTCAGCCGGACCCCAACGCCGTTAAATCCATCACCTGGAAGGCATATACGCATGAACATTCCGTTACATTCCTTGAAGATGACACCTCAAGCGGTGATAACCATACCAATGCTTCAGAGGACCTCCATCCGGCTGTTGAAAATGACCGTAGAGGCGTCTTCCACGCATCACTTGGTGTCTATAAGTCTCAGACTTCCTCCTCCAAGGATCAACGACCCCTCAAGTCATCCATGTTGCCTGCTCACCCCACCAGATTCCTTTCTGAGAATCCTGACATTTGATACAAAAGGGACGGTGACACTCTGGTACCCGTGGGAAAATCTTCCTATTCTGTCAATTTTCACCAATGGTATAACCCCGAAGATGACTTGACCTTCCAACAGGATAACCAAGTACCTTCATACACCTATTGTGCCCATAAGGCTACTGTCTCCAGCCCCGGATTCGCTATGGTCGACCGTGGTGCCAATGGTTGTATCATCGGTAATGATGCATGTCTCATCTCCAAGGATATCCCGCCCCAGTATGTCAATGTCACCGGCATCAACAATCACCAAGTACAGAATATTCCCATTGCAACATGTGGAGCGTATTCAGCCTCGAATAGAGGACCCATTATCCTCATTTTCAACGAATGTGCGTACACGGGAAGACACCCTTCTATCCTATCTTCTGGCCAGATGGAAGCATACTTTTCTACTGTCAATGACACGTCCATCAAAGCAGGCGGTGGACAAGCAATCACCACCTCTGATGGATACGTACTGCCCCTCAGCATTCGCCAAGGCTTACCATACCTCGCCATGCAAAAATATACCACTGATGAATTCGACACACTCCCACATGTTATCATGACATTGGATAAACATTGGGACCCCTCCGTTCTCGATACCATTATCAGTGCTAAGGATGAAATCTTCCTTCAGAAGTATCCACCTCAACCGCAGCAGCTTCCTTATCTGGAATATGACGAATACGGAAACCCACGTTGTCTTGAAGGCTTGGATATCTCTGTATCCCCTGGTTCGTCCACGGTTACGTCCCTCAGTTTGTATTCCAGTCAATGCACTTGATCACCCTTTCTCCCTATCAATGATAATGGAATCAACGAACGCTCCTTCTGGCTTACCTCTACTGATTATGTCCACCAGGAACGTCTTGCTTGATGTATTCCGCCTCCAATTTCTGATACGGTCCTTGCCTTTCCCACAGCCTGTACTGTTAATGATACACCCCGTGTCGCAACTACACCTTGTGAACGTTATCCCAACAAGCATGATTACCTATCTCTGAAACCCTTCTTTTGTTGGGTTTCTACAGATCGCATCAAAGCTACTTATGAAAATTCAACACAATATGGATCCTTAGCGGTTAGCCCCGATGGTAACCTCTTCAAGCGTTTTCATTCCCCTCAACCGGTAATGAATGTTCAACCATTCAATGACAACGTTTTGTCTGATGTCGTGTACTCTGACATCCCAGCAATTGATGGCAGCTCCAAACTTGCTCAGATTTTCTTTGGTCGTAAATCTCATATCATACATGTTGAAGAGATGCGTTCCACCGGTGATTTCCTATCATGTTTTCAGAATTTTGTTTGAAAATGGGGTCGACCCCTTTGCCTCTTATATGATCATGGAAACTACCAATCTAGCAAGCGGGTCATCAATTATCACAAGATGTTATGGATTGGACTTTGGCAGAGTGAACCCTATCACTTACACCAGAACCAATTTGAACGGCGTTATCAAACGTTTAAGCGTATTGTCAACCGCGTCATGGACCACACAGGTACACCACCACACCTATGGTTGTTGTGCATGATATACGTTGCCGGGCTCCTCAATGTTATTTCTGATCCTACTCTATCGGATAAACAACCGGTCTTCATTGCCACCGGTACACTTGGTGATATAAGCGCGTATACCAGTTTCTTTTGGTTTGAACCCGTTTATTTCAAGACCAATGACTCCCCTTTCGGTACCCAGTCTACCGAACGCCTCGGTCATTTCGTAGGCATTGTCGAACATGTTGGCAATGGACTATGTTTCCGAATCTGGGATCCAGTTACTAACAAATTGCTTGACCGTTCTGGTGTACGCTCTGCTCTTACACCTGAGTCACGCAACAAACAAGCTGGCCTCTTTACTGACAACGGCTTCATCGCGTGGCGTAAAGCAAAGGATTCGATACCTCGTTTGTACGCAACCGGTGACGTCCCTACACTCACAAAACATGGGGAGCATACCACTACAGATGCTCCGACTGAGATGCCCAAACCACAGGACGTTCCAACTACTCCTCATACTGCTGAATCCACTACGGGCTCCAACAACAAGCAAAGCCTCGACAATCCTGTGGCACCTGAAGGCACCACGCCTCCAGTCCCTACCGAGCAACAGGCTGAGTCACCTCCTATTCCGATACCTGACAATAGCCAACCTTCCGCATCTGGTAATCAGGTTATTATCAAACCACCCGCCCACCCCTCGTTACCGAGCTTTCTATATAAGAGGGTCGATGACAGCCCAAGCTGGTCCCCTTCTCCACTCCCTAACAACTATGGGGAGAGTTTTGATGGTCCTCTTACGACACACATCTTCAGCAAGACATCTGATGGCGTTCTCCTTACTGAAGCTGATTTTGATCCCCCGGAGCTAGCATACTTTGATGTTAGTGACGTCACGACTTCACACACCAACCCTGCTACTCCTACAGTAGACCCATCACAGGTAGTTGTTACCGATGAAAAAGGGAATGCGCAATTTGACGATAATGGTAAACCTCTTACCATCCTGACCATCCTAATTGCCGACCTACAAGGAAGATCTTTCCTTGTACCCAATCCCGATGGTACTCGGAAATGCCTTACCATCGTTGATGTAGAAGACAGTCTTGAACGCAACAAAGATTTCATCAAATTCAAGTGCAAGCACTCTGATGACGAACTTGACAATATCATTGCATACAATGATGTCATGAATTACATCCACCATGATTCGACCCAAGAAGATGGAAAACTTTGGTTGTTTTGCCGAATCCTAGGACACCAAGGTCCATTGGATAACAAGCACCCTCAGTACAAAGGCTCCAAGTATAACCTTTGGATTGAATGGGAAAATATGGAACGGACGTATGAACCATTAGCCAACATTGCAGCTGATGATCCTGTTACCGTTGCCAAATATGGAAAAGACAACAACATGCTTGACCTCCCAGGTTGGAAACGTCTCAAATGAATCACCAACCTAGCACGACGAACCACCAAGAAACTTGATCGACTCGTGCATCAAGCCAAACTTCGATCGTTCCGCACCACCCCGCAATATCAATACGGTTTCAAGGTACCGCGTAACCATGAAGAAGCCATCCAATTTGACCAAGCCAACGGAAACCACAAGTGGGAAGACGCTATTACTCTTGAAATGGAACAGCTCCAAGAATACAATACCTTCATTGACAAAGGAATGTACAAGGCAAGCTCCATCCCAAACTGGTTTCAACAGATCAAGGTACACACGATATATGCTGTCAAACACGATGGTAAACACAAAGCTCGTCTTGTTGCAAACGGCAATCTTACTGAAGCCCCCGTCCATAGTGTGTACGCCGGTGTCGTATCACTCCGCGGTCTACGTATGTGCCTGTTCCTAGCTGAACTGAACAGTCTGGAAGCATGGGGTACAGATATCGGAAATGCTTATCTTGAAGCAGTGCCTTGTGAGAAAGTCTGTATCAAGGCAGGCCCAGAATTTGGACCACTAGAAGGTCACCTCTTGATTATCTACAAGGCCCTATATGTACTCAGATCATCAGGAAAATGCTTCGGTGATTTACTAGCAGCATGCCTCATTGAACTCGGCTTTGAACGATCCCGCGCTGAACTGGAAATCTTTCTCAAGCCTGGAATGAACAAGCATGGGGAACGTGTATATGAACTCATATGCACATATGTTGATGACCTATGTCTTTGCATGGCGGATCCCAATTTGTTTCTGGAGATCCTACAGTCAGAGCCATACAACTTCAAACTGAAGGGATCCGGACCTATGAACTTTCATCTGGGTTGGGGATTTGAGTGAGATGCACATGGTGTTCTTTGCATGAACCCCATCAAATTCATCGAAAAGATGGAAGCATCTTATGAACAAATGTTCGGATGCAAACCTAATGAAAAGAATTCACCGTGTAAAGGCGTATTCATACGTATTTCGCGGGCATATCGTACGAAAAGTCACAAAAGAAGGCAATAACCTTATTCGTAAGGTTATTAACCTGATGAGTGAATAATCGTCGGTGCTTTTATGTGGATTCCCTCTTAGCGGGAATTTTTCCCAACAGCTCACTCTTCGAAGAATTAACAACTCTAAAACACTATCATGCCCTAAAATCTATGTACAACCTAGTACTAATTATACGTAATAAGGTACAAGCAATGTGATATTCCAATGAGAATATCACGGTGAATTATACGGTAACAAGACCGATCGAAGATGGTTTTGCATGTGTTTTGCGTCTTATTTTACGTGTGCTTTGTATGCTAAGAATTACACGGTAATATGCCGTAAACCGACGCGACAATATGTCGACAACGACAAGGCCGAATGAACTGTAACAACAATATTCCACTCACTAAATCAATCGACCGTAAGGAAGATTGCGTTTTGTTTTATTACTGTTATGACACACTTTTTCTAGTTTATCAGACCCACAGCACTCTACAAGCTGTGGAGGACCGCGTTTTCCATCGAAACGCAGTTGAGCTTGAAGACTAATCCGGACTAGCCTGATCAGCTACCGGCATCAACCCTCAAGGATGTAAAAGAGGCAGTTGCCTGTGGAGCCCTGGAATAGACCAACACCAGGGCGGTCTCCCTGAAAGAAGAGACCAAAGAACCGAACCAAGGTGGTGGCTCCACCGGGTTTCGGGATCCAGCAAAACAAGCAAGGGAAAAGAAGCTGGACGGCTCAGTTGAAAGGGCCGCCCAGGTTGGCATCAGTTGAAAGGAATCAATATCCAATCTGAGAACACTGATCTTTCACTGAAAACAAGAACGATGTGAGCCAGAAGATTGAGCCTGAAGTATTCTGTGGTGAAACAGGTTGGAAGGAACAGACTGCAAAGAGCATCTGCCCGGAAGGAACAGATTGCAAAGAGCATCTGCTATGAGCGAAAACGAAAATGTAAAGATATGAGAACACCAAAATGAGAACACCAAATCGCGAAAGACCAAATCGCGAAAGATCGACGAGAACACTAAATTCTCAGGAAACAATCTTTCAACCTTCCACCACAGAAATACAGAATGAGCAAAATCCCGAGAAAGGATAGGAAAGCTCACAATCTTGATTTGCAACAAAAGCAAAAGCTCACACAAAAGTATAACCAAACCGGAACAAAAATTCGATCCAGATAAATACAAAACAGATAAGCAGACCACCCGACAGTCACCAACGATAAATACCCATCTCTCACATCCAAACCCCGATTACCTTCTCTCTCCCCACATACCACCTCCGACTCACACTGAATACCACCCAAAACGAATATCCCAAAACGAATATCCCAAAACGAATATTCCGAAACGAACATTTCGAACCTTCCCCTACGAATCGACCATCCATACTCCTCCAATATAATTCGAAACTTCGTTAGAAATTCCCCACCATGGTACGAACTAGGGCACACGAAAATAGTGACATAGAAGAAACAAAAATGGAGGTGGATCAAGATCCGGATGGTCCTGATGGAGACGAGGACGAGGATTCTGAAAAGTATCCAGATAGTGAAGAGGAGTTCGATGCAAGGATCATGAGAGTAATGGAGAGGGCCATGACTGATCCAGAAACAAACTCAACTTGGAAAAGAGTCATCGACAAGGAAGTAAAGAGAAGGATCAGAAGGATACAGGATGCGGTGGAGCAACACAGAAATCCAAATGACGTCAATCAGGGCGATAGTGATAGCGATAACAGCAATGAAGATGAGAAACAACTAGACATTGACCTAAGGGCTGAACGACACGGAAGGAGGTCATCCCAACCAAAAATAAAAATCAGGGGATTCAACAGTGGAAGATTTCTGAATCCAGAACAGCTTGCCTTTAGGAGCAGCTTGATGGATTTTGGTATCAACTATGAATCAGCTGAAGAAATTATGAGGGGAGGGATGTCTAATATCCGCGAAATTACAGACCTCAACAAGGAAAGCATCAAATCATTCATGCACGGATTGAAATCTATCAGTCCGGAATGTCCTAACCCAAAAAGTATCCACTATGGTAACAGGCTATCATCGAGGCTTCTCACATGGGCAAGTTGGGCTCGATACCAACCACTGATTGGAGTTGAGCCAAGGGCTATCGACTGGAACGCAAACCCAAACAACCTGGAACTGCAGCAATTCAGAATCAAGATGATGGAATCAAGTGTGAAATCACAGGAAAAAGCAACTCCACCCGAGCTGAAGGATCTCACAAAATTCAGGGAATGGGAGGAAGGCTTCCGACAAAACCTGAGATACAGATTCAACTCTGAGGGATTTCCAATCTTGTATGTCATAAGACCCCAAGAAAAGGAAGAAGTTACGGATGAAGCCAGGGCTGGAACAGTCGGGCAAACTACAACAGATACTTATCCAACTTGGAGTGATTACAATGAAAGATGTGGCGTCCTGTCAGGTCCCCAGTATGATGAGGACAACAATGTCGTCTGGAGGTTGCTCTGTGATGCAACAAGAAAGGGTCCTGGTTGGGAATATGTGGCACATTTCCAAAACACCGCGCTGAACTCAGGAAATGCAAGAAACACTTTCATTTCATTGATGCAACATGCTTATACTGATACCAATATCACTATGGTTCTGAATAAGACATATCAGGAAATGAAAGATTCACACTACACTGGAGATTCTAAGAATTATGACTGGAACAAGCACAAGCAAAACTGGACCGCCTTTCATGGAACAATTCTGAGATTTGAAAAGAATCATAATGAAAGGAGATTTGTTTGGGATTTTATCAATTCAATCAGTGATGAGCGACTTGATGCTGCAAAAGCAGATGCAATTGATGAGAGCAAAAACTATCGTGACAACTTCAATGAATGTTTGATTCTATTCACCAATCGTCTTGGATTGAAAAAGCTCGCAACCGGGAAGCATAAAAGAGGTTCCAGAAGTTTGTATTCTATGGGCACTTCAAGCAACAAAAAGCAAAAGACAACTGGGACCTTTACAGGAAAAGTTGAGTGCAAGCCTTATCCGACAAGTGTTTATAAAACAATGTCAAAAGAACAGCGCCAGGAGCTTTACCAGATGAGACAGGCTAAGAAGAAAAGAAATCTCAAGGCTGCTGAGACCAAAAAGAAAGAAACTGAAAATGAAGGCGCGGGTGACAGTTTTGGCTCAAAATCTAAGAAATGACATAATAACCGGACACTATCACTAGAACACAAATTGTTAACAATGGTGAGCCGGTCATTATACAAGATGAACGTTCCTGTAGATTTTGATGATGGGGAAAGTGAAGAAGGCTATTGTGAGCTAGACTCACATGCAGATACTACCGCAGCAGGAAGCAATATGGTATTGCTGAATCCTGATCAAATCACAACACACATTGATGTTGCACCTTTTTCTGAAGAATACAAGCCCATCAAGAAAATCCCCATTGGAAGCTGTGCTACTGCATGGACGAATCCAACGTCAGGCCAGGTATATATCATAGTGTTTCATCAAGCACTGTACTTTGGGGACAAATTGAAAAACAGCTTGATATGCCCAAATCAAGTGAGGGACTGCAATTTCAACTCTGTTGAAGAGACACCTCGCCAATTTGATTCAAGATCCAAGCATGGAATTACAATTCAAACTCCACTGGAGGATGATGACCCGAAGAAAGTTTTTATCAAACTGAGTATGAGAAACGTGATCTCATATTTTCCCACAAGGAAGCCAACAAGAATGGAGCTTGATGAATGCCAACATTTGATTGCAACAAATGATACCCCGTGGGATCCACATTCACTGAAGTTCAGGATGGCCGAGCTAGCCATTGACAATGGAGATCCAATTTCAGGGGACCAATTCAGCCTTCAAGCTATGTCGACCAAAGAGGACCAAGAAATGGATGAAAGTTCGGTTGTAACGGAACCTGCTAGTAATGTTACAGATAACCTCCCCAAGACCAGCTTAGGACAAGAACGGCATCCAAGTGTCATTCAGCAATGCAAACTGATGAGGGTCCATCAGGTATCCACAAGGAGAATGCTCACTGAATGCCAGATTGCAACAGATGGGAATATAGCTCATCGAATTTCTTCAGTAAGGAATATTTCAAGTGCGCGAAGGGTAGACCAATTTTTGTTTGATGATACAGAATTTGACTTTATGGAAGCTCCTGAAGCAGAATCAAAACAGGCCCCTAGCTTGCAAGAAATTGACAATACACTCAAGAGAAGGTCTCTTGACAGGAGAAATCAATGGGGGCCATCAGTGATAACAATTGAAGGTCCGAACAAAGTTGACTATGAACGCCTAGCTAAAACTTGGAATATTAGTTTCAAGAAAGCTGAGCAGACATTGAAAGTCACGACGCAGAAGGCACTCAGGAATTTGCAATCACCATTGATGAAGCGGCTGCCTACTCAGCGCTTCAGGAACAAGCGAGTTGCACAAGGAACCTGGTACACTGATACTTGGCATGCAAGAACCACGAGTATTATGAGGCAAGAAAAATGTGCACAGATCTTTACAAATGGAAATGGGTTTGAAGTATTTATACCAATACAGGACAAATCACAAGCCCATCAAGGACTGAAGACATTCATTCATGAAATTGGAATTCCAGAGCATTTGATTTCTGATGGTGCGCCAGAACAAGGATCCCCAAGAACCTACAAGACACACTGGAATTCAATTGTAAAGCGCAACCATATCCATCAGACATTTATCCAGCCACATTGCCCATTCCAAAATCGGGCAGAACAAGCAATTGGTCATCTTGGTAGTGCAATCACAACCAAGTCTGCAAAGAAGAAGTCACCGAGAAGATTATGGTCATTTTGTGGTGAACTATGTGCTAATATCAGGCAGCGAACAGCCTCGAACAACCCTTCTTCAATGGGGAGAACCCCATTTGAATTGGTCCATGGCTATAGACCGGATATTACATTATACACTTCATCAGAATGGTATGATTTTGTGTTTTATTATGAAAAAGGTGATTCTTCCACCCGAGGTGTTGAAAGGCTGGCGCGATGGTTGGGTCCCTGTGGCAATAAGGTAGGTGGGGGGGATTGTTTTTGGCTCCTGCCTGAATCAGCAATACCAATATCTACAAATTCAATAAGGCCTGTCAAAGAATTCGAATGGAGAGATAGAGATATCCTCAGAAGAATGGAAGCAATTGACAAATCAATTGAATCCAAGATTGGTGATGAAGTGAAGGATAGCGCATCATTCTTCCAGGAAAACTACCCAGAGCCCCAAATGGAGCTATTTGAGAATCAACCAGTAGAAACACCGGATCTGAAACTTGAAATGGCTGAGCCAGAAGCATCGGTAGAAGATGTTGATGAACCAGATGAATATCTGGGAAATGAGGTAATCATTGAAAGAGGTGATGAAAGACTCAGGTGCGTTGTCAAGGACAGGGTTCGCGACTTGCAAAACAGACCGATAGGAATCAGAAATGAGAATCCCATACTAGACACGAGGCTGTATAAATTGCAACTACCCGATGGTACAATGGAGGAATACACGGCAAATATTGTTGCAGAAAGTCTGTATAGTTCTGTTGATGATGACGGACGGATGTTCACTTTACTGGATGAACTCATTGATCACGAATGCGACAATACTGCTCTAACTGATGAGGAAGCGACAACTATAGCCAAAAATGGACGGAAGAGCCATAAGCCAACGACTAGGGGTTGGCGGATTTTGGCCAGTTGGAAAGATGGAACAGAATCTTGGTGTAAACTGAGTGATGTGAAAGAATCATTTCCAGTGCAATTAGCTGACTATGCTATCAACAATAATCTTGAAAAGACACCAGCATTCCGATGGTGGGTGCACAAAATTTTGAGAAGGAAAGATCGAATCCTTAAAGCGGCCAAAACAGCAAAGTATTGGTTGAAAACTCACAAATATGGAGTTGAGTTGCCACATTCAATCAAACAAGCGCTGGCTATTGATAAGAAAACAGGCACTGATCACTGGGAAAGGGCAATTCACAAAGAAATGATCAACAATATGGCAGCGTTCGAATTTTCCAATGATGATGTTATTCCAGTTGGCCATAAGCAAATAACAACCCATATGATCTTTGACATCAAGCTTGGATCCTTAACAAGGAAGGCTAGGTTGGTAGGGGACGGTCACAAAGTCCCTGCCGTGGCCAAAGAAAATACTTATTCATCGGTTCCCAGTCGAGATTCAGTAAGAATATTCTTCCTGCTGGCAGCGCTGAATGATTTGAAGGTTCTCTCAGCAGATATTCAAAATGCATATTTGACAGCCCCAATAAAAGAGAAATACTTTCTAAAAGCGAGAGCTGAGGATGGTTTTCCACCTCATCTTGCAGGAAGGCCTTGCAAGATTGTCCGCGCATTGTATGGACTGCCGGTTGCTGGTGCATCTTTCAGGTCATACCTCACCCAGCATTTGAGAGATCTTGGATATTCACCTTGCAAAGCAGATCCGGATGTGCACTTAAGAATTGAAACTAGGAAAGATGGATCCAGATACTGGGCAATGCTCATTGCCTATGTAGACGACATCTTATGTTCTGGTGAAGATCCAAAGTTCCAGCTTGAAAACATTGAACGAAAGTTCAAATTGAAGGATGATACGATTGAAGAGCCAACTCTGTATTTGGGAGCTGATATTGGGAAATTCTACTTTGAAGGTGATTCAAAGCCAAGATGGTCATTATCAAGTACTAAGTATACGGCGAAAGCTGTTGCAGCAGTCGAACAAGAGTTAGGAACTGAAAAATATGGTTACAAGTATCTACCAAAATCAGCGTCTAGTCCACTATCACATGATTACCGACCGGAAATTGATATATCAGAAGAATTGAACCCTGAATTGCAAAATTACTATCAAGGTTTAATTGGAGTTCTCAGGTGGATTTGTGAACTAGGAAGACTTGACATAGTAATGCCAGTCTCACTGATGTCAAGGTATTTGGCACAAGCAAGGATCGGGCATTTGAATCAGTTATTTCATATATTTGCATATTTGAAAAAGTACAACAGGTCAAAATTGGTTTTTGATGATACTGTACCAAATGTTGACGAGAGTAAATTTCAAAAATGTGACTGGTCTGAATTTTATCCTGGTGCCGCTGAAGTCATACCAGCAGATATGCCTGAAGCTTTGGGAAAGCATGTAACAATGAGCTGTTTTGTTGACGCCGACCATGCCGGATGCAAGGCAACAAGACGATCTCATACTGGTGTTATTATCTTCATTAATAATGCACCGATCATTTGGTTTTCCAAAAGACAAACGACAGTTGAGACATCAACTTTTGGATCTGAAATCATTGCTTTGAAAATTGCAATCGAATTGGTTGAAGGTCTAAGGTACAAGTTGAGAATGATGGGTGTTCCAATTGATGGGAGCACGAATGTGTATTGTGATAATGATTCGGTTGTCACAAATGTTACACAACCTGAAAGCCCATGTAAGAAGAAGCACAACAGCATTGCATACCACAAAGCGCGTGAATCTATTGCAGCAGGAATTATCAGGGTTGCAAAGGAACCAGGTTCAACAAATATTGCTGATTTGTTTACAAAGCTAATGAGTGACGCTGTTTTCAGAGAACATTGTTCTCGTTGCATGTGGTAAAGTAAAAAAAATCAATCGTTCGATGGAATTTTCGATCGATCGTTCGATTGAAGTAACAAGTTGATTTGTTCGATCATGGAATAAGCCGATCTGCAATGAGCATTTCGAAAATGGATAATTTGATCCATGAAATAATATATCAAACCGGTAAGGATCAGGGCAAAATGCCATGATACAAGCCAGAATGAAAGGCAAAACGCCACCCCATTTCTTTTGATAGGGCCTCTGATGGTAGACTGGATACAGTTTGGTATTCAACACGACAACGACTCACGATGAATAGGTTAAGTCATAGAATCCAGCCGCTTAACGGTTGGAGGATTTACGACTGAAGGGGACTGAAAAGAATTCACCGTGTAAAGGCGTATTCATACGTATTTCGCGGGCATATCGTACGAAAAGTCACAAAAGAAGGCAATAACCTTATTCGTAAGGTTATTAACCTGATGAGTGAATAATCGTCGGTGCTTTTATGTGGATTCCCTCTTAGCGGGAATTTTTCCCAACAGCTCACTCTTCGAAGAATTAACAACTCTAAAACACTATCATGCCCTAAAATCTATGTACAACCTAGTACTAATTATACGTAATAAGGTACAAGCAATGTGATATTCCAATGAGAATATCACGGTGAATTATACGGTAACAAGACCGATCGAAGATGGTTTTGCATGTGTTTTGCGTCTTATTTTACGTGTGCTTTGTATGCTAAGAATTACACGGTAATATGCCGTAAACCAACGCGACGATATGTCGACAACGACAAGGCCAAATGAACTGTAACAACAATATTCCACTCACTAAATCAATCGACCGTAAGGAAGATCGCGTTTTGTTTTATTACTGTTATGACACACTTTTTCTACTAACACTAGGTTCCAATCACCCATTGCCGAGAACAATCATCCTGAATTGGACTCTTCAGCGTTCCTTGAGGAAGCTGGCATTCAGAAATATCAAAGCATGATCGGTTCACTCCAATGGATCATCGCCATTGGACGATTTGATGTCCAAACAGCCGTGATGACGCTCTGGAGTTTTAGAGCTCAACCACGAGAAGGACATCTTGATCGTGCCAAACGTATCTACGGATATATCTCCAAGTTCAGACATTTTAAGATCAGGTTCCGTGTGGAACCCCCAGATTTTATATTGACTAAACCTGACACCATCGATTGGTCCAATACCGTCTATGGGGAGCATTCTGAAGAGCTACCCGACGACGCTCCTGCACCACTTGGGAAGAAAGTAGTGTTAACACACTTCTATGATGCAAATCTCATGCATGACATTCTCAGTGGGAAGGCTGTAACCGGCATCCTTCACTTTGCGAACAAAACTCCTATGATGTGGTTCTCAAAGAAACAAGCCACTATGGAAACGGCCACATTTGGAGCCAAATTTGTCGCAGGAAGAACTTGCATCGAGCAAATAGTTGATCTACATCACTCATTCCGATACCTCGGAACACGAGTCCATGACATCTCCTACTCATGGGGCGACAACGAAAAGATTATTCAAACGTCAACCTTTCCTTACGCAATGTTGCATAAGCGTCACAACATTCTATCGTTTCACTACGTACAAAGCATGATAGCGAGAGGTTTCATTCTAATGTTGCACATCCCAGGTAAGGATAACTGTGCAGATATTCTCACCAAGCATTGGGGACACTCAGTTGTGTATCCACTGCTCAAGCCCATCTTCCACTTCTGTGGGAATACTGGCGACCTCCTCCAAGATGATGGAAGCATCATGTAAACATGATGACCTTTCACAAGGAAACATGGGGAGTATTAAATTCCTTTCGTGTCCAAAAGTACCAAAGCTACACGACACCAGTTATTCTATTTGTACAAATCAATGAGTCCCGTATCAACCAAGTAATCAACTCCCATGGCATATCGATTCCCACGGCGCATCGATTCCCATCGCACATTAGCGGTGAGAAATCTCTGTTTTCTAATATTGCCCTTGTTCTTCGGTGAGCAAACTTTGATTTCAGAAAGTATCACACGAGCTACAGGAGCAATTCCTGATTCCATTGATAAACATATCATAGGATCTTCCTAAGGGAACAAGAGAAGAAAACCGTTGTTTGAAGCTTCTCACACAATTTATATATTTATATATATACATATATACATACATACAGATATATACGGCCAACGACCCATGCATGTACGGAAATAATCAGCAAGTAATCTCATCACTACGCAACAGCAGTTACAACGTATTTCACCTCAATAAAAGAGATATCTTGCGTTTTGGCAAGATTTCACTTTATCTCATACTTTTAACATTCAACTGATTTATATCCCAAAATTCACACTAGTTGCTACCAACTACCTGTAATCTACATTACTAAGGTCTGTCTCGCTGTATCTGAACAAGTTCACAGTAAGAAGAGATCTGGCGTTTCCATAGTCTCGCCTGTAGTCTGATTATCCGTTGTCGAAAGTATCCGACCACAATTGTCATGCGTAGAGTACAATCGTTTGTCTACTAACACACTAACGCAGCGTTGCTGTTCTTCAGAAGCCTTTGAATCAGACTCTCAGCAGACCGAATTCAGAAGGAAAATAATAATCCTCCCACCCCCTAGGACACGGTATCCTAACTGGAAGGTGTGGCTGTTGCTTAAGTTTATGAACCACAAGTTCCCTCAGTGCTGGCAACTTGGACCTGGTGTGTCAGTGGATGAGATGACTATGGGGTTCTAAGGCAAACACCCAGACAAGAAGCGGATCAGTTATAAGAAAGCTGGGGATGGCTTCCAAGCTGACGCATTGTGCGACGCTGGTTATTGCTATCAATTCTACATGAGGAATGATCCACCATCAGCCAGATACACTAATCAAGGTTTGTCTGCTCTTCACGCCCGGACGATGGCTCTCTTTGATACACTGAAGATTGCTATCACAGGTTCAGCATGGGCAACTTATACAACTCTGTTCCATTCTGCCGCGCCGCGTGCAATCACTCTTACAAGGTGCTTTGCCATGGAGTAACAAGGAAGGGTGGACACCGATTGCCTGGGTGTGTGCTGCAGGAAGAAGTGACAAATCCAAAGCAGGTCCATGCTGTTTGGGGTACAGTGAAGGCTGCTATTCTTGAAGGTGACCCACTGTCCAAGAATATGATTGCTTTAAGTGTGTATGACACAAAGTCAGTCCACTACTCAAGCATGGTAGCATCAGTTATCAAGTGGATAGTGAAGGAAAAGCCTGTCTACAACGTGGACACAGGAATGATTGAAAACCTCAGATTCCTTTGCATGAACTTTATTGATAAGTATAACAATGAAATGGGTGCTGTTGACATTTTAGATCAATTACGCAAGTCATATCAAATTCAAACCTGGTTGCGCAACAGGAAATGGTGGTGGGCCCTCATGTTTTGGGGGCTTGGAGTGTGTCTCACAAATGCCTATGTGTTATACCAGTCTGTGAATGAAGCAGAATGAATGCCCCAAAAGCATTTGATGTCTCAGTATGAATTCCGCAAGTCAATTGCTTTGTATTGGATCAATCCAGAGTCTGCTGCATCAAAAGCCACCAACAGCAACACCTTCCACATCTCCAGGAAGCGCAAATTTGAATCAATGGAGTCGTCCTCTACAGTCTCTAGCTTGTCATTTTCTTCAGGGCTATCAGGTGACTCCTCATCTGCTGCTGGTAGGTTTGCAAAGATGAATGACAAGTCCCTTTCACCAGGTGGCTGCTTTGCAATCCGGTGTAATACAGCACTCTCACACGTGCCAGCTGCACCTACTGGCAACCAACCCAAGTGTGCACTGCATCGGTGGGCTGCTGGAGTGCAAAGACAACGGGATGTAGTACTCTGCAAGACCTGCAATGTCAACCTTTGCTTAGATTGTTACATGACATTTCATACCAATGTTCTTGATCTTATTGCAAGCAAAAAAAACTCTCTAAACAGTTTAAAAGGGAGGCCTCCTCCAAGTAACAATTAGCAGGTTCAATGTTATTTCCACTCTTCTCTTTAGCGTTGTTGTTGTTGGTGTTGCTTGTTGTTGTTGTTGTTGTTGTTGTTGTTTCGGTTTTCGAATAATCTTTTACTAGTAATTTTTACGTACAAAATAAGGTGCGTATATGCACCTTATGTTACTCCAATTAAGGGATAAGTGCAAATTCACTTAGAGCCCCCCGCTCTTTCAGTGTTTTTGATTAAGGCCCTACTTCCTACATATACCTTTCAGGTGTGCCCTACAGCTGGCATCTGTTTTCACATCTACAGCCCCTTGGTTCCTAAGTGGTTTTGATTAGAGCCCATTTCTACATAGGACCCTTCCAGTGTACCACCCGGTTCTTCAAGTCTCTTTCCCTGCAAGCTAAGTGGTCTCGCAGGCTGAACTTCAAGTTCCCTTCTGTTCCTCCCCTGACCTATAAGTGATAATTCACTTATAGCCCCTGGTTCCTTTGCTTAAGTCCCTACTTCCTACATATACCTTTCAGGTGTACCCTACAGCTGGCATCTGTTTTCACACCTACAGCCCCTTGGTTCCTAAGTGGTTTTGATTAGAGCCCATTTCTACATAGGACCCTTCCAGTGTACCGCCCGACATGTTCTTCTTCCTCCAAGACCATTGCCCATGTCCCCATTAAGTGTTGTTCTTTCATGGTTCTCCAGCCTAGCCTACATAGGACTCCTCCAGTGTACAGCCCGCCTTGTTCTTCTTCCTCCAAGTCCATGACCCCTGTGCCCCCCACTAACTGAATTCCACTTAGGGGCTTCCATCCCACATACCGTAGGACCAGCCCACCTGCTGTGGAGTCATGCGGCGCTGCTCCTCCTATGTGTATACCCTTACTACTGTATGATTGTAGGCAGGAGCTGCCTCCTGTTAGGCTTCTGCTTAGGGCATCATTCATCAGCTTGTTCTTTGTGCCCTCCCTGCTAACTTTCACAATTCGTTTGACAAATTTGTTGTTCTACAACTTGGGGCTTAAACTCTCTTTGATTGAGGCGGCGTTAAAGTCTGGATACAGACTGAGTGGTCTAGATCCACCGTCGGTGGTCAATGCTACGATACTTAAATACATATTATTACGTACCGTACGGTGCGTACCGGTAAGTTACGAATCAAAGCCCACGTACCGTACGGTATGATGTGATTGCCTTGGTCAATAGCAGCGATTTACGTTAGCACTATACAAGTCTTCGAGCAGGCGGAAAATGTCTCGCAATAGCTCAGTTGGCAGAGCGGTGGACTGTAGTGCGATTGCTGATATCCATCGGTCACTGGTTCGATTCCGGTTTGCGAGATCCATTTTGCTCGGATCGTCAATGGATCCTAGGGCCCTCCGGAACCCACTCGCGCGGCACGCGCGTTTTTCTAATTTTTCATGCACTTCCCAAATGTCCCCAAACCAACTTGCGCTCCAAAAGTTTGTGGGTATTTATTCCGGAACCAATACCCAGGACAACACACGAAAATCCAGGAACAATCATGATTATTTCTTCCAGAACCAATGGGGATGACATAAGGTGCATTTACGGTCATATTTTTTGGTGAACCATCCAGATTGGAGCACAGGCACCTGACGTGCCAAAGAACAAGGGAGAAGGCATGATCAAGTCAGGAAAAGGTGACATTCCTTTTTCTTCAATACAATATTTTACAGAGCTTCTACAACAGGAAACTTGATTAGTTGCACTTTTTGCCTTTGCCAGCGTATGTGACGTAGAATTGTTCACAATGTGATAACCGTGTCATTTGCTAAAGCACTATTCTTGACCTAGAAACAAATGTTACTAATAGTACTGGTACATACCGGTATGATGTCGCACAAATGCAACCTGGGTTGCATTTAACATGGGCTAGTACAACCGGCTACACAATTCTACGTAGGCACTAGTATCATGTTTGGTACCCCACCATCTGTTGAGGTACGCAAAAAAATGTACTACAAAGAGTAGAGTACTGCCGGTAGCATCTTTAATTTTAGCAAAGTTCCACTACTGGTTGATTTGTAGCCCTGCATTTTCCCACGAGGTGCGCAACTTATGCAACTCCCGAATAGTGAGTGACTCGCTTATTTTGGCTTATCGGACCAATCGATAAACAAGCAAATAATTTTATGTACTTTTGCTCTCTATGCTCATATATTCGATCGTTTGCTCACTCTGATTAGCTGAAAGCAAGCTCACTTTTTTTGAATGATTAGCTCACTTTTTAATTGCAAACCGATCAATTTACTAATGAATTAACAAGTAACAAGCAAGCAAAAGCAAAGGCAACAAGCCAGCATGCCGCGTCAGCTGAGCATGGATCCAAAGAACATTCGGGCACGGGAATGAGCCCGCGAATGTTGTGCTCGGGCACAGGCAGCAGCAGCTTTTGCTGACATTGATCCTGCAGCAGTATCACCAAGGGAGGAGGAGGCGCAGGCTTTACAGCAAGCAAAGAACCTTGCAGCAATCTGGCGTGCTCAAGCTGTCATGCAAATAGCTGAAGCAGCTGCAGCTGCAGCAGCAAGAGATGACTCTGACGGCGATAACTGGAGCCTCCAGAGGAGAAGGATGAGGATGAGGATGAGGAGGACAAGGACAAGGACAAGGACAAGGACAACAAGGACAAGGACAAGGATGAGGACGAGTATGAAGCTGAAGATAATGGCCTAGGTGAGCTAGCTGCCTTAGCCTTAGCTGCTGATGACAACAATGAAGTCCTAGATGATGGCGACAATGACAATGAAGTCCTAGATGATGCCCCTGCCCCAGCAACAACAAGAGCGCCGGCCCCCCATCAAACAAGGGGACCGGCATCCCATCAAACATGGGGACCGGTCCCCCGTCGAACAAGAGGACCGGCCCAAAGGGGGCCAGCGCCTGTCCTTCCCAATGATGTGAATACCCTCACTCAGCTCTTAAGATACCACCGGGTCTTGTTGCAGTTGATGTTGCATATTGCTGGAGGGCATGAATACACCAGCGGCCAGGTGTTCAACCAGGAAGAGCTCAATACAGTTAAGCCAGATCATGTCTACAAATGGATGTGTTTGAAGGTGTATGGGATGGATGATCCAGGAATAGACAATAATCCAGTTAGTGGCCAATCTAGCACTTTGAGGTATTGGAAGAAAGCTATCTCCTACTTCATGACTAACACTGCAGCTTGGGATGAAACAAACAAGACCGACAATCCTACTAGATCTATCAAGATCTATCGACTGATCAAAGCTGTGGCAAAAAAGAAGACGCGGCAGCTTGGCGCCAAAACCTCTGCTGATAGGGCTTTCACCCATGAAAAATTTGCTCAGATGCTTAAGCTCACTGCTGTTGGAGACAGCCTCCAAAGCCTCTAGCATATGGTGATGCTGCAAGTCCAGCTGCACTTGATTGCAAGAGGGGATGACACCTCACACACGAAGAAGGCAAACTTGCAGGTTAGTAGAACATATGTTGGCTACCTTACAATTCAGATGAAGTGGTCAAAAAATGTGCATGACGAGGGGGATTGCCCATTATAACTGCTCATGGGAGCTATGGATCACAGGTACTGTGTACTAATTGGCCTTGCTATCTACCTGGTGGAGGCATGACTTGGTAGTGGTGCCGGCCATTTGAGCCAATGGCTATTTTCTGAGGGTGATCCTACTGACTACAGATATCCAGTGAAGGGTCAGAACAAGGAAGCAGACAGGTGCAAGTCAGCATACCAAAAGGCTCTTAAGGCTATCATTGAAGGGGATCAGTTTAGACCCCTTGGAAGGCAGCAAAGGCTAGAAACTCATTCAGTTAAGAAGTGGGCTACAACTATGGCTAGGAGAGGAGGCACGATTTGAGATGATGTTAGCTACATGGCTAGATGGAAGACTAAGCGTGTGCAAGATTGGTACTTGGATGTGCAGTTGGACTGGCGGGATATCAATGCTGGTAGCAAGCTTTCCCATAGGGGTATTTGCTTGTACAACGAGAAGAATGACAGTGGACTAACGGATGACTGGCTTTGTGCTTTGGTGGCTCCTGCCATTTGGGGAGCGTTTGGGGATGTTGCTGCTATCCTAGCAAAACCCTTGCTTTGGGCTTGCTTTGATCCTGCTGTTGCGGACTATGTTCCCCTTGGATTGAAGCAACAGATTGTACGGCGATATGCGTTGTTGCAAGGCAGACTTGATGATGGGGTGAATCCTATTTGCAGAGCTGAAGTGATTGCTTCCAACATTGATGGAATTGTGTGGCTGGATGAGATCCCTGAGGGTGAAGAAGGAGATGGTGGAGGGGCGTTTGGTAGAGGGGGACAGCTGTGGAGGAATGCTATCTATGCCAAGCTATCCACTACTCAAACCAATGTAGCAGAGATGAGGAACCATCAGATCTCAGAGCTTGCTGAGCTTAGAAGGCAGATTAAGATCCGTACCCAGATGGTTCGTGGGATGGCAATGGCGCCAGGTCAAAGAGGAGGAGGAGGAGGAGTACTAGGAGCAAGACCATCTGCAAATCCGCCTCAAGGGGCTCCTGTGGTAGAAAGGCCAGCACTCCTGTATGATAGATCACAAACAATCCAAGCCTTGTGGGATGAGTACCAAAATGGAATAGGGAGGAAGCCGGCAAGGGAGTTCACTGCCGTGGAATGCGGGCGGGTGAATTACAAGTATTGCAATCGGAAGGTTCTTTCGGGATGTATGAAAAGGCTCGTAGACAGGGGGAATGATGTGAACACAGCCATTGCCAGGATCAAGAGGTGCTGTGCTGGTGGATGGCCATTGCCAGTGGATTATCAAATGGAGGAGTGGAGTGTGGTGTTGCTGTTGGATAGGGATCCCCCCCCTGTTATTGCTGATAGCAGAGTGTTTTGAAGTTCAAGTTTTCATGTACCCAGTGTAGTAGGATATGATTGATTGATCATATCGGTCTCTAACTGTATTAGCAATTAGATGTTACATGTAAATGATGGACAATTTCTGTCGTGATATGAATCAAAACTATTTCTGTGTTTGTATTTTGGCGTGTTATTTGCTGTTGTTTGAGGTCAATCGAAAAGAGGCTCTCAATTGTACAAATCATCTTGCTTCTGCAGGAATCTGATTGAATGAGACGGGAATGAATGAATGAGACGCGGTCGATCGTACGAGTCATATTTGACCAAATTGAATGGAATTCAGAATTGGAACTTCTGTGAATAAATGGAGAGTGAATGAGAATTTTACTCAAATGTGGAGAAGGGCCATCATCATGTGAAGAAAGGACGTCACCGTCACCGTGTGGAGAACAACCATCACCATATGATGTGGCAAGAAAAGTATCTTCTCCAAAGGCCCCATTATGTACTAGAATCTACAGGGCACAAGGTAGAGGCCTACAGCCCCTGGTAATAAAGGTACAGGGCATGTGAGAATTGCACTGGAGTATTAGCGGGCCAGTGCAATATTAGTGTTTTAGTGTGTGTATTGAAGTATTAACAGATCGATGCACCAATTTAGTGATCTTAGGATAGAGTGGATTCGTCCGTTCATAATTTCAGTTTTAAGTCAATGTAATAACCAATTCAAATAGCCAAAACAACGCCAATCTTCTCCTGCATCTTTGAGGGTCCTTCAAACAGCAGTGATTTGACTTGGAAGTTCTTTTGATCCACATCCAAGCGGACTTTGTGCCTCACTGATGCGCGTGCCTAATCTACACACGTAGAGTTCTACATGATTCTTGTACTGTTGTATTTTGGGTTGTATTTATATTGTGCACCCTCATGGTATGGGTACCGGGTCAATCTCACACTTTTTTGGTACATTCATACACTTTTGCCATACAATTTTTGACTTCAACAATACCCACGAAAGATATGATCATACCTACAACTCGATCCTGTGACCTCATTTGTATTTTGCTCAGCCACGAACCCGTTCACCACCCTGACCTCCACGACCCTATATGGTGAACTCAGTATTTAACCGAGCCAACTTGGTTGGGGTCGCGCTTGCTCTGGTGAACACAGTACTGGGGCAGGGGTTGGGGGCTGGGGGGCTATTAAGAGGGCTATTAAGACGAGGGGAGTAGTAGGGCAGTAGTATGGCACTGCGCTCTGCGCTGGGGATACCATTGATATTTTTCGTGTTCATACGCTATATATATTTTGATCGTACCATAATACCTAATTTTCAAAAGTGTTCGGATGTAGAAGTAACTTTTAAAAGTGTAAAGTTGACTCCTGTCCCACGATCCAAGTTTGGGAGTGAATGAATGACTCGCACCATCTGTGTAAAGACGGTCATTAGTCATAGTCCATCACATAATGCACGTCTGAGTCTGAGACAATTTTGACCGCAAAACACAAGAAATCTTGTCGATATCGGTCATACGAAATTCGAAGTATTCGGCTCCTTCGAAGTCATGAACATCCCTACCGGTACTTAAACGACCCACATGGACTCCGACAACTGTCGCGGCGGAGCAAAAACGACAGTGGCAGGATTCGAACCTGCGCGCTCAAAGAGCAATGGATTAGCAATCCATCGCCTTAACCACTCGGCCACACTGTCAGGATTTCTTGCCCCTCCCACGCTGCGCCGAGCATTATTAACTCTGTCGATGAGGAAGAGTATTTGTATTCATCTTATCTCGACAATAGTTGTAGGTACGTACCGTACTCTTTCACAACAATATTGCGGTTAGATCAAAGTATCGACGACAACGCCAGACCAGCGGTACCGTCCGCGTCGAATAGTGTATGTTATAAGAATATACCATGGCAACTCCAACCAGATCGGTGCCTGATGGGCGGACGAAATCGGCGTAAGAACTACTTCGCGACAACATCGGAATCTAGCACCGCGCTCGTTTTTACCCTGCCTTCGAATTGTTATTCAACGACAGACTACCGTACATACGATACCGGTACGATGAAGAGGAATCAGGAACGGAATGGTTGCTAGTGACACACGCGTGAACCAAAACATCTATGCGGCACTCATGTCACGGTTCGCAAACGCAACTACTGACGTTCCGTGAAAGAACGAAGATGAAAACGAATAAGAAGCACTCGAGGATCATGTCCAATCAACATCGTAGTATCGCTGAGTGGCTTCGAATTGTGATAACACAACGTTTAAAGGTTGTTATCGCATTCCATACGCGTTCTGATGCCGAACGAACGACGTCGCCCCGACAACCACGTCTGGACGTTGCAGGCGTCACCACGACGAAAACCCAACCCGCGAGAATCAGGGTTTGAGGAGAAGCTCGCTCTCCACTACGTTTGCAGATGTGCGTGCGAAGTTCTCGTACGACGACAGAAAAAGGTGATGAACGTTCATCGTATTGACGAGATTGTAATGTGGGGGGCGGGTTGTTGCGGAGGCAGTTTGGGCTGTGCAAAATTTCACGATCGGACAAAATACTCCTGGATGGAATCGAACCACCGATCTTCTCGGTGTAAACGAGACGTCATCACCCCTAGACCACAAGAGCTTGCCACTCCGGACAATTGCCAAATGATAATTGAGAATCATAAAACTAATTATATCTAATTGAGAATCATAAAACTAATTATATCTGAGCCCTGATGTCAAAAGTGAACGAAAGAGCTCCCCATGCATGAAGCTTTGATCAGTGTCCATCTCTCCTTCATCCTGAACCACTCATACAGATATCAAGTGCCTACTAGCACAGTGCCTACAATTACCATCCCTTTAGCAGCAAACACGATCCATTGCACCTATATTTTTATCATGGGTCAGAACTACTACTAGGAGCAGGAAGAATTTTATAGTTAGGTCTACACAGCCAAGGCATGACTGACTCTACTACATCATAATACATTTCTAGTGGGATTTTTTGGCAGGTGTTATAGTCCTTAAAATACAGAACAAGTCAAGACTGCTGTACTGTGTAACCAAGTGCATCCGTGATAAGATTCCCAGGTACTTTAGATGCTTTTTGACAGATAATAATGTTGCTTACAGTATTCATTTCGCAGTTCGTATATTTACAAGTGATTCCTCCTGGTCCTTTGCTCTTTACCAGGTGGGCTTAAGTTATGAATAATGACAAGCTAAGGCCTTGGGCTGGACCCTTCCTGAGTCATGATGGCAGGTTCCTTCATGACTGGGCCATTTCAATAAGGCTTACAATTTACATTATAATGGATGTCAAACAACTTGCATAGGAGGATACTGCATGATAATATTGTGCACTGAATGCTTGGATGAGTAAGCAGAAATTCGACACCCCTTCATCTAATGCATGGCTGCTGGCAAAGAGAGGAAGCATCCATCAGTGTAATTCTTGAAATGCTTTCGCATATACTATGTGCATTAGTACAGTACTCCAACTGGAACCAGCAGGGCACTAACAACAACAAGTATCTAAAAGAAATTACAGCACACACTAAAGCAGCAGCAACAGAGCAACTTTACTCCCCAACAAGCTCAAGCTTCTCTCACATCTCAACACTCTAACTGATCAACATCATGCCTGAATCCTTACACCTTGCTTGTACCAACCTATATAGAATTACAAGCCTAAGGACTATATGATTGTGCTGCGTCCGTGGGTACTTGTACCCAGTGGTTATTTTACGTGACATAGATCTGGTTGAGCCAAGCTTAGGTGTAGACATCAGTTTCACACAGGGATCAGGCATCTCAACTGGCTGTCGGTGGCACCTCAACTGTGTTGCCTTCCTACTTTTTTGCTGGCATCCACTAGCCTATCATTAAAGGAACTCAACAGTAATGCATGTAAAGAACATAATGATGATTCAGAAATGCCCCATTTCCCACAATCCAGCTAGCACCGTGTGCCCCTCCATCTGTCTCCAGGTTGTGACTACCACAGGACACTGAGGGTGTAAGCATGGGTGGCAAGCAAAAATGTGTCCTACAAATATTGACCACATGAGGATAGATTCTTGTGCCCAAGGAGCATCAGGAGATGTCAAATTGTGCAATAGTTCAGATCACACTTCAGACACAAAAGCATCAAAACAAGAACAGGATATTGAGTGCTTCTACGAATAGTTCTGATCCAGTTTTTACGGCAAAATACAAAGGACTAAAAGTGATACGCGTACAGCGTGTCTTGAGTGGTTTTATGTACCTAAAAAATAATAATAGTGCTCCTAGTCAGAATGTGCAATGATATTTTGAGTCACCGCCACACTTTAGGTGAAAATGATAGTGAATTGGTGATATGTTAAATTTTGACAGAAAAAAATAATAATAGTACCACTAGGTGTAGATAGTCCGGTGCTTGAATTGTTTGCAGGCCCAACCTTGTCACCACTTTGGACATTACTAATCTGCATTCAACCCCAGCAATGGAAACCATATGGATTCTATCGTTTCGTTCTCGTCGCACTCTACACCATTCCACGTACACACATCCCCTTCCCTATCGAGGGCCCAATGATTCTGTTGCAGTGGAAATGAGCCGGAGGCTGCCATAACATCGTAGAACATGGTCAGAATGTCCTCGTCGGTGAGTTCAACACAACGTGAGCTGCCCAGATATACCGTCGTTCGACCATAAGGGCAACGCTTACAACCATCCGAGTGAGTAGCATGGCCTGGGTCGGAATAGGTTCCAAGCGGACAGATCACTCCACTGCATCCATACGATTTCGTAAGTCCTCCATTGATGTTGGTATTGCTGCACAGTGATGGCGGAACCGGATCGTGGATCATATTTCCACCTCCCAGACGGAAATCCTTGAGAGTTTCAGAGAACCCGAACGTTTCTGGGATCGTCCCGTGTAGATGATTTGTCGAAACATCGAACCAAGATAGGTTTGGAAGCCTACCGAAGCCCGAGGATATCGTTCCGGTCAAATGATTCAACTTGATATGAAGAATTTGAAGGGCTATAGTGGGAAGAGACAATATCGACAGGAGTAAGAAAGATGGCGAAATACACAATCAACTGATTCGTCAATCTGAATCGATCGTTCCAGTAAATATTTTCTGTAACAGTAGTAATCAATAGTAGGTCGACATACCTTTGATGTCTGTAAGCGATTCTGGTATCGTTCCAGTCAATTTGTTGTTGAAGAGATCTAGAGGCCGAGAAAAAAATATAATTAGTCCGTAGTATCTAAGAGCAGTTCTTCTCAGTGATCGTTCTCAGGATCCACCAACCACTTTAGCACCCGACTCGCTGATATGATTTTCGAAACTTACCGATTCGTTTCAGGTTTGTGCATTTTCCGAGTGAATTTGGTATGGTGCCTACCAATTGGTTGCCATACATTTCAAAATTTTCGAGGGCAACAAGATCTCCAATTGCCTCGGGTATTGTACCGTTCACATGTGTTCTTGAGAGCAAGAGCTCTTTCAGGTTGGTCATTTTCTCGAGAGAAGAGGATACCGTCCCGGTAAAAGCATTCATGCTTAGATGGAGTTTTTCCATCTTGCGCAATTCGAAGAGCTCCTCGGGGATGGTGCCATTGAATCTACAACCTCCGATATCCAGATATTTTAGATCCGTCAAGCGTCCGATCTCACTCGGCAATGCTCCCGTCATCATGGGGCAGCTGCTGACGTCCAGGTACCTCAGGCTCGTTAATTCGCCAATTTCGCTGGGCAGAGTCCCTCTCAAATATTGGCGCCGACTCATCGTGAGGATTTCTAGATGTGTCAACTTGGAAAGCTCTGCCGGTATTCCCTTGCACTCGTGGGCGGAAGCTGCCTTGCGGTCTCCCGTGACGCACATGGCGGCGTCCGTTAGGTCAATTCTCGTCACCTTGCCACCCGTACAGGACACACCATTCAAATCGCACTTGTCCACCGACAATTCGGCCCAGCTATCGAACTGCAACCCCCAATTGCCTCCAACCGTATACGTGTACAAGAGACGGAGAACTTCGCGTTCCGAAAGCATTCCATCCCCGTTTAGGTCCCCATACACGAACGTCGTTCGGTTGTTGTACTTTCCACACCGGACTCCTCCCAGTGTCTTGGCAAGAACGGGATCGTCGCCCTGTCGAGCGGGACAAGGTCGGCAGCCGGAATGGAGGTTGGCTGCACCATCTGGATGAAAGGTACCAGCGGGACAAAGAATGGCGTCGCAGCCAAACTGCCGAAAGATAACGTTGGAACTCATAGCACCTCCCCCGCAAAAAATCTTGGGCACGGTTCCAACAAGGCTGGGCAAAATGAAATGAAATGTACGGTTCGGTTCACGAACGAATTTTTGATTCGATAGGCAATGGAACAATGCAAATAAACGGTGTGAGCAATGCATCGAATGAAGTATCGACTCTTCCATGAATTATCAACATGAAATGCCTTGCAGACTCGGCTCCCGTTTTCGCTCGTTTGTTTTGACTAGATACAAATCGCCTCTTTCAAAAACAAACCGAGCACATGCGTTTCTACCGATACCATACCATGCCATGCCATGCCATATCAAACTTACAGATTGTCCGTAAGATTCAGCATTACACCCGGATTCATTCGGTTCATTTCCGCCGGAATTTTCCCGGTCAATTTGTTGCCGTGAAGGTCCAGGCGTTCCAGCTTGGTCATCTTGCCGATCGACGATGGGATTTTCCCCACCAGTTGATTGGCCCCGAGATTCAGTTCTTCCAGCGATGGCGACAATCCCTTGAGCAATTCGGACGGGATGGTTCCCGTCAGTTGATTTTCCAACAGGTGCAATGTTTTGAGGAGGACCAGGTTCGACCAGCTCCCTCCGCTTCCGCTTCCGGCATTTCCTGATCCCGCATCGTAGCCCGTCGTCGTCGTCATGGTGCCGGTGGTGGACGTGCTTCTGACGGGGAGTTCATCGCGAGGAAGTTCTCCGGTCAGGGCATTGAAAGCCTGCGGCAAGCGCACGCAAAAACGGGCACGGTCGAAACAAATAGAACGTTTCGGCATCGACGCGTCATGCAGAATTTGCATTGGCATCCAAAACAACGATAATAACAAAACAATGCAAAATACAAAGCAATCGAAATCCATGAGTGCGATGCGGAGAGGTTGTACCAACACGGGAAATTCTATTTGCAAAGTGATTCTCGGACGGACAAAAAAAGAAAGAAAGAAAGAAAGAATCCATTGTTCCAGACACCATGCCAACAAAGAGATCTTTCCCGCAATCCATCACAGCACGAAACCACGAAAACAAGCATTGCATTGCGATGCAAAGACACATGGTTCTTCCTTCACACACGCGGGAAACTCCGTTCCACTCCACTCCATCCCGCTACTCGCTACAACGTACTCACCGCCTTGAAGGACTCGAGTGCCGTGGCCCCGAAAATAGTGCGCGGCAGGGTCCCGGTAAATTCGTTGTGGCCCAGATTCCAGGCAAGCAGTGCGGGAAAGGCCACCATCCACTGGTCCGGGATGGTCCCGCCCATCCGATTGTGCGATACGTCGAGCAGCTCGAGGCGTCCCAGACCGGCCACCTCCGGGGTCCTTCCGAGTGTCTCGCCGAGTTTGTCAAAGACGCAGCGGCGCTGTCGGTCCTTGGCCGGTTCCGCCATCACCGCTGCCGCGTTCGATTCTTGCTCGGACTGCTGCTGCTGCTGCTGCTGTTGTTGTTGTTGTTGTTGTTCGGACTGCTGCTGCTGCTGCTGCTGCTGTTGTTGTTGTTGTTGTTGCTGCTGTTCGTCGCGGGTGCAGTTGGCCACAAAGATTCGGAGTTTCCCCCGAATGTCGTAGCTGCCCAGTGTTCCCCGCGCGTATCGATCATTGGGGACGGCGAAATTCGGGAGGGATCCCACGAATCGGTTGTGGCCGAGTTCCAACACCTCGAGGTTCTTGGCCAGGTGCAAGAGACTCCGAAAGGGGAATTCCCCCTCCAGCTCGTTGCCCGAGAGGTCGAGGGATTTGAGTCCGGTCCGGGGCTCGTTGTCCCCGCTCGCCGTGACCGAGATCGAGTTCGGATTGGTTTCCGGCGTCCGTGGTGGCAGTGGGACTGGCCGCGACGACTTGGCGTCGTCGTCGTCGTCGTCCGGTTGGTTCTTGTTTTTGTTTTTGTTCGCCGCCGCCGCTGCTGCTGCTGCTTTCCTCCCGCCGACCCATGCCTCGATGGTGGGCTTGGAGACGGTTCCCGACAGGTGGTTGTTCCCGAACACCACGTGCTCGATGTTCGTCCACCGCTCCAGCGACGACGGTAGGGTCCCGGTCAATCGGTTGTCCCTTAGATCGATCGTCTGCAAATCCCCTAGGTTTCCCCAGGAGGACGGGATGGTCCCCCGGATGCGGTTCCCGTGCAGATCGATCGTCCGTAGCTTGCTGAGCTGGTAGAGATCGTGGGGAAGTGTCCCCTCGAGCGAAAAGCCGTGGATCTGAAAGCCGATGACCGATCTCGGTGGTGGTTGGCGCCGTAGCCGCTGTTCCCGTTGTTGTTGGTGCGTGTGTTGCGTGTGTTGCGTCTGCTTTTGCGTTTGCGGGGCCCCCCAATGCGGCGGGACCCGCAACTGCGACTGCGGTGGCTCGCACTCGATGCCCTCCCAGTCGCAGTGGTGGGAGGACCGGTTCATGATTTCCCATCCCACCAGATCGGTCTGGAAGTCGTCGACGCTATCCATGTACTGGGATGCGAGTCCCGTGCCGCCGTAAAAGAGTGTAAAGTATGTCTTTTCCACCAGCACCCGCTCCGACCACCGGCCGGTGGCCAGCCGGTGGTCCAGTTCTGTCTTGACGGCCCGGTCGGAGAGCCACAGAAAGTGGCGGGGGCAATCGTCGACCTGCAGGACTCCCCCCCGGGGAATGTGGTGGCCGCTGCCGCTGCTGCCTTTTTTGGCACTGGAATTTGCGTTTGCATTGGCATTGGAGTTGGAATTTGCACCGGGAGAATTGTTGTTGTTGTTGTTGTTGTTGTTGTTGTTGTTGCTGTTGTTTTGGTTCCTTTTTTGGTGCTTGTCGTGCTGCAAGAATTGATTGTACTCGTACCGGATCCGGATCTCGGTATCGGGAAAGTCGTCGAGGTTCGGATAGGAAATGGAGGGATGGATCCCCAGTCGTATGTGGTAGGTGGCATCGGGTCCCTCGTATTCGAGATACCGCGAGGGGGCGCCCGGCTTGGGATGGAACCGGGGCTCGTTGTTGTTGTTGTTGTCGTTATTGTTATTGTTATTGTTATTGTTGTCGTTATTGTTGTGGTTGCCAGTGCCGTTCTCGCTGGGCTTCCCCACCCTGGAACTCGAACTCGAACCAGAAACGTAGCCCTGCCGGGCGTCTTCCGAGACGGGAAACAAAATGGTGTTGGTTAGGGATCCGTGGGCGATAGCGAATCGCGCCGTGGCAGTGGCTGCGAACAACAGCAGGGACGGGGTTGTTGTGGTCCGTGTTGTACGGCGAATGTAGTGGCGATTGTAGTGGCGATTGTAGTGGCGATTGTCGTGGCAATAGTGGCGATTATGATACCCAGCCAGCGCTAGAAGTAGTATCAACGTCGGTCGCAGAACAGCATCGGCAACCGACCACCGAATACGAATGCGAATACGGTTCGACGGGATTCTGGCGGCTATTGTCGCTGCCAACGACAACGACAACGACAATGGCAATGACGGGAGTGTAGTCGGCATTGATGAATGGATTGTGTTGCGTTGCGTTGTACTGTGTTGTACTGTGTTGTGTTGCGTTGTACTGTTTCGTATTGTACGGCGTTTCGATCGTTGTGGATCATCGATTGTCATGTACGAAGTAAATCAAACAATCGCCGGTGGTACTCGTACTCGTACTGTGGAATAAGAAGTACTTCGTAACTGATTGCCTCGCTCGTCCGGGATGGTGTCGCAAGACAAGATTACAGGAGTGCTGGTTGTCGTCGTCGTCGTCGTTGTTGTTGTTGTTGTTGTCGTCGTCGTCGTCGTCGTCGTTGTTGTTGTCGTCGTTGTCGTCGTTGTTGTTGTCGTTGTTGTTGTTGTTGTTGTTGATGATGTTGATGTAGTTCATCATGGCGGAGCGATACGATACGATACGATAGCTCTTGCCTTATCTACATGGATGCAGAACGCAGTTCAGATCCTGTCATTATTTTTTTTTTTACCAGAATCGGTCCAAAGTCAGACTCCCTGACTGACTTGCGCGCAATTTTTGACTTGAGTATATAATAACTGACTTATTAATACTGTAACGAATTAATAACACGAGTTATTTTACCGGAGTCAGCGTAGGTTTAGTACTGGACTCTTATTTTAGTACCGCGAGACACTACTTAAATCATTTTACTCAAGTCAGCGTAGGTTTTGTACTGGACACCACTTATTTTAGTAGACTAGTACCGCACCTCTTCTATCCAACGGACCAAACCCGAACTCGAAAGGGAAGAGTGTTCTCCACTTGAGTTCTCCACTTTAGTTTTTAACTCACCGGCCAAGGTGAATCCCAAAACATTATCGCAAATTATTTCAGTTCTTCGATACTCACCGCGTTGTTCAATACTCAAGGAAATGGGAACGATTTTATTAAATTCCTTTCGTGACCAGAAATACCAAAGCTACCAGATGGTAGATATCCTATTCGTACGAATCAATGAGTCCCGTATCAACCAAAGTAATCGATTCCCACGACATATCGATTCCCACGGTGCATCGATTCCCATCGCGCATTGACGGCGAGCAATCTCTGTTTTATAATATTGCCATTGTTCTTCGGTGAGCAAACTCTGATTTCATAAAATATCACACGAGCTACGGGAGCAATTCCTGATCTTAGTGATAAACATATCATGAAGTCTTCCTAATGGAACAAGAGAAGAAAACCGTTGGCGTGTGATTCTCACACAATATATATATATATATATGCATACAGATATATACGGTCAACGACCAATGCATGTACGGAAATAATCAGCGAGTAATCTCATCACTACGCAACAGCAGTTGCAACGCATTCATCTCAATAAAAGAGATATCTTGCATTTCGGCAAGATTTCACTTTATCTCATACTTTTAACATTCAACTGATTTCTATCCCAAAATTCACACTAGTTGCTACCAACTACCTGTAATCTACAATACTAAGGTCTGTCTCGCTGTATCTGAATAAGTTCACAGCAAGAAGAGATCTGGCGTTTCCATAGTCTCGCCTGTAGTCCGATTATCCGTTGCCGAAAGTATCCAACCACAATTGTCACGCGTAGAGTACAATCATTTGTCTACTAACACACTAACGCAGCGTTGCTGTTCTTCAGAAGCCTTTGAATCAGACCCTCAACGGACCGGATTCAGAAGGAAAATAATAGATTAACAGTCGCAAGCTCCAAGAAGGCTTGCAAACAAAAAGGAACAGGAACGGAATTGAATACAATCCCTACGCTGGCATATGCCAATCGCACATCGTACACGAAGCAGTTCTCATTCTCATTCACCGCACGATTCCTTCAAAGGATCGGAACCATCACAAATGCCGAACATGCCGAACATGCCCGCCAATCTATTTGGGGGCGGAAACAGCACGGGTGATGCCGAAGCCACTGCTGTCACCTTCGAATTCGATAGGGAGAGCATAGTCGTCATGGTTTTGACTTTGTCCAGATGAGAAGTCGTGAACATGTGCACGCACAGTTGACTTAGGAGCCGACATCGCGGACTGGGAATCGAGTCGAGTTGCTTCGAGTAGGAGCGTGATTTTAAGTTTGTGAATAGCAGCTGCTTCAGCGACTGCATCTGTCACGGTGCTATTCGTCCCACCTGGGTCCTTGATTTCCACGATCGGTTGAGATTGGTTGGAGTGATTTGCAAAGGAAGGAATTCTAATTTGCACGTGATTCTACTACGTAACACGCGATATTACTAGATAACAAGTGATTCCACTTCATAATTTCTACTTTTGCAACAAAGAGCTCATAATTTCAAATTTGGAACTAAACTCTGCATCTTTTTTGGCTCTGCTAAACTTGGCTAAGCGGAATCATCTTGGAAACGAATTGACCATGGGATTCATCCTAAACTGATGCTAAGCAAAACAATCTTGGAATCAAATCGGCCATGGGATTCGTCCTAAACTGATGCTAAGGAAAACAACCTCCAAACCTCTGAATCAAATCGACCATGGGATTCCTTCTCCACCAATCAACAATCGGCTCGCTCTCCTCTCCAATTGAATCGGCTCTCCCCCTCTCCAATCAACAATCGACTCTCCTCTCCTCCTCCTCTCCAATCTGCGGCTCTCCCCCTCTCCAATCAACAATCAACTCTCCTCTCCTCTCCTCTCCAATCAACAATCGACTCTCCTCCTCCTCTCCAATCCGTGGCTCTCCCCCTCTCCAATCTGCGGCCCTCCCCCTCTCCAATCAACAATCAACTCTCCTCTCCAGCAATCAACAATCGACTCTCCTCTCCTCTCCAATCTGCGGCTCTCCCCCTCTCCAATCCGATCGAATTGATCGAGTCTCCTCTTCAATTGAATCGAGTCTCCTCCTCCTCTCCAATCAAAGTGATTGAGTCTCCTCTCCAATCGAATCGACTCTCCTCCTCTCCAATCGAATCGACTCTCCTCCTCTCCAATCAAATCGACTCTCCTCCTCTCCAATTGAAACGATTGAGTCCTCTCCAATCGATCGAGTCCTCTCCAATCGATCGAGTCCTCTCCAATTGATCAAGTCTCCTCTCCAATTGACTTGCCTCCAATCAAATCGATCGAGTCCTCTCCAATCGAATTGGCTCTCCTCCTCAACCTCCTCAACCTCTCCAATTGAATCGATCGAGTCCTCTCCAATCGAATCGGCTCTCCTCCTCCACCTCTCCAATCGAATCGATCGAGTCCTCTCCAATCGAATCGGCTCTCCTCCCCCTCTCCAATGGAATCAATCGCGTCTCCAATCGAATCGGCTCTCCTCCCCCTCTCCAATCGAATCGATCGAGTCCAATCAACAATCTACAAGTCGATCTGTCAAACCGTTCGCAAAGCGGGATCGATTATCGATTGGGATGCTGGAATAACAAGTTGAAACGGCTTAGCCTTCCGGACATGGTTGTGGAGTGACGTCAGCGTGGTCTTTGCCTTCATTAAGGCATCGCCTTCCTCCAGAAGTACCTCTAAGGATTTGCCAGAATGAACTCTATCCTTGATGAACTCTATAATACACTTGAGTCCCGAGAACTGCTTCTGCTCGGCCCCGCTATAATGCTTCCTCCAACGATTGCCGAATGTCTTTTCAAGCTCTTCAATCCCTCCAGGGAAGTCATCTTCTTTGAAGTCCTCAAGTCCGAACCACTCCTTCCACATCGACGACACCGCGGAATGCTGTCGGATCAAGGTTTTTTGGGGAATAAGGTTAGTACTACCTCATGCCCCCCCGGCGATTGTTGTTGTTCCGTCTGCTTCTGTTGGGAGACAAAAGGCCGCCATGTGCTGCAGGTAATGGCGTATTTGTCTGTTGATCGCATCTTGTTTCTGTTCAAATTTGCTAACCTTATCGTCTATCAGTGTAACATCCTTTGAAACATTATGGACTTCGGTATGAATATTGTGAAGCCGGTCGCGAAACCCCGGAAGTGCCACGTCCATACTTCGTTGGATTGCGGTAGTACTACCTCCTCTCTCCTCATCAAGTCCTGCTCCCATAACCTTCTCGACGACTTGTGCTTGATAAGCCTGGAACAATTCTGTGTTGAAAACAGGCAAGGAGAAGAGGCAATTCGGTCTCCCATTGTGTATCAAGACCGCGGCATCCTGCAGTACGATACATTGCAAATTCAAGAGGAGCTCAAAGAATGCTTGAGAAGTTGGCTTGTCGGGGGCCGCACGATTTGCAATCGTGTCCATTGCCTTGTCAAGGAACGGGAATACTTGACGACGAAGCTCTGGAGGTGGGTCGATGGTACCACGGGGTAAGAAGAAGCTGACTTTCTCTTGTGCATGTCCAGCCAAGACCCGCATCGCCTTCAGTGGGAGTTTTGAGGAATACCGATCTTCTCGGACATCAAGGTTCCAATTTCTGATCATCTTGATGTATTGGGAATCCACTTCTTGCATCTCCAACGCAACTGCACCTGATCCGCGGACAAAGTGAACAAAATGCTTCGATGCGACGCCCAACGCCGTGCATGCTTTCCGCATCGTTTTTGCATACGCTTGGTCTGTTATCGAACGGTGGTTCAGGGAGTGATTACAATTGGTGAGTAATTTGACTTCGAACCATGACGCATTCTCTGCAAAGTCGTACCACGCAAGTTCTCCGGTTGCATGGAATCGCGCCATTAAGTAGAAGCCCAAAGCTCCAATGGGACACATGTTGACGTTGCGGTGCCTGATGACACGACCGTACAAAGTTCGCTGACCGTTTGTTTTCCCTGTAATGATTTGCATGATAAAGATCAGGCAGGAGTGTACGCCTTCGTCAGCTTTGATGATGCTGCACAGATCCGACAACGTGCATTCGAACAAGGACTCCCCGCGGAGAACACCACAATGGGTCATAAGGAAACAGAAACGGTCCCTCAAGGCAGCGATGTGGTAGCTGTGTTTGGTACAATGCTTGGAGAACAAGAAGGCCTCAATTCGCTCGATGCTTGACACCGTCATGTAGGGGGACAACGCGTGATCGATTTTCTCGTCGTGTCGAATCAGCTTGATCCGTTTCTTTCTTACTTGGACAACGCGGAGCAACTGTGTAACCCTGTCACTTCGAAGGTGTTCCTTTGTAAGAGTGTTGGCGTTCTGACTTCTCTGATGTCGCAATATTTTGAGGATGGAACAAAAGTACTGATTCACTGTTGTATCATAACCTACAGGGTCTGTCTCCAGCATCGGCTTGCAAGACGCGCCGGCATGATTGGTGTTGTTGTATTTGGCCATCACGGCGTGGTAGTCGACGGGGTCGAAAATTTGCATTCGCGATTGCCCCTTCTTACGCCGGCCTCTTGTCCTTCGCGTCCGGTAGGCCTGATAGAAGAGAAAGCCAAAGACTTTTTCTTCAGTCACTATTTGAGTGGAGTAACCAAAGGAAGAAAACACACTGGTGCAATACTGAAGGAATTCCTCCCCTTTTCGACCGTAGGCAAGTTGAGTATTCATTGGAATACCATCATTGTCATCATGTTGGACTTGCCGTGCTGCTCTGGCAAATATTCCACTTGTGTAAGACATTTTGCTTGCTGGAGACCGAGGGGGGTGTTTTGTTGAGGATAGTGGTGTTATTTTGGGTGGATATTGTAAGTGTTTTGGCTGTTTTGTTCTTGTTTTTGTTGCTTCGTCGTTTTCGTCGTTTTTTGTGTCTATGTTTCTTGTCGGAATCAAAGTGTATGTGTTTGCTGTGTTTGCTGTGTTTGTCCATCAACTTAGCCTTCTGATGTTTCTTGTGGGTTGGTGCCGGCCAGCGGCAAAGACTTGTTCTATGTTCATGTCACATGTTCGCTTTCGTGTGTTCGCTTTCCTATTAGTATGTGTTCATCTCATTGGTTGGAATTTCTGAAATGATTGAATTTGATTGGTTTGAATTTCTGACATGGTTGAATTTGATTGGTTAGAATTGCTGAAAGTGGTTATTCGACCAAGTCAGAGGAAATTGCCGTTAACCGTTAAACTGCGCACAATCCTACAGATCGAGGTCTGACTGATCTCTGACTTAGTATAAATAATCTCTTACTATTTTATTGTTTCCATTCAAATCCTGCGGTTCCAAGCATATCGTAGGTAAACAGTGTACACATAAAAGGTACTAGGAGTGCGGACGGTTACCGGTGACCGGTGACACCCAGTGTCACCTGCTGTAATTACTCGTACGGAACCGTACCGTACCGTACGTACGGTACGGTATTTCCTCCTTCTCAAAAATAGATATGCTCCTCTGAGTCGTGAATCGTCACGCCGTCGAGGACGGACAAAGAAGGACTTACTTGAACGATACTGGTAAGTACGTTCCGTAACGTACTACTCTACGGCAGGAGGGCTGTATGGTAATTAGAGACTAGCGAGTAGCGACACACATGCAGCAAGGACGGCAGATCGCGGAGCCGAATTCCGAAGGCAGGGCCAAGGTGTCTCCTACCGTACGATACGCTACCGTACGATACGGTACGGTACAGTACTCGTACGTACGGTACGTAGCGGCATCATTTTTATTTATTTTTGTGTGTGTTGCGGCGATTTCGGCAGCGGATGCAGTGTGGCACTGTCACAGTCTAGTGGGGAAAAACGGAGACAAGAACATGCTGCTTGTACCGGTACGAATAGTATTAATATCGTACGTACCGTATTATGCATAAGAAGACAATAATAATAAATCTGCTACACCGTACCGTACCGGTACGAGTACGGTACAATCCCAGCATTATTCATAATTCTTTCTGCAACCTGAACCCACACCGAGTTTTCCCAAAGTACAGTCCTGTCCCGTCCTGTCCTGTCCTGTCCTCATTGTATCTCTTGCTTTTCTCACAGCAAGGAATTGTTGTAACAGACCCCCCCTGAACCCCCCCCCGAACTATGAGCAATCCGTGGAACCCGAGCACGAGCACGAGCACCAGCACGAGCACGAGCACGAGCACCAGCTCGCAACGGGAGGCTCCCCTGTTTCGGGAGGAGCACACGGACCTCCTCTCCGTCTTTCACCCGACCGACTTTGAGCTGCTGAGGAGCAATCCTCCGTCGCACAATCCCGACTTTGTGCGTCGTTCGCGGAACGGATGGAACGACGGAGCATCGATGACGACTGCGACTACGACGACAACGTCAACAACGTCAACATCAACGACCAATCCATTCGACGACGACTACGAGTACCGCCACCACAACCAACAAGAACTCCGCGGAAGGTACACGAACACTCCTCCTGTTGCCCGGGGGATGGCTACGGCTTCGAATCACTACCACAACCACAACCACAATCCCTTTGGGGGTCCCGGAACCATACCGGTGGCCTGGACCATCGAGGAGTGCGACGACGGCGACGACGCCGAGGCCGTCCCCCTGGCGCCCGCCGTCCGCATCGATGACATCGACAGCGACAGCGACAGCGACAGCGACAATCCGAACGACACCGATAATCCGAACGGCACGGAGGGACGCGGCCGCACCGCCGGCGGAGGGAACACCACCCGCACAGGACCCGGCCACCCGCGAACGGAACCGGATCGGATCACGGTCGGGGACCGGAGGCGGAGACCGTCCCCGTTGTCGTCGTTTCCGGGGTTCGCACCGGAACCGACACCGGAAGCAGCAGCGACGTCGACGTCAGCGATGTCGACGTCAACGCCAGCGACGTCAACATCGTCAGCGACGGTCAGCCCCAACAGCTGCAGCAGCAGCAGCTCGACGGAAGGCGGCGATCCCGCCGGGATATCGAATCCCCCACCGGAGACCGATCCGTGGTCGGCCGAGCACTGGCTGGGAAGCGGAGTGGTTTCCCCCACCGACAGCGACAGCGAGAGCGAGAGCGCCCGTGCACCCCGTAACCACAACGCTAGCGGCAGCGGCAGCGGCCATCGATTCCGCGGCCGCCGCTGGACCCTCGGCGGCTATAATCCAATTTCGAGCTCGAGTTCGAGTTCGAATTCGATTCCGGGCACCCGGGCCGACGCCGCGCGCAAGATCCGCCTCCGCCTCGAACGGGGATCGGCCTTTTGCTGGCAGACGGTCACCGAGACGACGAGAAAGGCTACAGCAGCGACAGCGACAGCGGCAACATCCTCCCGGAATCCGTGGTGAACGCGGTGCGGTGAACGCGGAAGCGAAGCGAGGCAACGCGAGGCGAAGGGAAATGGGTCGCACAATATACGACGGGATGTCGTTTCTTTTCCGTTCCGTTCCGTTCGTTATACTGATCGTGGCTTTTATTGGAGCGATGGAACCTTCCGCCGCCACCGCTGCCGTCGCCGTCGCCCTCACCACCAACCTAGTGCATCGCATCGGATCGGATCGGATCGGATCGTTCCCGTCGTTCGTCGTCGTGAGGGAAACACCGAGGAAGGAAGGAAGAACGAAAGAACAGATTGAACGCCGAGCGGAGATCGGATAGAGCGAAGCATGCGCAACACCACGCACGAAGCGGAGAAAGTGCCTCGGGCTGGGACAAAGATTTTCTGTAACAACGGCAACAACTACAACTACAACTACAACAACAACAACGAGGCGGTGTGTCAAAATACGTCATTATGATTTCGAAGGACGAAGCACTGTACTTCGTATTACTTCTACTTTGTACTTCTATAATTTTTTACTCCGGGGTATTGAATAGTCTGTTCGATTCTACCGTTCGAGCGGACCTTTCTAGTGCTTCGTTTATACGTGCTGGATATATTTGCTTATTATTTTTATGATCGACCTAAACTGCCACGTTGTTGCCAGAAGGGGGCAATCAATAAAATCTCCTAAGTAACAAAATGGCATCGTAGTTACTATGAGAGGTATGGAAAGTGTGGATGTAATACTCAATGAATGGTTGTGTCTGTTTGTCAACTTTCAACTAATAGACTACCGTACAAACCAAGCTCTCTGTTGTTAACGCTAACGCCATAAATAATCAGTCAACCTTGTGCTTTCTCCCCTTCCTCGCATCGCCAGAGGAGCCAGCAGCAGCAGCAGCAGCAGCAGCAGCATCACGGGTGTATGGTTCGGGAGATCAAATAATGGCCTAGGCTAGTAGGCCTTGGGGGCCACCACGGTCTTGGACAGGGTGACCACCAGGTTGGCCCGAATGGCCCTGGCCAGTCCCAATGTCCCCGCGTGCATCGGTGACGCCGGCTCGTAGCCAAGCTTGAGGTAGAGCTCGATGGCCGCTGTGTTTTGCGTGTAGACGTCCAGCGACAGGACAGCCCGCTGGAGTGGTGGTGGTTGTTGTTGTTGTTGTTGTTGTGCATCTCCCCCACCGCCGCCGTCGTTGTCGTCGAAAAAAGGCCTGGCGTTGGGCTCCTCCAGCAGCGGCACCAGGACGTCCTCGATTCCTTCCACCATGAGCCTCCGGCCGATCCCCCTCCCGCGTTGGTCCGGTCGCACAAAGACGTTCATGACGGTGTTCGTCTTGCCGTCTCCCCTTGGATAGAGGTCGGCACTCCCGACGATTTCGAGTTCGTTGCTGTTGCTGTTGCTTGATGTGTCGACAGCCACGACGCAGAGGTGTTTTCCGTCCAGTACGCTCCGGGCGTCGACGAAATCCCGCTCGCTGTTCATCCAGTTCTGCTTGTCGGCCTGGAAGGCGGTCCGCCGGCACGCCCGGAGGGATCGGTGCTCGGGGTTGTTTTCGACCATGTTGTTTGCAACGAGACGGATCGAGATGTTGTTGTTGTTGTTGTTGTTGTTGTTGTTGCTGTTGCCGTTGTTGTTGTTGTTGCTGTTGCCGTTGCGGTTGCCGTTGTTGTTGCTCTTGCCGTCTGTTTTTTTGGCCTTTTTTGTGTTTACTTTGGCGTTTGCGTTTGATGTTGATGCCACCGGGCTACTAACACTAATTCGGGTACTACTTGTGCTTGTACTGCTGAGTGCGTCGCAGCAGCTGTAGCAGCCACGAGACGACAGGAGTGCCGAAAGGACCAACACTGCTACAAATAATAATAACCGCGTCGGGCCAATGGCACAACAAGTCCTTTTGTGTCGTCCTCGTCGTTGCCGCCGGTAGTTTGTCACATTGGATGCATTATTATTATTATTATTATTTGTACTTGTACTTGTACTTGTACTTGTTATGGTATGTTGCTGCTCTTGCTGCTGCTGCTCTTGCTGTGATGGTGCCATCGTCTGCTGTTGTTCCTATTATTTATTTCTGCTTCTATGAAGTTCTACGGTATGAAGTAAGAGTGCGGAGTATTTCATTTTTGGGTGCCGACAGCACGTATTTTGTACTTTCTGCCTCCTGCACGCTACGAGTACGTACTCGTACTCGTACCCTCTGCTACTCGTACTGCTGCTGCTGCTACGAGTACGAGTACGAGTACTGCTACCTACCGTACTTGTACTGCTCTCAATCCCTGAACAGCGTTATGCTATCACTCACTACGTTTGTGATAGCCTCAGTAGCCTACCGTACCTACTTGTAGTACTGGATGTGCAATGCTTGTACTAGTTCATAGGTGTGTTGGTGGGTTAAGCAAATGCTAGAGGGGGATCCGGGAATTGCCAGCCTGTTGCTAGTTTGTCAGGCTGGGGAGTCCGGTCCCGTATTGCTTTGCCTAGTACACACACCGGCGCACAGCTTTGGCTGTTAAGCCTTTTCTGCGGGCGGGCTTCTTGGTGGGCCACAGGGTGGGAGCTGGCTGGAGATGGACCTGGAGGGGACATGGAGGACAGCGAGGGTGGCCAGAATCATCAGGGATGATTCAGAGAGGAGATTCACCAGGAGGGGAATCAGAGGGAGCTGCCAAGGGGAGTGGGGGCGGCAGCCGGCACCCACACTCTTCTGGCAGGAAGGAGTATTATTAAATTCCTTTCATGCCCAGAAGTACCAAAGCTACCCGATGGTAGGTATTCTATTTGTACGAATCAATGAGTCCCGTATCAACCAAAGTAATCGATTCCCACGGCATATCGATTCCCACGGTGCATCGATTCCCACCGCGCATTGACGGTGAGCAATCTCTGTTTTATAGTATTGCCATTGTTCTTCGGTGAGCAAACTTTGATTTCAGAAAGTATCACACGAGCTACGGGAGCAATTCCTGATCTTAATGATAAACATATCATGAAGTCTTCCTAACGGAACAAGAGAAGAAAACTGTTGGCGTGTGATACACACAGACATACATACGGTCAATGACCAATGCATGTACGGAAATAATCAGCGAGTAATCTCATCACTACGCAACAGCAGTTGCAACATATTTCACCTCAATAAAAGAGATACCTTGCATTTTGGCAAGATTTCACTTTATCTCATACTTTTAACATTCAACTGATTTATATCCCAAAATTCACACTAGTTGCTACCAACTACCTGTGATCTACATTACTAAGGTCTGTCTCGCTGTATCTGAATAAGTTCACAGTAAGAAGGGATCTGGCGTTTCCATAGTCTTGCCTGTAGTCCAATTATCCGTTGCCGAAAGTATCCAACCACAATTGTCACGCGTAGAGTACAATCGTTCATCTACTAACACACTAACGCAGCATTGCTGTTCTTCAGAAGCCTTTGAATCAGACCCTCAACGGACCGGATTCAGAAGGAAAATAATAGATTAACAGTCGCAAGCTCCAAGGTGGCTTGCACACAAAGAACAGGGACGGAATTGAACACAATCCCTACGCTGGCATATGCCAATCACACATCGTCTACGGAGCAGTTCCCTTTCACCACGCGATTCCTCCGATGGATCGGAATCATCAACAAGGCAGAACATGCCCGCCAATCTATTCGGAGGTGGGAACAGCACAGGTGATGGCGACGCCGTTGCTGTCAACAATTTCCCTAGTTTTGATACCGATATGAAGCTGATACTTCTAACCTTATTCCGCCTAACAAGGGAAGCCGATAGCAACCTGTGCTTAGCTCTCCAAGAGGGAGGATTATGCGAGTGACCGGCCTTTCTCGACGCACTTATCGAACCTGATTTTGCCCGCGAGATTACCTACACCCAAGGCGGGCTACCGACCCATCTCCATCGGTCCTTCCAACGGACCATAGAGGCACTTGCGGAATTCTCAAACAACCTGGGCAAGGACGGGAAGAATTGGAAGCATGTAATGTCATATACGTATGAAGACTTCAGAACCTTCTGCTTGGAACGCGCTCTACGCCTTCAGAGTGAATCTGTCCTGAATCCCCCAGCTCCTCCACCGGGAACCAACAAAAAGTCACCTCAGCAAGTGAAGTACGAATCTTGGTGTCGAAAAGCACGGGATGAAAAGTCCTTATTATTTTCCTTCTGAATCCGATTCGTTGAGAGTCTGATTCAAGGACTTTTAATGAACAGCAACGCTGTGTTAGTGTGTTAGTAGACGAACGATTGTACTCTACGCGTGACAATTGTGTTTGGATACTTTCGGCAACGGATAATCGGACTACAGGCGAGACTAGGGAAACGCCAGATCTCCTCTTGCTGTGACTTATTCAGATTGCAGCGAGACAGACCTTAGTATGTAGATTACAAGTAGTTGGTAGCAACTAGTGTGAATTTTGGGATATAAATCAGTTGAATGTTAAAAGGATGAGATAAAGTGAAATCTTGCCGAAATGCAAGATATCTCTTTTATTGAGATGAATACGTTGCAACTGCTGTTGCGTAGTGCTGAGATTACTCGCTGATTATTTCCGTACATGTATTAGTCGTTGGCCATATATATTTGTATGCATGTATATGTATTGTGTGAGAATCACATGCCAACGGTTTTCTTCTCTTGTTCCGTTAGGAAGACTCCATGAAATGTTTATCATTAAGGTCAGGAATTGCTCCTGTAGCTCGTGTGATATTTTATGGAATCAGAGTTTGCTCACCGAAGAACAATGGCAATATCGTAAGACAGGGATTGCTCACCGTTTATGCGCGATGGGAATCAGTGCACCGTGGGAATCGATATGCCGTGGGAATCGATTACTTAGATGGATACGGGACTCATTGATTCATGCGTATAGGAAATCTACCCTTTGGTAGCTTTGGTACTTCTGGTCACGAAAGGAATTTAATACTCCCCATGTCTCCTTGTGAAGGGTCATCACGCTCTACATGATGCTTCCATCATCCTGGAGAAGGTCGCCAGTATTACCACAGAAGTGGAAGATGGGCCTGAGCAGTGGATACACAACTGAGTGACTCCAATGCTTGGTGAGAATGTCTGCACAGTTATCCTTACCTGGGATGTGCATCATTAAAATGAAACCTCTCGCTATCATGCTCCGTACGTAGTGAAACGATAGAATGTTATGACGTTTATGCAACCTTGCATAAGGAAAGGTCGACGTCTGGATCATCTTTTCGTTGTCACCCCAAGAGTATGAGATATCATGGACTCGTGTTCCGAGGTATCGGAATGAGTGGCGTAGATCGACAATCTGTTCGATGCAAGTTCTTCCTGCAACAAATTCAGCTCCAAAGGTGGCTGTTTCCGTAGTGGACTGCTTCTTCGAGAACCACATCATGGGAGTTTTGTTCGCGAAATGAAGTATGCCGGTAACTGCCTTGCCACTGAGAATATCATGCATGAGGTTGGCATCATAGAAGTGTGATAACACTACTGTCTTTCCAAGCGGTGCAGGAGCGTCGTCGGGTAGCTCCTCAGAATGCTCCCCATAGACGGTATTGGACCAGTCGATGGTGTCGGGTTTAGTCAATATAAAATCGGGCGGTTCCACACGGAATCTGATTTTAAAATGTCTAAACTTGGAGATATACCCATAGATACGTTTAGCGCGTTCGAGATGCCCATCTCGTGGCTGAGCTCTGAAACTTGAGAGCGTCATCACGGCTGTTTGTACATCGAAACGCCCAATAGCGATTATCCATTGCAGTGAACCGATCATACTTTGGTACTTCTGTATACCGGTTTCTTCAAGGAAGGCTGAGGAGTCCAATTCAGGATGATCGTTCTCCGCGATGGGCGATTGGAACCTAGTGCTAGGTTTGCATCCGAACATTTGTTCGTAAGATGCTTCCATCTTTTCGATGAACTTTATGGGATTCATGCACAAAACACCATGTTCGTCGCGCTCAAATCCACATCCTAAATGAAAGTTCATAGGTCCGGATCCCTTCAATTTGAAGTTATATGGTGACGATTGCAATATCTTCAAGAAGGAATTGGGATCTGCCATGCAGAGACATAGGTCATCGACATATGTGCATATGAGCTCATATACACGTTCACCATGCTTGTTTGTTCCGGGTTTGAGGAATATTTCCGGTTCTGCGCGGGATCTTTCGAAGCCGAGTTCGATGAGACAAGCCGCGAGTAAGTCTCCAAAACACTTGCCTGAAGACCTGAGACCATATAGGGCTTTGTAAATGACCAACAGGTGACCCTCCAACGATCCGAATTCGGGACCTGCCTTGATGCATACTTTCTCGCAGGTGACTGCTTCTAAGTAGGCGTTACCTATGTCGGTACCCCATGCTTCTAGATCGTTGAGTTCAGCTAGGAATAGGCACATACGTAGACCGCGAAGAGATACGACGCCTGCGTAAACACTGTGGATAGGGGCCTCAGTGAGATTACCGTTAGCAACGAGGCGAGCCTTGTGTCTTCCGTCGTGTTTGACAGCGTATATCATGTGTACCTTGATCTGTTGGAATCCCGTGGGAATGGAGCTTGTCTTGTATACGCCTTTATCAATGAATGTATTGTATTCATTGAGTTGTGCCATTTCCAGAGTGGTGGCATCTTCCCATTTGGTGTTTCCGTTGGCTTGATCAAATCGGAGGGCTTCTTCGTGGTTACGAGGCACTTTGAATCCATATTGATACTGCGGAGTGGTACGGAAAGAACGTAGTTTGGCTTGATGCACGAGTCGATCAAGTTTCTTGGTTCGTCGGGCTAGGTTGGTGATTCTCCTGAGACGTTTCCAACCTGGGAGGTCAAGCAAGTTGTTGTCTTTCCCATATTTTGCAACGGTGACTGGGTCATCAGCCGCAATATTGGCCAGAGGTTCATATGTGCGTTCCATATTCTCCCATTCAATCCAAAGGTTATACTTGGAACCTTTGTATTGAGGGTGTTTGTTATCCAGTGGACCTTGGTGTCCTAGGATGCGGCGAAACGACCAGAGTTTGCCGTCTTCTTGTGTTGAATCACGATGGATGTAATTCATGACGTCATTGTATGCAATGATATCATCGAGCTCGTCATCGGAGTGTTTGCACTTGAACTTGATGAAGTCTTTATTTCGTTCAAGACTGTCTTCAACATCGACAATGGTGAGACGTTTCCGGGTGCCATCGAGATTGGTTACAAGGAAGGAACGTCCTTGTAGATCGGCAATCGGGATCGTAGGAATGGTAATAGGTTTACCATCATCGTCAAATTGTGCGTTGCCTTCTTCGTCGGTAACAACTACCTGTGATGGGTCTACTGAAGGAGTAGCGGGGTTGGTGTGTGGAGTTGTGACGTCACTAACATCAAAGTATGCTAATTCCGGTGGATCAAAATCATCTTCAGTAAGGAGAACGCCATCGGATGTCTTGCTGAAGATGTGTGTCGTAGGAGGACCATCAAGACTCTCCCCATAGTTGTTAGGGAGTGGAGAAGGTGACCAGCTTGGGCTGTCATCGACCTTCTTATAAAGAAAGCTCGGTAACGAGGGGTGGGTGGGTGGTGGAAGGATTGGTTGAGTGCCAGGTGCGTGTGGCGTGATATCTGTTGGTGCAGATGGAACGGTGTTATCGGCGGTGTCAGAATCAGCAGGTGAACCGTTAGGGGAAACTGAGCTGTTTGGTTTAGTAGACTCGTCAATGAGTTTATTCTGATTGGTGTGCTCCCCATGTTTGAAAGCTGGAGCTTCTCCAGTGGCGTATATACGGGGTAAGGAATCCTTTGCATTACGCCATTTGATGAAGCCATCATCAGTAAATAAGCCCGCGCGCTTGTTACGTGACTCAGGTGTAAGAGCAGATCGAACACCGGACCGGTCTAGTAACTTGTTGGTAACTGGATCCCAGATTCGAAAGCAGAGTCCATTGCCAACATGTTCGGCGATGCCGACGAAATGACCTAGGCGTTCGGTAGATTTGGTACCGAAAGGAGAGTCATTGGTCTTGAAATACACAGGTTCAAACCAGAAGAAACTGGTGTATGCGCTGATGTCGCCAATTGTACCCGTGGCAATGAAGATCGGTTGTTTATCGGACAGCGTAGGGTCAGAGACAACATTAAGGAGACCCGCGACGTATGTCATGCACAGTAACCACATGTGTGGTGGTGTGCCGGTACGATCCATGACGCGATTGACAATGCGTTTGAACGTTTGGTATCGTCGTTCGAATTGATTCTGATGTTGATGGTACGGTTCACTTTGCCAGAGTCCAATCCATAACATCTTGAGGTAATCCATGACTTTCTTGCTTGATTGATAGTTACCGTGGTCGCAAAGGAGGCGGATGGGTCTGCCCCATTTTCGAACAAAGTTCTGAAAGCAGGGTAGAAAATCGCCGGTGGTACGCATTTCTTCAACGTGAATAATATGCGTTTTGCGGCCAAAGAAGATCTGAGCAATCTTGGATCCACCATCAATTGCTGGGACATCTGAATAGACTGCATCAGACATAACATCGTCATTGAAGGGGCGAACGTTCATGGCCGGTTGAGGGGAATGAAACCGTTTGAAAATGTTACCATCAGGGCTAACCGCTAACGAACCGTATTGGGTCGAGTTTTCAAAAGTAGCTTTGATGCGATCGGTGGAAACCCAACAAAAGAAAGGTTTCAGGGATAAGTAGTCATGTTCATTTGGGTATCTTTCACGGGGCGTAGCTGCAATGCGTGTAGTGTCACTTTCTGTACAATCTGTAGGAAACGCAGTGACTGTTCCAGAGACTGCGTTTGGCGCGCAGCAGGCGAGACGTTCGTGATGGGCGTAGTCAGTGGAAGTAAGCCAAAAGGAGCGATCGTTGTTCTTATGATCATCAATTGGAAGAAAGGGAGATCGGGTGGAATGGCTGGAATACGAGCTGAGGGATGTGACCGTGGAGGACCCGGGAGAAACAGATATGTCGAATCCTTCAAGGCAGCGTGGGTTTCCATATTCGTCGTAATCGGCATAAGGGAGTTGCTGTGGTTGGGGAGGATATTTCTGGAGAAATTGTTCATCCTTTGCACTGATCGTGGTATCGAGAACAGATGGGTCCCAATGTTTATCGGACGTCATGATAACGTGTGGTAACGTGTCAAATTCGACAGTCGTATACTTCCGCATCGCAAGGTATGGTAAGCCGTGTCGTATGCTAAGAGGCAGTGCATAGCCATCTGAGGTGGTGATGACCTGTCCTCCGCCTGCTTTGATGGACGTGTCGTCTACAGTGGAAAAATATGCTTCCATCTGGCCGGATGACAATATAGAAGGGTGTCGTCCTGTATAGGCACATTCATTGAAAATGAGAATGACGGGGCCTCTGTTCGACATGGAATATGCTCCGCATGTAGCAATGGGAATGTTTTGTACCTGATGATTGTTAATGCCGGTGACGTTAACATATCGTGGTGGAATATCCTTGGAGATGAGACATGCATCATTACCGATGATGCAGCCGTTTGCGCCGCGATCGACCATGGCAAAACCAGGGCTAGTAACCGTAGTTTTGTGTATGCGGTATGTGTATGACGTTACGGGCCCATCATTAGGAAAGGTGAGATCATCCTCGGGAGTATACCACTGGTGAAAGTTGGCGGAATACGATGGTGTTCCGACAGGTATTTGAGTGTCACCGTCCTTTTTGTACTGAATGTCAGGGTTGTTTGAAAGGAATCGAGCTGGATGCGCGGGTGACACGGAAGACTTGAGAGGTCGTTGGTCCTTAGACGAGGAGGTCGTAGATTTGTATACACCTAGAGATGCATGGAAAACGCCTCTACGATCATTCTCTACAGCAGGATGTAGGTCTGCTGGGGAATTGGCATGCTCATCCTTGGTCGAAGTATCGTCTTCTTGAAAAGATACCGAGTGTTCATGTTGGTATGCCTTTCGGGTAATGGGTTTGACACTATTGGGGTCAGGTTGGTTAGTGTTAAGTAAGTCGTGTCGCAATGAGGCAACCACGATTTTCTTGCCTTCCGGAGAAAAGCTGAGCCAACTCTTCATGTCCTGGCGTGACAAGGCCTTCCATATGTTTGTAGGCAACCTTGTGGTAGGGTCAGGGGTACGTCCAGCCTTAAACACAGCATAATCTTGATAGTCTCCTTCAAATTCGATGGGAAGAGCATAGTCATCATGGTGTTGGATCGAGTCAGAGGAGAAATCATGAACGTGTGCACGTACGGTCGACCGAGGAGCAGACATCGCAGACTGGGAATCAAGTCGAGTTGCTTCGAGTAAAAGCGTGATTTTAAGATCGTGGATAGCAGCGGCTTCGGCAACTGCATCCGTTACGGTGCTATTCGTCCCACCTGGATCCTTGACTTTGGCAAACTGTTCGCTTAGCTGGAAGCTGGAATAACATGCCTGACACAATGCTGATTTTACAGTGTGATACTCGAGGGGCTTGTTGGGAGGACGAAGCTTGTTGAGGTGATTCAATTCGTCAAACCAATGTGTGATGAATTTCACTTTGGATTCTTTCCAATTGTTGAGGTTCAACTTGAGCAACGCTTGTAGCTGGATCGAGTTGTCGTATACCTTTGCTTTTGATTGGCCATGAAGGTTTACGAAGTCGAAGTAGGCCTGGCGTCCATCACGAGTGGTAGAATGACTGTGTACACATGATGCAGAAAGGTCACTCTTGAAGACTTCCAACATTAGTACCCAGAAGAAGGCACATTGTTTGATGTAGAGATCACGGGTGTAACCCACAAGCGTGGCTGGAGGCCAAGTTTCATCGAGGAATGTCTCTGTATCGATGTCGTATGCTTCGAGTTTAGCTTTGAAACCTACGAGCCAGTGTTCGAATCTCGAGTCATTCGTGAGGGGTGTAAAGGACTTTTCATCTCGTGCTTTTCGGCACCATGATTCGTACTTTACCTGCTGAGGGGACTTTTTGTTACTTCCCGCCGGAGGAGGTGGTGGATTCAGAACAGATTCGTTACGTAAGCGTTGGGCACGCTCTCCGCGGAATGTCTGGAATTCCATGTATGTATATGACTTTACATCTTTCCAGTCCTTCTCGTCTTCTCCTAGGTCGACACCTTCTTCTTGTAGGTCGATAGCGAAGTCTGCAAGCGCTTCTATGCTCCTTTGGATGGATCTAGGGATATGCGTTGCCAATCCTCGCTCCATATAGGTAAGTTCGCGTGCAAAATCCGGTTCGATAAGTGCGTCGAGGAAAGACTTCCACTCGCATAATCCGCCTTCTTTGAGAGCTAGGCACAACTTGCTAGTAATCTCACTTGTTACGTTGAGTAATGATACGAGTATCTTTCTCATATCAGCATCGAAGCTGGGAAAGCGTTCGATAGTGGTGACTTCGGCGTCATTCTTCTCTTCGCCTCCGAGTGCATCGCCGGGCATTAATGGTATGTTCGGCATCTGTGGTGGTTCGGAGCCTTGGAAAGAATTGCGTGGTAACTGAGAATGGGAACTGCTTCTTGTGCGATGTGCGACGTGCATATGCCAGCGTAGGGATTATGTTCAATTCCGTTCCTGTTCCTTCTTGTGTGCAAGCCTTCTTAGAGCTTGCGACTGTTAATCTATTATTTTCCTTCTGAATCCGATTCGTTGAGAGTCTGATTCAAGGACTTTTAATGAACAGCAACGCTGTGTTAGTGTGTTAGTAGACGAACGATTGTACTCTACGCGTGACAATTGTGTTTGGATACTTTCGGCAACGGATAATCGGACTACAGGCGAGACTAGGGAAACGCCAGATCTCCTCTTGCTGTGACTTATTCAGATTGCAGCGAGACAGACCTTAGTATGTAGATTACAAGTAGTTGGTAGCAACTAGTGTGAATTTTGGGATATAAATCAGTTGAATGTTAAAAGGATGAGATAAAGTGAAATCTTGCCGAAATGCAAGATATCTCTTTTATTGAGATGAATACGTTGCAACTGCTGTTGCGTAGTGCTGAGATTACTCGCTGATTATTTCCGTACATGTATTAGTCGTTGGCCATATATATTTGTATGCATGTATATGTATTGTGTGAGAATCACATGCCAACGGTTTTCTTCTCTTGTTCCGTTAGGAAGACTCCATGAAATGTTTATCATTAAGGTCAGGAATTGCTCCTGTAGCTCGTGTGATATTTTATGGAATCAGAGTTTGCTCACCGAAGAACAATGGCAATATCGTAAGACAGGGATTGCTCACCGTTTATGCGCGATGGGAATCAGTGCACCGTGGGAATCGATATCCCGTGGGAATCGATTACTTAGATGGATACGGGACTCATTGATTCATGCGTATAGGAAATCTACCCTTTGGTAGCTTTGGTACTTCTGGTCACGAAAGGAATTTAATAGTCCTTTACGCCCCTCACGAATGACTCAAGATTCGAACATTGGCTCGTGGGTTTCAAGGCTAAACTCGAGGCATACGACATTGACACCGAAACATTCCTTGATGAAACCTGGCCTCCTACTGCACTACAAGGTTATACACGTGACCTCTTTGTCAAACAGTGTGCCTTCTTCTGGGTTCTAATGTTGGAAGTCTTCAAAAGTGACTTATCCGCGTCATGCGTACACAGCCATTCCACCACACGCAATGGACGTCAAGCATACTTTGATTTTGTAAATCTTCACAGCGAATCAAAAGCCAAAGTATATGACAACTCGACTCAATTACAGGCGTTGCTGAAGTTGAATCTCAGCAACTGGAAAGAATCCAAAGTGAAATTTATCACACATTGGTTTGAAGAATTGAATCATCTCAACAAGCTTCGTCCTCCCAACAAACCCCTTGAATACCATACTGCAAAATCAGCATTATGTCAGGCATGCTATTCCAGCTTTCAGCTAAGCTAACAGTTTGCCAAAGTCAAGGATCCAGGTGGCACAAATAGTACCGTGACAGATGCAGTCGCTGAGGCAGCTGCTATTCACAAACTCAAAATCACGCTCCTACTCGAAGCAACCCGGCTCGATTCCCAGTCCGCGATGTCGGCTCCTAAGTCAACGGTACGTGCACATGTTCACGACTTCTCATCTGGACAAGGCCAAAACCATGAGGACTATGCTCTCCCTATCGAATTCGAAGGTGACTACCAAGACTATGCGGTATTCAAGGCTGGACGTACACCTGACCCTACCACGCGCCTGCCCACAGGCATATGGAAGGCCCTATCACGTCAAGACATGAAAAGTTGGCTGAATTTTTCTCCGGAAGGCAAGAAAATATTGGTCGCATCATTACGACGCGAATTGCTCCCAAATGATCAGCCGGATCCTAATACTGTCAAACCCATCACCCGGAAAGCATACCAACATGGACATTCTGTCTCATTCCTAGAAGATGATACCTCGAACAAAGATGAACATACCAATTCCTCAGCAGACCTCCATCCCGCTGTAGAAAACGACCGTAGAGGTGTCTTCCATGCATCACTTGGTGTATACAAGTCTCAGACGTCTTCCTCCAAGGACCAAAGACCCCTCAAGTCTTCCGTGTCGCCTGCGCATCCCGCATGATTCCTCTCCGAGAACCCTGACATTCAGTACAAAAAGGACGGTGATACCCAGATACCTGTGGGAACATCCTCTTATTCCGTCAATTTTCATCAATGGTATAACCCCGATGATGATCTGACCTTCTCACACGATAGTCAAGTAACATCGTACACCTATCGTGCTCACAAAGCTATGATCACCAATCCCGGCTTCGCCATGGTTGATCGCGGTGCAAATGGTTGCATCATTGGCAATGATGCATGCCTCATCTCCAAAGATATCCCACCACAATATGTCAATGTCACAGGCATTAACAATCACCAGGTACAAAATATTCCCATTGCTACATGCGGCGCTTATTCTGTCTCAAATAGAGGTCCCGTCATCCTCATTTTCAATGAATGTGCATATACGGGCCGACACCCTTCTATCTTGTCCTCTGGCCAGAAGGAAGCATATTTCTCCACTGTCGATGACACATCCATCAAAGCGGGTGGTGGACAGGTAATCACCACCTCCGATGGATATGCACTACCTCTTAGCATCCGACACGGTTTACCATACCTTGCCATGCAAAAGTACACGACTATTGAATTTGACACGCTCCCACATGTTATCATGACATCCGATCAGCACTGGGACCCATCTGTCCTCGATACCACAATCAGTGCTAAAGATGAACAATTCCTTCAGAAATATCCTCCTCAGTCGCAACAACTTCCATATACCAAATACGATGAATACGGAAACCCACGTTGCCTTGAAGGGGTAGATATCTCTGTGTCTCCTGGCTCTTCCACGGTTCTTACGTCTCTCAGTTCGTACTCCAGCCACTCCACTCGGTCTCCCTTCCTCCCTATTGATGATTATGGAGCCAACGATCGCTCATTCTGGCTCACTCCTACCGACTAAGTTCATCAGGAGCGCCTCACATGTAGTACTTCCCCTCCAATCTCTGGGACGGTCACTGCGTTTCCCACGGATTGTACTGCTAATGATACTACACGTATCATAACTACACCCCGTGAACGATATCCCAACGAACATGATTACTTATCTCTGAAACCTTTCTTTTGTTGGGTTTCCACAGATCGCATCAAAGCTACTTTTGAAAATTCAACGCAATATGGTTCGTTAGCGGTTAGCCCTGATGGCAACATCTTCAAACGTTTCCATTCCCCCAACCGGCAATGAACGTTTGACCCTTCAATGACGACGTCCTGTCTGATGCTGTCTATTCAGATGTCCCAGCAATTGATGGCGGCTCCAAACTTGCCCAGATCTTCTTTGGTCAGAAGTCCCATATCATACATGTTGAGGAAATGCGCACCACCGGCGACTTTCTATCATGCTTTCAGAACTTCGTTCGAAAATGGGGCAGGCCACTTCGCCTCCTATGTGATCATGGGAACTACCAATCTAGTAAGAGGGTCACTGACTATCTCAAAATGTTATGGATTGGACTCTGGCAAAGTGAACCTTATCACCAACACCAGAATCAATTTGAACGGCGATATCAAACGTTTAAACGCATTGTCAATCACGTCATGGATCGTACAGGCACACCACCACATCTCTGGCTGCTGTGCATGACATACGTTGCCGGACTCCTCAATGTTATTTCTGATCCTACTCTGTCGGACAAACAACCGGTCTTCATTGCTACCGGTACACTTGGCGATATAAGCGCATACACCAGTTTCTTCTGGTTTGAACCTGTTTATTTTAAGACCAATGACTCCCCTTTCGGTACCCAGTCTACCGAACGTCTCGGTCATTTCGTAGGCATTGCCGAACATGTTGGCAATGGACTTTGTTTCCGAATCTGGGATCCAGTCACCAACAAATTGCTTGACCGGTCTGGTGTACGCTCTGCTCTTACGCCTGAGTCTCGCAACAAACGCGCTGGCCTCTTTACTGATGACGGTTTCATCAAATGGCGTAAGGCCAAGGATTCCTTGCCGACTATACGCCACTGGTGACGCTCCTACATTCACACAACATGGGGAGCATATCACTACGAATAGCCCCACTGAAGATTCTACACCACAGGGCGTCTCAGTTACTCCCCCTCCTGGCGTCTCAACTACTAATTCCGACACCACTAAGAGCCTCGCCACTCCTGCGGAATATGACGACACCACGCCGTCTGTACCTACCGAGCACCCAGATACAACACCTCCCGCATCTGGTAATCAAGCTATTCTTCTACCACCCGCCCACCCCTCGTTACCGAGCTTTCTCTATAAGAAGGTTGATGACAGCCCAAGCTGGTCCCCTTCTCCCCTCCCTAACAACTATGGGGAGAGTTTTGGTGGTCCTCCTACGACACACATCTTCAGCAAGACATCCGATGGCGTTCTCCTTACTGAAGACAATTTTGATCCACCGGAGATAGCATACTTTGATGTTAGTGACGTCACACCTCCACACACCAACCCCACTACTCCTTCAGTAGACCCATCACAAGTAGTTGTTACCAATAAAGAAGGCAATGCACAATTTGACGATGATGGTAAACCAATTACCATTCCTACGGTCCCGATTGCCAATCTACAAGGAAGATCTTTCCTTGTCACCAACCCTGATGGCACTTGGAAGCGTCTTACCATCGTCGATGTAGAAGACAGTCTTGAACGCAATAAAGACTTCATCAAGTTCAAGTGCAAGCACTCTGATGACGAACTTGCTGATATCATTGCATACAATGATGTCATGAATTACATCCATCGTGATTCAACCCAAGAAGACGGCAAACTTTGGTTGATTCGCCGAATCCTAGGACACCAAGGTCCACTGGATAACAAGCATCCTCAATACAAAGGTTCCAACTATAACCTCTGGATTGAATGGGAAAATATGGAACAAACGTATGAACCTTTAGCCAACATTGCGGCTGATGACCCTGTTACCGTTGCAAAATATGGGAAAGACAACAACTTGCTTGACCTCCCAGGTTGGAAACGCCTCAAGCGAGTCACCAATCTAGCACGACGAACCACCAAGAAACTCAATCGACTCGTGCATCAAGACAAACTTCGGTCTTTCCATACCACCCCACAGTACCAATATGGATTCAAGGTACCTCGTAACCACAAAGAAGCCCTCCAATTTGATCAAGCCAACGGAAACCACAAATGGGAAGACGCCACCACCCTTGAAATGGAACAACTAAATGAATACAATACATTTATTGATAAAGGCGTGTACAAGACAAGCTCCATCCCAAATGGGTTCCAACAGATCAAGGTACACATGATATATGCGGTCAAACATGATGGTAGACACAAGGCTCATCTTGTTGCAAATGGTAATCTCACTGAGGCCCCCATCCACAGTGTTTATGCCGGTGTCGTATCTCTCTGTGGCCTACCTATGTGTCTGTTCCTAGCCAAACTGAACAGCCTAGAAGCATGGGGTACCAATATAGGTAATGCCTACCTTGAAGCAGTTACTTGCGAGAAAGTCTGCATCAAGGCAGGTCCCGAATTCGGATCGCTGGAAGGTCATCTATTGATCATCTACAAGGCCCTATATGGCCTCAGATCTTCGGGCAAGTGCTTTGGTGATTTACTTGCAGCTTGCCTTATTGAACTCGGCTTCGAAAGATCCCGCGCGGAACCGGAAATCTTCCTCAAGCCTGGAATGAACAAGCATGGGGAACGTGTATATGAACTCATATGCACATATGTCGATGATCTATGTCTTTGCATGGCAGATCCCAATTCCTTCTTGGAAATATTACAGTCGTTGCCATACAACTTCAAACTGAAGGGATCCGGACCTATGAACTTTCATCTAGATTGTGGATTTGAGCGTGACGCGCATGGTGTTCTCTGTATGAATCCCATCAAGTTCATCAAAAAGATGGAAGCATCTTATGAACAGATGTTCGGATGCAAACCTAGCACCAAGTTCCAGTCACCCATTGCGGAAAACGATCATCCCGAATTAGACTCCTCAGCCTTTCTCGAAGAAACTGGTATACAGAAATACCAAAGCATGATCAGTTCACTCCAATGGATCATCGCCATTAGACGTTTCGATGTCCAAACAGCCGTGATGACACTCTCGAGTTTCAGAGCCCAACCACGAGATGGGCACCTTGACCGTGCCAAACGTATCTACGGATATATCTCCAAGTTTAGACATTTTAAAATCAGATTCCGCGTGGAACCCCCAGATTTTATATTAACTAAACCAGACACCATCAATTGGTCCAACACCGTCTATGGGGAGTATTCTGAAGAGCTACCCGGCGACGCTCCTGCACCACTTGGGAAGACAGTAGTGTTGACACACTTCTATGACACCAATCTCATGCATGATATTCTCAGTGGTAAGGCTGTAACCGGCATCCTTCACTTTGCGAACAAGACTCCCATGATGTGGTTCTCAAAGAAACAATCTACTACGGAAACGGCCACCTTTGGAGCTGAATTTGTTGCAGGAAGAACTTACATCGAGCAAATAGTTGATCTACGTCACTCATTCCGATACCTCGGAACACGAGTCCATGACATCTCCTACTCATGGGGCGACAACAAAAAGATGATTCAAACGTCAACCTTTCCTTACGCAATGTTGCATAAGCGTCACAACATTCTATCGTTTCACTACGTACGAAGCATGATAGCGAGAGGTTTCATTCTAATGTTGCACATCCCAGGTAAGGATAACTGTGCAGATATTCTCACCAAGCATTGGGGACACTCAGTTGTGTATCCACTGCTCAAGCCCATCTTCCACTTCTGCGGGAATACCGGCGACCTCCTCCAAGACAATGGAAGCATCATGTAGAGCGTGATGACCTTTCACAAGGAAACATGGGGAGTATTAAATTCCTTTCATGCCCAGAAGTACCAAAGCTACCCGATGGTAGGTATTCTATTTGTACGAATCAATGAGTCCCGTATCAACCAAAGTAATCGATTCCCACGGCATATCGATTCCCACGGTGCATTGATTCCCATCGCGCATTGACGGTGAGCAATCTCTGTTTTATAGTATTGCCATTGTTCTTCGGTGAGCAAACTCTGATTTCAGAAAGTATCACACGAGCTACGGGAGCAATTCCTGATCTTAATGATAAACAATTCATGAAGTCTTCCTAACGGAACAAGAGAAGAAAACCGTTGGCGTGTGATACACACAGACATACATACGGTCAATGACCAATGCATGTACGGAAATAATCAGCAAGTAATCTCATCACTACGCAACAGCAGTTGCAACGTATTTCACCTCAATAAAAGAGATATCTTGCATTTCGGCAAGATTTCACTTTATCTCATACTTTTAACATTCAACTGATTTATATCCCAAAATTCACACTAGTTGCTACCAACTACCTGTGATCTACGTTACTAAGGTCTGTCTCGCTGTATCTGAATAAGTTCACAGTAAGAAGGGATCTGGCGTTTCCATAGTCTTGCCTGTAGTCCGATTATCTGTTGCCGAAAGTATCCAACCACAATTGTCACGCGTAGAGTACAATCGTTTGTCTACTAACACACTAACGCAGCATTGCTGTTCTTCAGAAGCCTTTGAATCAGATCCTCAACGGACCGGATTCAGAAGGAAAATAATAAGTATGTTCCGTTGTTGAAAATTACAGAGGCAAGATTCTTAAAGATGGACTGTTGATGCAGGTACCTCATCATGCAGTCGCTGTGCCATCGTGCAAGGAACTTGATGACATTAGAGTCACATTTGCCCTGTAGCAGGGCCATAGCCCCACCCGCGCGCAGAGAGCGCGCAGAGATTGCTGCAGGGGAGGTGCCAGTGGTATGATAGAGGGTCTGGGCATAGACTCTCATGGAGGAGGTGACAGTGGCTGCTCCAACTAGGGTTAGCACCCCATTGTCAAAGTAACTGGCCAGCTTGAGGGATGGGCTGAAGGGAGTGCCGGGAGTGCAGCTGCTCCGGAGGTGGAGGACTTGGCGCGTGCAAGCTGCAACAGGGCAGCAGAGTGAGTCACCACTCCTGGCATGAGCCATGATTTCTCCCTTGTCTCCATTCTTCTGTGTGGTGAAGGTGAGGGTAACGCAGGTAGCAGCTAGGAGTTTGTGCATGGGGCCTTTGTGGTGGACAATGCGCAAGCCAAGGTAGAAGGAGACATCTTGGAGGAGGATAGAGGAAGGCTTGGTCATCCCTGGTAGTACCAGTGTACTCACCAGGGCAGAGACAGAAATAGAAGGCAATGCAGATCATGTTGGCAACGGCCTGTCTGGTAGGGGAAGGGGAGTCATGGTATGCAAATCGAAGTGCATGCATGACCAGGGTGATTGGAACTGGTTTGACCCTGCAGGGTGCTGGGTCGAGTTTGACATAGCCTTTGAACCGGGCAGTTAGCCTGTAGTCAAGACTGTCATTGGAGTTGGTTCTGGGGTCTTTGGCCCCCAAGTGGGCCAGCGTCTGGCCCACTGACCTGATGGTGCCAGATACTGTGCAAGATCTGAGGGGCTTGTGGCTACAGGAGAGTCTGCCATCATGGAGTCTTTTGCAAAGACTTGGAGGAGGGGGATTGGATCTTGGACAGACTGGAGGAGTGGGTCAAAGCCTTGAGACAGACAGAATTGAACCCATTGGTTCCAATGGGCATCCTTTCTTCTGGCATAGAGCTCAGTGACTGAAGCGCGCATGGTCTGCTGGATAGCGCCAAGGTCAGTGCAGAAAGCATGGAAGGTCTGAGGGGGCAGCAAATCCAGGGCAAGTCCTGTGGATAGGTGGTGTTGAAAAGATGGAGGAAGGCAGTATCAGAGAGCTCAGAGTGAGAGAGGAGGTCAGCAAGGTGGTTGACCGGGCCAGGGATGTAGTCCCTGAGGGGGACATATTGGTGGAGTCTTTGGTGCAGGGCTTGGATTCTAGGGAGGTAAGCTGCAGGCCCGGTGGTAGTGGTGGCGCCTTTCCGTTCTCAATAGACAGCTGCAGTGTTGTCGTAGCAGTTGTGGGTGGTGCTGGCCTGAACACAGGCTGCCTGTGCCAGATTGTCATTGTGGGCAATGGAACCAGTCAGCTTGAGGTCACTGTTGTTGATGGTGCCCTTGGGGTTGTCAAAGGAGACTAGTTGGGTGGCGACCCACGTGGGGAAGGCATGCCTCCACAAGATGGGTTGGATCCTGCCATCAGGGAGAGGCACAAAGTGGATGCCACCCATGCCATACCCAGAGGCATCACATGTCCCTAGAGTGGCCGGGAAGGGATCGGGCACTAGCTCTACAATGGACGTAGGTTGGTTGGAGAGATCATTGGCCAGCAATTGGAAGTCTTGAAGGAAGCTGTGGACCCGCTTGGTGAGCCGGATGCGCTGCCTGCCGAGGTCCTGGTGGCGGAAGGCCTCTTGGAGGATGGAGAAGAGGCCAATTGAGCCGGGGATGGCAAGAGCCATGGACTGGAGTTCACCCAGGACTTGGTGCCATTGTTTGATGGGGACATGGCGCTGGGTGGGTGCAATGGAATGAAGGATCTCCTGTAGGCGGTCCACTCAATGGGGAGGAAGGCTGATGGTTTGGTTGATGGAATCTAGTATGAGCCAGCTGAGGATAACCTTCTTGGTTGTCCAAGTGGCATCCCCTTTGAGTATTTTCTTGAGGGACGCAGGTTCCTGTCTGTAGGGTGCGTCGGTAGCTGCAAGGGGCCGGAAGACTTTGTCGAGGGATTGGAAGAGCACCCTCTTGATGGCGCGTTGGGTCCATTGGTTGCCTTGAGCAAGGCCACAGAGGTCATCCACATATACATCCCAGTATCAAACTGGTTGTTTGCTGGATGTGGTGCATAGGCTGACTGTGGCAAGCTGGGCGGAATCTGATTGTTTGCTGGGCGTGGTGCATGGGCGGGCCGTGGCAGGTTTGGCTGAAGGGAGTCGGGCAAGTTGGTGAGGCTGCGGTGGTGACGGAGGTTCTGGTAGGGCCGGCGCCTCTGAGAGTGCGTCAAGGCGGTGGGGCTGGAACCTGGCCTGCGCGAGGCCGGTGGATAGGAGAGTGGCATTTGCCAGGTCTGCAATGGTTTCTGTAAAGGCACAGAAGTTTGGTGGACTGGATTTCCACCCCATAGGGTTGGTGAGGGGGATGCCAATGAGGGGAGGCTCGTACTTTCTGGACGGGAACAGCACTCCTAGCTTCATGGTGTCTTCTGGTTTCAACTGGACGCAATAGAAGCCATCGGCGAGGTCAATCTTGGACATATAGACGGGACCAAACCGGTTGTTGGCCCTGTGCAGCTTGGTGAGGAGCCGGGGAAGAGTAAGAAAACTGCGTCGTAACAGTAATAAAACAAAAAGAATCGTAAGAATAATAATCTTAGATGCGATTGAACGAACGAACGAACGATTGAACGATCGAACCTTTGGCAGGTTAATTAATTACTCGTCTTTTTCATGTGAATCGATTACTGGCATATTACCATGTAATTTGCCACAGTAACGTTTGTGCGCGTTACACCGTGTTATTTACCCCAAACACATGTAATTATTAACCGGCCATCGTCGGGTTAGTCTTTTACCATATCCCCATGTTATTTGCCACGATATTCGTATCGTGGGATAACACATGTAAAATCTCCATATCTCATCATGTAGAATTAGTACTAGGGTGTTGTACGTAAATTAGGGCATGATAGTGTGTTTAAAGTTGTTAATTCTCCAAAGAGTGAGCTAATGGGGAAATCCGGGAAATCCGGTAAAGAGACAATCCACATGATTGAAGCGCCGACGATTATTCACTCAGGTTAAATGACCTTACGAATAAGGTTATTTGCCTTCTGTTATGACTCTTTGTACGTGCGCCCGCTTAGTACGTACGAATACGCGGTGAATTCTTTTCAGTCCCCTTCAGTCATAAACCCTCCAACCATTAAGCGGCTGGATTCTATGACTTAATCTATTATTCATCATGGGTCATTGTCGTGTGTTGCTATCACTCACTACATTCGTGATAGCCTCAGTAGCCAGCCTACTTGTAGTACTGTATGTGCAATGCTTGTAGTTCATGGGTGTGTTGGTGGGTTAAGCAAATGCTAGAGGGGGAGGCGGGAAATTCAGCCTGTTGGTTGTTTTGCAGGCTGTAGTCCGGTCCCTTAGTTTGCTGTGCCCACACACACCAGCGCACAGCCTGGCTTAACAGCTTGGGCAGTTAAGCCTTTGGCTGTTAAGCCTTTTCTGCGGGCGGGCGTGGTGGGCCAGTTTATTCTACTACTAATCGTTTTAGGAGCAAAAGAGTGAGCTGCTTGCTTGGATTTCCTTGAGGGATCCTTTACCGGCTTGTTCTAGTGCTAGCCTGTAATTTTTGTGGTTCCTTTTCGGAGCTTTCCTTGCATACGAGTCTTTCGGTCGCAAGCAATCCATTCCTTCGGGCCTTTCAGTGATACAGTGACACAGTGATACATCTTATCCGGTGATACAGGGAATCGTCGTATTCTTTCTGGTAGGAAGTGTGGGCTTGCGCTTTGCTGGGTGAATCCTTTGCCGGCTTGTTAAGGCTACCCGAGGTTCAAGCGTGTGCTTAGAAGCTGGTTTTAGTGATACAGGGAAATTGATCGTATACCTTCTGGTAGGGTTAGAAGCTGGTTTTAGTGATACAGGGAAATTGATCGTATCGATCGTATTCCTTCTGGTAGGGCGTGTGGTAGGCTTGCGTTTTGCTGGAGGAATCCTTTGCTGGCTTGTTGAGGCTATCGGGGTTCTAAGCGTGTGCTTAGAAGCTGGTTTCAGTGATAGTGAAATCTACTAGATTTCTACTAGGTTTTCCCCCGGTCTGGCTCTCTACCGGTTGTAGGGAGTGCCACGTGGCACTACCATTACTTTCATTCGGCTCGCTACATCAACTATCACTCACTACATTCGTGATAGCCTCAGTAGCCAGCCTACTTGTAGTACTGTATGTGCAATGCTTGTAGTTCATGGGTGTGTTGGTGGGTTAAGCAAATGCTAGAGGGGGAGCCGGGAACTTCAGCCTGTTGGTTGTTTTGCAGGTTGTAGTCCGGTCCCTTAGTTTGCTGTGCCCACACACACCGGCGCACAGCCTGGCTTAACAGCTTGGGCAGTTAAGCCTTTGGCTGTTAAGCCTTTTCTGCCATTGGGCCACAAGCCACAGGGTGGGAGCTGGATGGAGACTGGACCTGGAAGAGACCGGAGGCCAGACTGCGAGGGTGGGAGATTCCCCAAGAGGAATCAGAGAGAGCTGCCAGGGGGAGTGGGGGCGGCGGCCGGCACCCACTCGTCTGGCAGGAAGGAGTATGTTCCATTGTTGAACATTACAGAGGCAAGATTCTGGAAGATGGGGAGGGACTGCTGGTGCAAATACCTCATCATGCAGTCACTGTGCCATCTTGCGAGGAGCTTGATGACATTAGAATCACATTTGCCCTGGAGCAGTGCCATAGCCCCTCCCGCTCGAAGGGAGCGGGCAGAGATTGCTGCAGGGGAGATGCCTGTGGTATGGTAGAGGGTCTGGGCATAGACTCTCATGGAGGATGTGACAGTTGCTGCGCAAACAAGGGTGAGAACCCCATTGTCAAAGTAACTGGCAAGCTTGAGTTCTGGGCAGAAGGGGTGGGTGCTAGTGCAGCAGCCCCTGAGGTGGAGCACCTGGCGCGCGCATGCTGCTACAGGGCAGCAGAGAGAGTCACCACTTTGGGCATGAGCAACTACCTCACCTTTGTCCCCATTCTTCTGTGTGGTGAATGTCAGGGTGACAGAGGTAGCAGCAAGGAGCTCATGTTCAGGGCCATCGTGGTGGACAAATTAGTGCTTTGCAGGGGCCCTGTGGAGTTGTTGCGTACGTAGTTATTGTATGTATTGTAAGTATGTGTCAGTAAAGTTATGGTAAGAAGTTCTACGACCAAAATATAACTCAGTCATGAACCCAAAAACCCGCTAGGTTTGAGCACTGTGCAAATCCTGCAAGTCCCCGACCAAAATAAAACTCAGTCATCAACCCAAAAACACACCAGATTTTCGCACAGTGCAACTCCTGCCAATTCCTGACCAAAATATAACTCAGTCATCAACCCAAAAACCCACCAGATTTTAGCACTGTGCAAATCCTGCCAATCCCCAACCAAAATATAACTCAGTCATCAACCCAAAAACTCACCAGATTTGAACACAGTGTAAATCTTTCCAGTCCCTAACCAAAATATAATTCAGTCATCAACCCAAAACCCCACCAGATTTGAACACAGTGCAAATCCTGCCAGTCCCCGACTAAAAAATAACTCAGCCATCAACCCAAAAACCCACCAGATTTGAACACTGTGCAAATTCTGTCTATCCCCGACCAAAATATAACTCATTCATCAACCCAAAAACCCACCAGATTTGAGCACAATGCAAATCCTGCCAGTCCGCGACCAAAATATCACTCACTCATCAACCCAAAAACCAACCAGATTTGAACACAGTGCAAATCTTTTCAGTCCCTAACCAAAATATAATTAAATCGTCAACCATAAAACCCACCAGATTTGAACACAATGCAAATCTTTCCAGTCCCTAAGCAAAATATAACTCAGTCACCAACCCAAAAACCCACCAGATTTTAGCACAGTGCAAATCCTGCCAATTCCCGACTAAAATATAACTCAGTCATCAACCCAAAAACCCACCAGATTTTAGCACTGTGCAAATCCTGCCAATTCCCGACTAAAATATAACTCAGTCATCAACCCAAAAACCCACCAGATATTAGCACTGTGCAAATTTTGCCAGTCCCAGACCAAAATATAACGCAGTCATCAACCTAAAAGCCCACCAGATTTTAGCACTGTGCAAATCCTGCCAGTCCCCGACCAAAATATAACGCAGTCATCAACCCAAAAACCCACCAGGTTTTAGCACAGTGCAAATCCTGCCAATTCTCGACTAAAATATAACTCAGTCATCAAACCAAAAACCCACCAGATTGGAACACAGTGCAAATCCTGCCTATCCCCAACCAAAATAAAACTCATTCATCAACCCAAAAATCCACCAGATTTGAGCACAGTGCAAATCCTGCCAATCCCCGACCAAAATATAACTAAGTCATAAACCCAAAAACCCACCAGATTTGAACACAGTGCAAATCTTTCCATTCCTTAGCCAAAATATAATTCAGTCATCAACCCAAAAACACACCAGATTTGAGCACAGTGCAAATCCTGCCAATTCCCGACTAAAATATAACTCAGTCATCAACCCAAAAACCCACCTGATTTGAAGACACTGCAAATCCTGCCAATCCACGACCAAAATAAAACTCAGTCATCAACCCAAAAAACCACCAGATTTTAGCACAGTGCAAATCCTGCCAATTCCCGACTAAAATATAACTCAGTCATCAACCCAAAAACCCACCAGATTTGAACACAGTGCAAATCTTTCCATTCCCTAACCAAAATATAATTCAGTCATCAACCCAAAAACACACCAGATTTTAGCACAGTGCAAATCCTGCCAGTCCCCGACTAAAATATAACTCAGTCATCAACCCAAAAACCCACCAGATTTTAGCACTGTGCAAATCCTGCCAGTCCCCGACCAAAATATAACGCAGTCATCAACCCAAAAACCCACCAGATTTGAACACAGTGCAAATCCTGCCAATCCCCGACTAAAATGAAACTCAGTCATCAACCCAAAAACCAAACAGATTTGAACACAGTGCAAATCTTTTCAGTCCCTAACTAAAATATAATTATATCGTCAACCATAAAACCCACCAGATTTGAACACAGTGCAAATCTTTCCAGTCCCTAAGCAAAATATAACTCAGTCATCAACCCAAAAACCCACCAGATTTTAGCACAGTGCAAATCCTGCCAGTCCCCGACTAAAATATAACTCAGTCATCAACCTAAAAACCCACCAGATTTTAGCACTGTGCAAATCCTGCCAATTCCCGACTAAAATATAACTCAGTCATCAACCCAAAAACCCACCTGATTTGAAGACACTGCAAATCCTGCCGATCCCCGACCAAAATAAAACTCATTCATCAACCCAAAAACCCACCAGATTTGAACACAGAGCATATCTTTCCAGTCCCTAACCAAAATATAATTCAGTCATCAACTCAAAAACCCACCATATTTGAACACAGTGCAAATCTTTCAAGTCCCTAACCAAAATATAATTCAGTCATCAACCCAAAAACCCACTAGATTTGAACACAGTGCAAATCCTGCCAGTCCCCGACTAAAATATAACTCAGTCATCAACCCAAAAACCCACCAGATTTTAGCACTGTGCAGATCCTGCCAGTCCCCGACCAAAATATAACGCAGTCATCAACCCAAAACCCCACCAGATTTTAGCACAGTGCAAATCCTGCCAGTCCCCGACTAAAATATAACTCACTCATCAACCCAAAAACCAACCAGATTTGAACACAGTGCAAATCTTTTCAGTCCCTAACCAAAATATAATTAAATCGTCAACCCAAAAACCCACCAGATTTGAACACAATGCAAATCTTTCCAGTCCCTAAGCAAAATATAACTCAGTCACCAACCCAAAAACCCACCAGATTTTAGCACAGTGCAAATCCTGCCAATTCCCGACTAAAATATAACTCAGTCATCAACCCAAAAACCCACCAGATTTTAGCACTGTGCAAATCCTGCCAATTCCCGACTAAAATATAACTCAGTCATCAACCCAAAAACCCACCAGATTATAGCACTGTGCAAATTTTGCCAGTCCCAGACCAAAATATAACGCAGTCATCAACCTAAAAGCCCAACAGATTTTAGCACAGTGCAAATCCTGCCAATTCCCGACTAAAGTATAACTCAGTCATCAACCCAAAAACCCACCTGATTTGAAGACACTGCAAATCCTGCCAATCCACAACAAAAATATAACGCAGTCATCAACCCAAAAACCCACCAGATTTGAACACAGTGCAAATCCTGCCAATCCCCGACTAAAATAAAACTCAGTCATCAACCCAAAAACCAACCAGATTTGAACACAGTGCAAATCTTTTCAGTCCGTAACTAAAATATAATTATATCGTCAATCATAAAACCCACCAGATTTGAACACAGTGCAAATCTTTCCAGTCCCTAAGCAAAATATAACTCAGTCATCAACCCAAAAACCCACCAGATTGTAGCACAGTGCAAATCCTGCCAATTCCCGACTAAAATATAACTCACTCATCAACCCAAAAACCAACCAGATTTGAACACAGTGCAAATCTTTTCAGTCCCTAACCAAAATATAATTAAATCGTCAACCCAAAAACCCACCAGATTTGAACACAATGCAAATCTTTCCAGTCCCTAAGCAAAATATAACTCAGTCATCAACCCAAAAACCCACCAAATTTTAGCACAGTGCAAATCCTGCCAATTCCCAACTAAAATATAACTCAGTCATCAACCCAAAAACCCACCAGATTTTAGCACTGTGCAAATCCTGCCAATTCCCGACTAAAATATAACTCAGTCATCAACCCAAAAACCCACCAGATTTTAGCACTGTGCAAATTTTGCCAGTCCCAGACCAAAATATAACGAAGTCATCAACCTAAAAGCCCACCAGATTTTAGCATTGTGCAAATCCTGCCAATTCCCGACTAAAATATAACGCAGTCATCAACCCAAAAACCCACCAGATTTTAGCACTGTGCAAATCCTGCCAATTCCCGACTAAAATATAACTCAGTCATCAACCCAAAAACCCACCAGATTTTAGCACTGTGCAAATTTTGCCAGTCCCAAACCAAAATATAACGAAGTCATAAACCTAAAAGCCCACAAGATTTTAGCACTGTGCAAATCCTGCCAGTCCCTGACCAAAATATAACGCAGTCATCAACCCAAAAACCCACCAGATTTGAACACAGTGCAAATCTTTCCAGTCCCTAAGCAAAATATAACTCAGTCATCAACCCAAAAACCCACCAGATTTTAGCACAGTGCAAATCCTGCCAGTCCCCGACTAAAATATAACTCAGTCACCAACCCAAAAACCCACCAGATTTTAGCACAGTGCAAATCCTGCCAATTCCCGACTAAAATATAACTCAGTCATCAACCCAAAAACCCACCTGATTTGAAGACACTGCAAATCCTGCCGATCCCCGACCAAAATAAAACTCATTCATCAACCCAAAAACCCACCAGATTTGAACACAGAGCATATCTTTCCAGTCCCTAACCAAAATATAATTCAGTCATCAACTCAAAAACCCACCATATTTGAACACAGTGCAAATCTTTCAAGTCCCTAACCAAAATATAATTCAGTCATCAACCCAAAAACCCACCAGATTTGAACACAGTGCAAATCCTGCCAGTCCCCGATTAAAATATAACTCAGTCATCAACCCAAAAACCCACCAGATTTTAGCACTGTGCAAATCCTGCCAGTCCCTGACTAAAATATAACTCAGTCATCAACCTAAAAGCCCACCAGATTTTAGCACTGTGCAAATCCTGCCAATTCCCGACTAAAATATAACTCAGTCATCAACCCAAAACCCCACCAGTTTTTAGCACAGTGCAAATCCTGCCAATTCCCGACTAAAGTATAACTCAGTCATCAACCCAAAAACCCACCTGATTTGAAGACACTGCAAATCCTGCCAATCCACGACCAAAATAAAACTCAGTCATCAACCCAAAAACACACCAGATTTGAACACAGTGCAAATCCTGCCAATCCCCGACTAAAATATAACTCAGTCATCAACCCAAAACCAAACAGATTTGAACACAGTGCAAATCTTTCCAGTCCCTAACTAAAATATAATTATATCGTCAACCATAAAACCCACCAGATTTTAGCACTGTGCAAATCCTGCCAGTCCCTGACCAAAATATAACGCAGTCATCAACCCAAAAACCCACCAGATTTTAGCACAGTGCAAATCCTGCCAATCCCCGACTAAAATAAACTCAGTCATCAACCCAAAAACCAACCAGATTTGAACACAGTGCAAATCTTTTCAGTCCCTAACTAAAATATAATTATATTCTCAACCATAAAACCCACCAGATTTGAGCACTGTGCAAATCTTTCCAGTCCCTAAGCAAAATATAACTCAGTCATCAACCCAAAAACCCACCAGATTTTAGCACAGTGCAAATCCTGCCAATTCCCGACTAAAATATAACTCAGTCATCAACCCAAAAACCCACCAGATTTTAGCACTGTGCAAATTTTGCCAGTCCAAGACCAAAATATAACGCAGTCATCTACCTAAAAGCCCACCAGATTTTAGCACTGTGCAAATCCTGCCAGTCCCCGACCAAAATATAACGCAGTCATCAACCCAAAAACCAACCAGATTTGAAGACACTGCAAATCCTGCCAATCCACGACCAAAATATAACGCAGTCATCAACCCAAAAACCCACCAGATTTGAACACAGTGCAAATCCTGCCAATCCCCGACTAAAATAAACTCAGTCATCAACCCAAAAACCAACCAGATTTGAACACAGTGCAAATCTTTTCAGTCCCTAACTAAAATATAATTATATCGTCAACCATAAAACCCACCAGATTTGAGCACTGTGCAAATCTTTCCAGTCCCTAAGCAAAATATAACTCAGTCATCAACCCAAAAACCCACCAGAGTTTAGCACAGTGCAAATCCTGCCAATTCCCGACTAAAATATAACTCAGTCATCAACCCAAAAACCAACCAGATTTGAACACAGTGCAAATCTTTTCAGTCCCTAACTAAAATATAATTATATCGTCAACCATAAAACCCACCAGATTTGAGCACTGTGCAAATCTTTCCAGTCCCTAAGCAAAATATAACTCAGTCATCAACCCAAAAACCCACCAGATTTTAGCACAGTGCAAATCCTGCCAATTCCCGACTAAAATATAACTCACTCATCAACCCAAAAACCAACCAGATTTGAACACAGAGCAAATCTTTTCAGTCCCTAACCAAAATATAATTAAATCGTCAACCCGAAAACCCACCAGATTTGAACACAATGCAAATCTTTCCAGTCCCTAAGCAAAATATAACTCAGTCACCAACCCAAAAACCCACCAGATTTTAGCACAGTGCAAATCCTGCCAATCCCCGACTAAAATATAACTCAGTCATCAACCCAAAAACCCACCAGATTTTAGCACTGTGCAAATCCTGCCAATTCCCGACTAAAATATAACTCAGTCATCAACCCAAAAACCCACCTGATTTGAAGACACTGCAAATCCTGCCGATCCCCGACCAAAATAAAACTCATTCATCAACCCAAAAACCCACCAGATTTGAACACAGTGCAAATCCTGCCAATCCCCGACTAAAATGAAACTCAGTCATCAACCCAAAACCAAACAGATTTGAACACAGTGCAAATCTTTTCAGTCCCTAACTAAAATATAACTCAGTCATCAACCCAAAAACCCATCTGATTTGAAGACACTGCAAATCTTTCCAGTCCCTAAGCAAAATATAACTCAGTCATCAACCCAAAAACCCACCAGATTTGAACACAGTGCAAATCCTGCCAATCCCCGACTAAAATGAAACTCAGTCATCAACCCAAAACCAAACAGATTTGAACACAGTGCAAATCTTTTCAGTCCCTAACTAAAATATAATTAAATCGTCAACCCAAAAACCCACCAGATTTGAACACAATGCAAATCTTTCCAGTCCGTAAGCAAAATATAACTCAGTCACCAACCCAAAAACCCACCAGATTTTAGCACAGTGCAAATCCTGCCAATTCCCGACTAAAATATAACTCAGTCATCAACCCAAAAACCCACCAGATTTGAAGACACTGCAAATCCTGCCAATCCACGACCAAAATATAACGCAGTCATCAACCCAAAAACCCACCAGATTTGAACACAGTGCAAATCCTGCCAATCCCCGACTAAAATAAACTCAGTCATCAACCCAAAAACCAACCAGATTTGAACACAGTGCAAATCTTTTCAGTCCCTAACTAAAATATAATTATATCGTCAACCATAAAACCCACCAGATTTGAGCACTGTGCAAATCTTTCCAGTCCCTAAGCAAAATATAACTCAGTCACCAACCCAAAAACCCACCAGATTTTAGCACAGTGCAAATCCTGCCAATTCCCGACTAAAATATAACTCAGTCATCAACCCAAAAACCCACCAGATTTTAGCACTGTGCAAATCCTGCCAATTCCCGTTTAAAATATAATTCAGTCATCAACCCAAAAACACACCAGATTTTAGCACTGTGCAAATTTTGCCAGTCCCAGACCAAAATATAACGAAGTCATCAACCTAAAAGCCCACCAGATTTTAGCACTGTGCAAATCCTGCCAGTCCCTGACCAAAATATAACGCAGTCATCAACCCAAAAACCCACCAGATTTGAACACAGTGCAAATCCTGCCAATCCCCGACTAAAATAAACTCAGTCATCAACCCAAAAACCAACCAGATTTGAACACAGTGCAAATCTTTTCAGTCCCTAACTAAAATATAATTATATTCTCAACCATAAAACCCACCAGATTTGAGCACTGTGCAAATCTTTCCAGTCCCTAAGCAAAATATAACTCAGTCATCAACCCAAAAACCCACCAGATTTTAGCACAGTGCAAATCCTGCCAATTCCCGACTAAAATATAACTCAGTCATCAACCCAAAAACCCACCAGATTTTAGCACTGTGCAAATTTTGCCAGTCCAAGACCAAAATATAACACAGTCATCTACCTAAAAGCCCACCAGATTTTAGCACTGTGCAAATCCTGCCAATCCCCGACCAAAATATAACGCAGTCATCAACCCAAAAACCCACCAGATTTGAAGACACTGCAAATCCTGCCAATCCACGACCAAAATATAACGCAGTCATCAACCCAAAAACCCACCAGATTTGAACACAGTGCAAATCCTGCCAATCCCCGACTAAAATAAACTCAGTCATCAACCCAAAAACCAACCAGATTTGAACACAGTGCAAATCTTTTCAGTCCCTAACTAAAATATAATTATATCGTCAACCATAAAACCCACCAGATTTGAGCACTGTACAAATCTTTCCAGTCCCTAAGCAAAATATAACTCAGTCATCAACCCAAAAACACACCAGATTTTAGCACAGTGCAAATCCTGCCAATTCCTGACTAAAATATAACTCACTCATCAACCCAAAAACCAACCAGATTTGAACACAGAGCAAATCTTTTCAGTCTCTATCCAAAATATAATTATATCGTCAACCCGAAAACCCACCAGATTTGAACACAATGCAAATCTTTCCAGTCCCTAAGCAAAATATAACTCAGTCACCAACCCAAAAACCCACCAGATTTTAGCACAGTGCAAATCCTGCCAATTCCCGACTCAAATATAACTCAGTCATCAACCCAAAAACCCACCAGATTTTAGCACTGTGCAAATCCTGCCAATTCCCGACTAAAATATAACTCAGTCATCAACCCAAAAACCCGCCTGATTTGAAGACACTGCAAATCCTGCCGATCCCCGACCAAAATAAAACTCATTCATCAACCCAAAAACCCACCAGATTTGAACACAGTGCAAATCCTGCCAATCCCCGACTAAAATGAAACTCAGTCATCAACCCAAAACCAAACAGATTTGAACACAGTGCAAATCTTTTCAGTCCCTAACTAAAATATAACTCAGTCATCAACCCAAAAACCCATCTGATTTGAAGACACTGCAAATCTTTCCAGTCCCTAAGCAAAATATAACTCAGTCATCAACCCAAAAACCCACCAGATTTGAACACAGTGCAAATCCTGCCAATCCCCGACTAAAATGAAACTCAGTCATCAACCCAAAACCCACCAGATTTTAGCACTGTGCAAATTTTGCCAGTCCCAGACCAAAATATAACGCAGTCATCAACCTAAAAGCCCACCAGATTTTAGCACTGTGCAAATCCTGCCAGTCCCTGACCAAAATATAACGCAGTCATCAACCCAAAAACCCACCAGATTTGAACACAGTGCAAATCCTGCCAATCCCCGACTAAAATAAACTCAGTCATCAACCCAAAAACCAACCAGATTTGAACACAGTGCAAATCTTTTCAGTCCCTAACTAAAATATAATTATATCGTCAACCATAAAACCCACCAGATTTTAGCACTGTGCAAATCTTTCCAGTCCCCGACCAAAATATAACGCAGTCATCAACCCAAAAACCCACCAGGTTTTAGCACAGTGCAAATCCTGCCAATTCCCGACTAAAATATAACTCAGTCATCAACCCAAAAACCCACCAGATTTTAGCACTGTGCAAATTTTGCCAGTCCCAGACCAAAATATAACGCAGTCATCAACCTAAAAGCCCACCAGATTTTAGCACAGAGCAAATCCTGCCAATTCCGGACTAAAATATAACTCAGTCATCAACCCAAAAACCCACCAGATTTGAAGACACTGCAAATCCTGCCAATCCACGACCAAAATAAAACTCAGTCATCAACCCAAAAACCCACCAGATTTGAACACAGTGCAAATCCTGCCAATCCCCGACTAAAATAAACTCAGTCATCAACCCAAAAACCAACCAGATTTGAACACAGTGCAAATCTTTTCAGTCCCTAACTAAAATATAATTATATCGTCAACCATAAAACCCACCAGATTTGAGCACTGTGCAAATCTTTCCAGTCCCTAAGCAAAATATAACTCAGTCATCAACCCAAAAACCCACCAGATTTTAGCACAGTGCAAATCCTGCCAGTCCCCGACTAAAATATAACTCACTCATCAACCCAAAAACCAACCAGATTTGAACACAGTGCAAATCTTTCCAGTCCCTAACCAAAATATAATTAAATCGTCAACCCAAAAACCCACCAGATTTGAACACAATGCAAATCTTTCCAGTCCCTAAGCAAAATATAACTCAGTCACCAACCCAAAAACCCACCAGATTTTAGCACAGTGCAAATCCTGCCAGTCCTCGACTAAAATATAACTCAGTCATCAACCCAAAACCCCACCAGATTTTAGCACTGTACAAATCCTGCCAATTCCCGACTAAAATATAACTCAGTCATCAACCCAAAAACCCACCAGATTTTAGCACTGTGCAAATTTTGCCAGTCCCAGACCAAAATATAACGCAGTCATCAACCTAAAAGCCCACCAGATTTTAGCACTGTGCAAATCCTGCCAGTCCCCGACCAAAATATAACGCAGTCATCAACCCAAAAACCCACCAGGTTTTAGCACAGTGCAAATCCTGCCAATTCTCGACTAAAATATAACTCAGTCATCAACCCAAAAACCCACCAGATTTTAGCACTGTGCAAATTTTGCCAGTCCCAGACCAAAATATAACGCAGTCATCAACCTAAAAGCCCACCAGATTTTAGCACAGAGCAAATCCTGCCAATTCCCGACTAAAATATAACTCAGTCATCAACCCAAAAACCCACCAGATTTTAGCACTGTGCAAATCCTGCCAATTCCCGACTAAAATAAACTCAGTCATCAACCCAAAAACCAACCAGATTTGAACACAGTGCAAATCTTTTCAGTCCCTAACTAAAATATAATTATATCGTCAACCATAAAACCCACCAGATCTGAGCACTGTGCAAATCTTTCCAGTCCCTAAGCAAAATATAACTCAGTCATCAACCCAAAAACCCACCAGATTTTAGCACAGTGCAAATCCTGCCAATTCCCGACTAAAATATAACTCACTCATCAACCCAAAAACCCACCAGATTTTAGCACTGTGCAAATCCTGCCAATTCCCAACTAAAATATAACTCACTCATCAACCCAAAAACCAACCAGATTTGAACACAGTGCAAATCTTTTCAGTCCCTAACAAAAATATAATTAAATCGTCAACCCAAAAACCCACCAGATTTGAACACAATGCAAATCTTTCCAGTCCCTAAGCAAAATATAACTCAGTCATCAACCCAAAAACCCACCAGATTTTAGCACAGTGCAAATCCTGCCAATTCCCGACTAAAATATAACTCAGTCATCAACCCAAAAACCCACCAGATTTTATCACTGTGCAAATCCTGCCAATTCCTGACTAAAATATAACTCAGTCATCAACCCAAAAACCCACCAGAATTTAGCACTGTGCAAATTTTGCCAGTCCCAGACCAAAATATAACGCAGTCATCAACCTAAAAGCCCACCAGATTTTAGCACTGTGCAAATCCTGCCAATTCCGGACTAAAATATAACTCAGTCATCAACCCAAAAACCCACCAGATTTGAAGACACTGCAAATCCTGCCAATCCACGACCAAAATATAACGCAGTCATCAACCCAAAAATCCACCAGATTTGAACACAGTGCAAATCCTGCCAATTCCCGACTAAAATAAACTCAGTCATCAACCCAAAAACCAACCAGATTTGAACACAGTGCAAATCTTTTCAGTCCCTAACTAAAATATAATTATATCGTCAACCATAAAACCCACCAGATCTGAGCACTGTGCAAATCTTTCCAGTCCCTAAGCAAAATATAACTCAGTCATCAACCCAAAAACCCACCAGGTTTTAGCACAGTGCAAATCCTGCCAGTCCCCGACTAAAATATAACTCACTCATCAACCCAAAAACCAACCAGATTTGAACACAGTGCAAATCTTTCCAGTCCCTAACCAAAATATAATTAAATCGTCAACCCAAAAACCCACCAGATTTGAACACAATGCAAATCTTTCCAGTCCCTAAGCAAAATATAACTCAGTCACCAACCCAAAAACCCACCAGATTTTAGCACAGTGCAAATCCTGCCAATTCCCGACTAAAATATAACTCAGTCATCAACCCAAAAACCCACCAGATTTTAGCACTGTGCAAATCCTGCCAATTCCCGACTAAAATATAACTCAGTCATCAACCCAAAAACCCACCAGATTATAGCACTGTGCAAATTTTGCCAGTCCCAGACCAAAATATAACGCAGTCATCAACCTAAAAGCCCACCAGATTTTAGCACTGTGCAAATCCTGCCAGTCCCCGACCAAAATATAACGCAGTCATCAACCCAAAAACCCACCAGGTTTTAGCACAGTGCAAATCCTGCCAATTCTCGACTAAAATATAACTCAGTCATCAAACCAAAAACCCACCAGATTTGAACACAGTGCAAATCCTGCCGATCCCCGACCAAAATAAAACTCATTCATCAACCCAAAAATCCACCAGATTTGAGCACAGTGCAAATCCTGCCAATCCCCGACCAAAATATAACTAAGTCATAAACCCAAAAACCCACCAGATTTGAACACAGTGCAAATCTTTCCATTCCCTAACCAAAATATAATTCAGTCATCAACCCAAAAACCCACCAGATTTGAGCACTGTGCAAATCCTGCCAATCCCCGACTAAAATATAACTCAGTCATCAACCCTAAAACCCACCTGATTTGAAGACACTGCAAATCCTGCCGATCCCCGACCAAAATAAAACTCATTCATCAACCCAAAAACCCACCAGATTTGAACACAGAGCAAATCTTTCCAGTCCCTAACCAAAATATAATTCAGTCATCAACTCAAAAACCCACCATATTTGAACACAGTGCAAATCTTTCAAGTCCCTAACCAAAATATAATTCAGTCATCAACCCAAAAACCCACTAGATTTTAGCACAGTGCAAATCCTGCCAGTCCCCGACTAAAATATAACTCAGTCATCAACCCAAAAACCCACCAGATTTTAGCACTGTGCAAATCCTGCCAGTCCCCGACCAAAATATAACGCAGTCATCAACCCAAAAACCCACCAGATTTGAACACAGTGCAAATCCTGCCAATCCCCGACTAAAATGAAACTCAGTCATCAACCCAAAAACCAAACAGATTTGAACACAGTGCAAATCTTTTTAGTCCCTAACTAAAATATAATTAAATCATCAACCATAAAACCCACCAGATTTGAGCACAGTGTAAATCCTGCCATTGCCCACCAAAATATAACTCAGTCATCAACCCAAAAACCACCATATTTGAACACTGTGCACATCCTGCCAATTCCCGACCAAAATATAATTCAGTCATCAACCAAAAAAACCCACCAGATTTGAACACAGTGCAAATCTTTCCAGTCCCTAACCAAAATATAACTCAGCCATCAACCCAAAAACCCACCAGATTTTAACACAGTGCAAATACCGCCAGTCCCTAACCAAAATATAATTCAATAATCAACCCAAAAACCAACCAGATTTGAGCATAGTGCAAATCCTGCCAGTCCCAGACCAAAATATAAGTCAGTCATCAACCCAAAAACCTACCAGATTTGAACACAGTGCAAATCCTGCCAGTCCCCAACCAAACAAAAACCCACCAGATTTGAACACAGTGCAAATCTTGCACATCCCCCACCAAAATATAATTATATCGTCAACCCAATAACCCACCAGATTTGAACACAGTGAAAATCTTTCCAGTCCCTTACCAAAAAATAATTCAATGGTCAACCCAAAAACCCACCAGATTTGAACACAGTGCAAATCTTTCCAGTCCCTAACCAAAATATAATTCAATCATCAACTCAAAAACTGTGGTATTCCAACGCTCACGATTGAAATTACCCATGATTCAAGAAAATCTGAAAAGCAAGCCGGTCTTCAATATTGAAGACTGGATGAAGAACATATCCAAATTCTCTATGTGCAATGTACGTTGAATTTCCATTCAACGGCTTTTTACTGTTATAAGCTTTCTCAACGGCTCCTCGGAGTAGTTGACAGAGCTAGCTCACAATCTCAATCTTAGTTTTTAACAAATACATAAACCTTATTTTAGTACCTTTTTAGAGGCGTACGACACTGTTTAAACAGTCGAATAACCGCTTCGACCTTTTCTACCGGTAAAGACTACTTCAACTACGCGAACTAAAATTACCACTCCTACACAGCTAACAAACGAACAACCGATCCGAAGATTGTCCAGTAACAATAAGAAATCGACCAGTATGTCTTACTCAGTCATTCCCTTCAAGTATGACTTTGATCAAGAGTCTATTGACAAAATTGAGTACAAGAACACCCAAGACGTCAATGGCTCCCAAGAAGTTACCAAGATCAAAATCCCTTTGATTACTGCAAGATCAACCAAATTACAAATCCTTTTCACCATCAATGAGTTCATTAGATCTAAGAAGACCCTCAACCTAACCACAGGACCAAGAATCTATGACAAGTTTGTAGATCTCCTCAGAGACTACACCGGCTGTAGCTGGTGGAACAGCTATGTGTCAGCAAAAATCCCACAGAGAACTGTGGACAACTTCCAGACGACAGTGGAAGCATTCATCAGCTTCAAGTTCAACAGCAACCTCGATGCCTACCAGAATCATAAAAGATTCCCCACCAACATTAAGAAGACAACCTCCATGACTGTACACCAATTTTTAGCACAAGTCAACTTCCACAACCATGTTATTCTCCCATTACTACCGGGACACCCGCCACAAGGTGCAGAGATCAATGAAAGCGACTTCAAGAATCTAGTCTTCGAATCGATGCCAGAGGACTGGAAAGACATATATCAACAACACCATTCTCCCCATAGAGATTCTCTCTCTGAAATGATGATAAGATTTGAAAGATTCCAATCTGTACAGAATAAAAAGAACAAGAAATCAGATAACTCGTCTCAGAACAACAACAACAGCAACAACAATGCCAACAACAATCATAACAACCGAAATGGAAACAATCGCAACAATCGCAACAATCATCGCAACAACCGAAACAATCGAAACAACAACAGCAATAACAATAACCACCGCAACAACAACAACAACAACCAACGCAGCAACAACCAAAGCAACAACAACAACAAAGGCTCGACTAGGATCTCAAATGACTCACCGTGTCCTATCCACCCTGGTACCAATCACACTTGGGGTCAATGCTACACCAACAAGTATGGCAGCAACTCCAATCAGTCTAATAACAGCTCTAGGGACAACACCGACTCGCACGTGAATGATCGCAGCAGCAATTCCAACAACAGCAATCGATCCACTACCTCTTCGTCGCACGGCAGTAACTTCCATGAACCAGAGCAACACATGTGTGTCTTCATCAATGAACCAGAAGAAACTACCATCCCTGCAACTCCTTGGCCGGATCTCTTCCATGTCGATATGGATATCGATGAAGAATACTACAACACGGATCTTCAAAGGTTTCCCTCTGAAAAGACCGATTCCGACAACAACAGGCAAGACGTTTCTCCTAGCAAGGACAACGTCGACATCGACCTTGCTCCAACCACAGTAAGTGTCTGCAACTCAATCAACGGATCCCTTGGCAAGTACTACTTGAAAACCCTCTTCGATTCCGGATCAACCGACAACCTCATAGTGGAATCAGCAATTCCCTCTGGAATCAAGAAGAACCTCCTAGACCAACCAATTCAAATGCAGACGACAAACGGCAAAACCACTTGCAACCACTACGTAACCTTGGAGAACACCATATTCCCAGAACTATCATACTCCATGAAAGTCCTACAAATCAAGTGCTTTGTAGTCTCTCAGAATATCAACTACCACCTCCTTATTGGAAGGAAAACCATGAGAGATCTTGGAATGAAAATGGACTTCGAGACTTGTACCATAGAATGGTATGAGAAGACAATGGACTTCCATCCTCGCAATTACTTTGACAACAAATCCTTGCTCCACAAGGTTATGTCTGCCGAACCACATGCAATTGCAGAGAGTTACTCCAACCAATCAATCCAACAATCTTATGTAGATGGAACCACCAAGTATGAGAAAACTGACCTCCACAAGCTTGTCACCGACCAAAACCATCTCTCCTACCAAGAGAAACAAGCCTTGTTACCAATACTCCTCCAAAATGAAGAACTTTTTGAAGGCTTGAATGACAAAGAATTAGGCATTTTCCCTAATCAAACGTTCCACATTGATCTCCAGCAAGGCGCAACGCCATATCATGTAAAACAACCCTATTCCATTCCACTGCACCAACAAGAAGCAGTGAAGAAAGAAATCGATCGACAAGTGAAACTTGGCATCCTCGAGCGGTGCTATGCAACTGAATGGGGAATGCCAACGTTTGTAGTGCCCAAACCAGATGGCTCCTGTAGACTCATCAGTGACTTCCGAGAACTCAACAAAGTCACCAAGAAACTTCACTATCCGCTCCCAAAGCTCCAAGACATCTTCCACAGAAGAAGAGGATTCAAATACGTCACCCTTATCGATGTCAGCATGCAGTTCCACACCTTCAAACTTGACGAGGCGTCCACCTGGCTTTGTGTCCTTGTTACTCCATTCGCAAAGTTCAGACTGCTCCGATTGCCAATGGGCTTCCTTAACTCTCCAAGTTGGGCCCAAGGCTGCATGGAACAAATGCTCTCACACCTGAAGGACATCGAAGTATACATCGATGATATTGGTATCTTCTCAGACACCCTTGACTCCCATTGCAAATCAGTCTCCTCTGTTCTGTCCTTACTGAAGTGTCACAACTTCTCTGTCAAGCCCTCCAAATGCCACTGGTTTCAATCCCAAGCTCCTTGGCTTGGCCACATTATCTCGCGCGATGGTATTAGACCCAATCCAAACAAGATTGCTCCTATTCTGAAACTTGCTTTTCCCTCAACAACAACCCAACTTCGATCCTTTGTTGGGATGATTAACTTCTACCGAAACTTCTACCCCAAACGAGCTGAAGTCCTTGCACCCCTTACAGACCTCTCTGGAAGAGCCAAAGGCAAAATCTCTCCGACTCCAGAACTACTTGAAGCTTTCAACAAAGCCAAATCCCTTATTGCCAATGATATCCTCCTTGCCTTTCCTGATCCAAACAAGCCCTTCCATGTCTATACTGATGCTTCTGATTACCAACTCGGAGCTGTCATCCTCCAAAACGGCAAAATCATCCTTTGCTTCTCCAGAAAACTCAACGCCGCTCAACGGAAATACCCAACGGTCGATAAAGAGATGCTCTGTATTGTCGAAGTCTTCAAAGAATTTCGAACCATTCTTTGGGGTGCCGAAATTATTGTATGGACAGATCATATCAACTTAACTCGCCAAAACCTCACAAGCCATCGAATTATGACTTGGCGCATGCTCCTTGAAGAATTTTCCCCAGTATTCAAGTATATCAAAGGCAAAGACAATGTCATTGCTGATGCCCTCTCAAGGCTCCCACTTCAGCAAGACACTCCGGAGAAGAAGAAGGAGTTCTTCGGTCCCGATCCAACGGATGACTCGGACCTTGCAACTGACTCAACCGACTCCGATCTTCTCTCTCTTTCCGAATTGTTTCTTAACTACCCAGAAGACATTCCCATGTACCCCTTAGCCTTCGACCAACTCGCCCAAGATCAAGCAGCCAATGCAGATATTGCTACCAATCCTCGTTATACAAATGAAAACTTCAATGGCACCGACTTGAAAGTTGTAGACTCCAACGGTCGCCAGAAAATTGTACTCCCTCCAAACAGAGTGCAAGCCACCATCAAATACTACCACCACGTGCTTGGCCATGCCGGCGCAGAACGATTGTACCAAACCATCAACCAATTTGTATATGCCCCAAACCTGAAGGACCAAATCAATGCCTTCTGCAAAACGTGTGACACGTGCCAACGATACAAGAATAGCCACCAAAGCCACGGACATCTCCCCACCAAAGAACACCAATATGTTCCTTGGGACACCATTGCAATCGATGGAGTAGGCCCATGGAAAATCAAGATCCCTGGCCATGGAACGGTCTCCTTCAATGGCTTTACCATCATGGACATGTGCACCAACCTCCTTCATGGACATGTGCACCAACCTCCTTGAAATCATTCGAGCCCCACAAGTAAACCTATTATTTTCCTTCTGAATCCGATTCGTTGAGAGTCTGATTCAAGGGCTTCTGACAAACAGCAACGCTGTGTTAGTGTGTTAGTAGACGAACGATTGTACTCTACGCGTGACAATTGTGGTTGAATACTTTCGGCAACGGATAATCGGACTACAGGCGAGACTAGGGAAACGCCAGATCTCCTCTTGCTGTGACTTATTCAGATTGCAGCGAGACAGACCTTAGTATGTAGATTACAGGTAGTTGGTAGCAACTAGTGTGAATTTTGGGATATAAATCAGTTGAATGTTAAAAGTATGAGATAAAGTGAAATCTTGCCGAAATGCAAGATATCTCTTTTATTGAGATGAATACGTTGCAACTGCTGTTGCGTAGTGCTGAGATTACTCGCTGATTATTTCCGTGCATGTATTAGTCGTTGACCATATATATTTGTATGCATGTATATGTATTGTGTGAGAATCACATGCCAACGGTTTTCTTCTCTTGTTCCGTTAGGAAGACTCCATGAAATGTTTATCATTAAGGTCAGGAATTGCTCCTGTAGCTCGTGTGATATTTTATGAAATCAGAGTTTGCTCACCGAAGAACAATGGCAATATCGTAAGACAGGGATTGCTCACCGTTTATGCGCGGTGGGAATCGATGCGCCGTGGGAACCGATATGCCGTGGGAATCGATTATTTAGATGAATACGGGACTCATTGATTCATGCGCATAGGAAATCTACCCTTTGGTAGCTTTGGTACTTCTGGTCACGAAAGGAATTTAATAAGGATACCAGGACAACGGCGTGATGTTCTTTTTCAAGAACCTTTACGGCCAATTGAAAACCAGCAGAGAAGAAGGAATGGTGGTGAGTGGTGTGTTCATATCCTTCCCCGGCCTTAAACTTGTTATGCGTTCTCTGCATTGTGGGCCTAAGATTGTATCTAGGTGCGGCCAATGATGGCTCGCCTTCCTCGACATCATCGGGTGTGTCAGTTGGGGGTTCAGTGTCATGTGTCTCATAAACTTGATTACCGGGGGCCCGTCATTGGGGTCGGGCGGTGCGCCGGGCGGCGTGTCATGAGCAGTTTGATTGTGTGTAGCTGGCGCGTTGGGTGCGGCATCGTCATCTGGAAGTACTGTATTATCTCCTAGTGTGGTGACAGGCTCTGTTGGAGCTTCATCCTCTGTTGTTGTTGCTGATTCCACATAGTTGCTGTCTTGATTCGGTTCCATTGGAATGGCAGTGCCCTCAAAAATAGAGCTGTTGCGACTTTCGAGGGACACTCCTGTGCGGACAGTGTTGATGGTGGTGTCATCAGCCAGGTCAGGGTGATATGATGGGCCGGTAGCCTCGTCGGCTGGGTCAAGGGAGGAGTTATCAATGGTATCGAGAATGGTGGTGCGACCAACGTGGTCCACAAACATGAGGCCATCGGGAACCCTGCTGCTCTGTGGCAATAGAGTGAGCACATTGAATGACTGTGTCAGTCATGCAGGCAAGTGTAGCCAAGCAATGGTGGATATGTCGGCCAGTCTTGAGATCAAATAGAAAAAATCCCCCTTGCTTATTACCAGATGGCTGTAGATAAATAGCATCTGTTGCTCATGGTTTCATTGTATTGGCTCCCCCTCGAGGCACGTGGGTGTCACAAATTCGATGAGGTAGAACTGCCGTTAGTCTCAGTGCCTAAACTATGCAGTACCGGGTGCCACGTAGAGTTCTTTAAGGACAACGTGACGGTACTCGGTCCCACCCAACAAGTCATACTCACCGGTCAATGTGACCCCCTAAGGAATCTATACATGGTTCCCCTCCATCAGCCCAACCCTCCAAGGAGGACGGCTAAATCTCCAAGGGTGACCGACCCCCCCCCCCCCCCCCCCCCCCCCCCGCAAACCGAAAACGAAACCGGCAACCAGCGCCGTCCAAAATGATACCGAAAACGAATATTCAATACACACGGGGGCAGGGGCATACCAGATTCAAGCCATCCCCAAGCTGATCCGATTCTACCACGCAGCAGCAGGATACCCCACTAAAGAGACATGGGTCCGCGCCATTGAGCGCGGCTCATTTGCCATGTGGCCGGGTCTCACAGTACAATGTGTCAACTGTTACCTCCTGCTCACGGAAGAGACGACAATGGGACACCTACAAATGGTCCGACAAGGCATCCAAAGCACACGCAACCTGAAGAACAAACCAACGAACAAACCGAAGAACAAACCAACGAACGATAAAGAACCGCCCCGCGTCGACCGAAAGAAGATACATAACGTCAGCGTAGACATAGTATCCACAAATGAAATGCAACCATCCATCCACGCAGGGCCACGTACCAAAGACCAACCAAAGGAACTCATCACGTGGGACCTACCGGGGAGATACCCCGTCACGTCACGCCGTGGGCACCAGTACGTATTCCTCATGTACAACTACGATTCCAACTACATTGACGTGGAGCCCATCCAGTCACGCAAGAGTGAAGACCTCCTACAGGGATTCACGGCGTGCTACGCGAGGATGAAAGAAGACAACGTGAGTGCAAAAATAGTACAAATGGACAACGAAACCTCCAAGAAACTAATTGCGTACATCACAAAGAACAACCTCGATTACCAACTAGCATCACCTGGGGACCACCGGCTCAACCATGCAGAAAGGGCAATATAGACCTTCAAGAACCATTTCATAGCGGGATTGAATGGGGTGGATGACCAGTTCGCGGTGGACGACTGGGACCTACTGATCCCACAGGCCCTCATTACCCTCAACTTGCTACGCGCTTCATGTACCCAGCCAAAACTATCCGCATATGAACTCAGACGCGGGATCTATGACTACAACAAACACCCCCTCGCCCCTATGGGCTGTTGGGTGATTATTCACGACAGAGCTCAAGAACGCGACGCATGGCAGGACCATGGGACAAGGGGTTACTACATCGGACCGGCCTTAAAGCACTACAGGAATTACACATGCGTCGGGGAGGCCAGTCGCGCTAACAGAATCAGCAACACAGTGGCGTTTTTTCCCAAGACGGAGATGCCCCATACCTCTTCTACAGACCGACTGCTCATGATCCTCCAAGACCTAAAGGAAGTCACCAGTAAACCCCATCCGCCAATCCCTTATATGGAACAGGGAACCCAAGTGAACGAGGCCCTTCGGAGTATACAAGATCTTTTGCATATGGGTACACGACAGAAACGAAATGGGCCCAATGCCACACTTAGGGACACAGCCGAAAACTCATGCGAACCTCCAAGGGTGTCAAACAGGGCCCAATACAAAATCAATCAATGAGCCAGTGAATGCGCGTGAACCTCCAAGGGTGCCGCCTACACCACAAAGCAGCGCCCGCCGGAGACACCCCTGGGCTGTGGGCACCATCATTAGGAAGAAGTTCAACTCAGGGTGGTATGAAGGTGAAGTCGTAAACTATGATCAGACCAACCAATACTACAGGGTAAGATTCACTGATGGGGACATGGCCGACTACACACATGGTGAAGTGTCTCGATACTATAAATCCGACCAATACTACTCCAAACCCAAGGTTAAACCCAAGGCACTAATGGGAATTTACCCACGTGACCCGGTTCGTCTTCCCGTCCCAAAACAGGAGGCCCTACAAATAAACGATTTAACGTATAGGCCCCAGCTAGCATGTGGGGGTTCCATATGGGATGATGACTTGAACAAGTGGGCAGCATACCGCGATCTAATCAAGCACCCCAAAGTGTTCGAAGTGTAAAACGCGTACAAACGTAAGTTCGCACCTCGAGTGCCAGCGAGACGATTTCGCACCTCAAGTGCGCGCGCAGAGCGCGCATATGGTGTCAGTGACGTCAGTGCTTGCACCTCGAGGGGTGTCAGCGTCGTATCGGAATCGGAAGCGACAGCGCCGCACCTCAGCTTGTACCTCTACTGGTGATAACACAGATAGGTATCAAGCGCCCACACATACAAGATAGTGGTAGTACTCATAATTATTATTAACCCCGATTATTACAGTAACTGCATGCACCTCTGTCTATACATCATGGGCATAGAGTCGAGAGAGGATTCTTGAACTTTAATACAAAGCACAGGTACAAGAATTATGGCTCAAATCAGGTGAAGACGAGTTCGGCCGCTTATTCCAAGGGTTCCAACCCAATGGAGTGGAGGGGATGGATGTATTGGATTGGATCGATAGACACACGGTCCCAGTACATAAGAAGGTCACTTATCCTTGATACACAGTGGCCATATGCCCCGAGAAATCCAATCCCTACAGAACGCGCATCACAGCAGGAGGTGACCAACTGGAGTACCACGGTGACGTGTCCACCCAAACCGCAAGCATGGAAACCATAAAAACCCATTGGAACAGTGTAGTATCCACTCCAGGGGCCAGGTATTGTACCGGCGACATTTCTAACATGTACTTATGCTCCTCGCTCGATGAACCTGAATACGTAAAATTTCGATGGGACATGATTTCCCCCCGCATCAGAGCGACCTACAGCCTAGATGGACTCAAGCGAGGCGAATACGTCTATGCCAGGATCAAAAAGGCATGGTATGGACTCAAGCAAAGCGGCAAAATTGCACATGATGACTTAGTAGCGCACCTACAATCACATGGATATTGAAAGGCACCCCATACCGAGGGACTATTCCTACACGACGAGAGAGACATAAGCTTCACCCTAGTCGTGGATGACTTTGGGATAAAATACGTCATTCAGGACGACGTGGATCATCTAGTCGAGGCGGTCGGGACCAAATACACCTTCAAGGTTGACTGGACAGGAAAACAATACGTGGGGGTCCACCTACATTGGGACTACGACAAACGTGAGGTCCAATTGTCCATGGAGGGTTACGTGGAACAAGCCTTAAAGGAATTTGAACACGTGCGGCCCTCACGTACGTACGCGGGGCCATCACGCGCTGACGTGCCCGCGTACGGCGCGAAGATACAATACGCAAAACTAGAGGATACGACCACTCCAACCAACAAAGAGATCAAATTCATAAAACAAGTTGTAACGTACAGCGGTCGTACCTACCAAGGTAGCGTACCTTAGTACCTACTACGAGTACGTACTGCAATCTACCGTACAAGTCCAAGATACCATTCGAAAGATACGTACGATCGAACTAATGAGACTTGGGACCACTCTAAGAATCATTAAGAAGCGAGTCATTATCTGTATACAATGGTATACCGATACCAGGCAGGCGCACGATTCATATCACAACACTCTATATGAATATCCACGAGCGATCGAAGCCGGCATGGCCCGATCGCTCATTATTTTATCTGTTAAGTTTCCATCCATTTTCGTAAAGTATTAATCCATTCATAATTATCACTCCTACTTAAATTCTACCCCTAGTGTGTTACACAGTAATTACTATTACAGCTACTGTAGAATAACGATCGAACTTTCGAAACGAATTTTTCGAACGACAACGATTTTTCGCTAACGAATTTTCGAACGACAACGGTTTTTCGCTACCAAATAACCTACTGAAACAAAAGTGGTCTCACGCCAATTCGACATTGTTAATCAACAAATTCCTGCCTCTGCATCAGAAAACATCCAAATCATCGAAAACATCGAAATCATCGGAAAACACCGAAATCAAACAAAATAAGCAATCTGAATATCAAACCAGGCAAGTATCAACCATGTCAACCGGATTGCATCGAGAACCACCAATCACCTATGATTCCAGTTTTGACCGGACTAAGAACAAACTTGCCACTTTGAAAGTCTATGATGCCGATGGCAATTCACAGGAATGGAAGGTGCCCATCTTTTCAGAAGACGGGGGCCTGGAAGAATTATTGTACTGTGAGGAAGCTTTTCTCATCGCGGCAAGCACCCTGCCACTCTCTGAAGACCGGTACTATGAATCATTCACCAAGATTCTATGCCCGGAAGCACAGCGCAAATGGCAGGAGACAACCCGCGACGACAACAACGATATAAATTATCCAGCGAATATGGAAGGATATGAAGAAGCAATCAAGGACTACATTCAAGAACACTACTGCGATGCAGGGGATGCAAAAGACATCATGCAAACCTACATCCGCAGTGAGGCATGCAAGAAACCACATGATACCACCGCCAAGGATCATGCATTGCGCATCAACCGGCTCATTCGATACTCTGAGAAGCTGCAAGGTCATGGCCAAAATCTCAACAAAATCAACAAAACAACAATACTGCTCCACACCTTCCCCAACCTGTGGGTTGAGCAATATGGACAAATTCATGGTGGCATCACTGCAGAAACATCCATCCAGAAAATTGTGGAATATATGTCCAGTCGAGAACGCGAGTCCAAGCTAAGGAATGGAGGAGGCAAAAAACAAGGGAGACGTCCTGGAAACAATGCCAACCAATCCAAACGCAAAACCAACAACAAAAACCAAGCACAAAAATCTTCTAATCCCTGTCGCATTCCCGGACACCACCATGATTGGTCTGAATGTCCCAAGAACAGGTACTCCAAACAGAAGAAAAAACAACGCGCGGACAACAAGAAAAACAATAATGACTCAGCAGGCAAGACTACCACAGCCAGCAATGAATCATTCCAAGCACACATGCAGCGCGCAAAGGAAGCTTTCCTCCAACAACATGGAGGCAAAGCAGAACACAGCGTGCAGAGCGGTGAGCAAATTTGGCTTCCCTGAGGCCAAACAAGAGCAGTCACCCTGCCTCCAGCTCCGCAGGACCTGGATGCCAATTTGGCACAGCCAATTGGGCTCGCAGGAGGAACTCTCTCCACAGAAGGGGAGAAACCTACAGAACGTATATCTGATGTTGACAAGAGCTCACGACGAGTCCAGTTCATGGATGAACGCGTCGGTAAAAAGAAAAATATGGGTACAGAAGCCAAAAACACAGCTGAATTGAATGACGATTCGATCAGCAACAACAATAATCGCAACGCGGTTACGGGTACAAATGACCAAATGAATGGGGCAGCGGCAACAAGCTGGACCTCGAGTCTAGCAAAGACCCTACAACCAAAAACGGAATACCCCGTATCTACCAAACATAAGAGCGATGTGGCTCCTATTGTTTTAACGACCATCCAATACATTCAAGGCATTCCTGTAAAAACAACAAAAACAATGCTTGCCCTACTCGACAGCGGCAGCACAACAACCCTCGTCAACAAAAGGGCACTTCCCTTTGGAGTTCTACCAATTCAATCCAAAACAAGAACCATCACAACCACAGCCAATGGATCATTCGACACCTCGTTGTTTGTCGTAATGAAGAATCTCAAGCTACAAGAATTTGGGAACACAACAATCGAGCGTTGTGAGGCCAGATTATTTGAATCCAAATCATGCAGATATGATATTATCTTCGGTCGAGACTTCCTATGCAGCACCAACATCAACTTGTTATTTGAGTCCAGCATGATTCTATGGAACAACCGACAAATTCCAATGCGCGAAACAGCCAGTTTTGATATTACTCCAAATCTGCAAGAAGCATATTTTCAAGCATTACTGGAGGAATCCATTGATTCTGAGCTATTTGTGCATGATGCAGTATCTTCGTCGCCCATCATCCTTGACAGAGCATATGAAGCTACGGACCCAACATCAGTGGCAGAACAGCAATCGCATATGACAGTATTAGAAAAACAACAATTCCAAGCTGTCCTATCCAAATATCCAAACGTTTTCAATGGCAGATTAGGAAAATACCCGCACAAGAAAATCTCACTCAAACTGAAGCCCGATGCCAAGCCAGTCCACAAGAAGCCATATGCAGTCGCATACAAACGAGAAGAACTATTCAAAAGGGAGCTCCAGAATCTGGTAGATGATGGGGTCCTCAAAAGATGTGATGGCCCAGCTGAATGGGCATTCCCTACTTTTATCATTCCAAAGAAGGATAACAGGGTCCGTTGGGTATCGGATTTTCGAGAACTCAATGAACTGCTAGTCAGAAGACCATATCCAATACCAAGAATTCAGGACATCATGCATCGACGCGGCAAATACACCCGTTTCACCAAAATTGACCTGTCTATGCAATACTACTGTTTTGAATTGGATGAACCAAGCAAGAAACTATGCACAATTGTAACACCATATGGCTGCTATGAATACCAAAGACTGCCAATGGGCGTGAAAATCTCTCCGGATGTCGCGCAACAGCTGATGGAGGACATTTTGCAAGGTACCGACTGCACCGTCTACATTGATGACATTGGGATCTGGACAAATGACACCTTCAACCACCACATGCAAACAGTGGACACAATTCTGCAACGCCTGAATGAAAATGGTCTCAAGTGCAACCCTCTCAAATGCGACTGGGCTGTACAGGAAACTGACTTTCTCGGATTTTGGATGACTCCAGAAGCCGTGAAACCTTGGAAGAAGAAAATTGAAGCTATTCTGAGAATGGACAGACCCAAAACAATCACTCAAGTCAAGTCCTTTCTAGGTGCTGTTGGTTACTACCGGGATATGTGGCCGAGAAGATCACATGTCCTCTCTCCTTTGTTTGAACTCACGGGAACCCCCAAGAAGACTGCCAATGGGCAGCCTAAAACGACAACAAAATCGGCCTTCACATGGGGGCTGGCTCAGGAAAAAGCCTTTGAAGAAATGAAAGCCATGATAGCAAGTGACGCGCTGAACACATACCCAGATCTGAATCTACCATTCGATATCTACACAGATGCATCAGATCTACAACTTGGCGCAGCAATCCTACAAAAGGGAAAACCAATTGCTTATTGGTCCAAGAAGCTGAATGCAGCTCAGAAGAATTATACTACAACGGAAAAGGAACTACTTGCAATAGTCTTGTGTTGCAAGGAATACAGGAAACTACTTTTAGGCTGTGAACTCAACATTTACACAGACCACAAAAATCTCACCTTCAAAACCCTCTCTCCACAGCGAGTGCTCCGATGGAATCTCTTTCTCCAAGAATACAACCTCAAGTGGAATTATGTGGAAGGACCCAAGAATGTACTCGCGGATGCATTCTCAAGATTACCCAGGATGGATCCACCTACAGTGGGGGAGAAACAGAAGCAAGGCAAAGGAACTTTAATCGATTTTCTCAAGTTAGACGTCCCTGAACAAGCAGATGAAGAGCTCTTTCTACAAGAATTCCCAGAGGTATTCCCAAACCTATGCCATGACGCAGACGATGAATTATATTCATGTCTACTGAACAATGAGTGTCTGGTCAACCTGCCAACACTTCAGGAGATGGAATGCCCAGTGAATTACACCAATATTGCTCAACATCAACAGAACGACGACACGCTACCGGCCAAGCTGCAATTACCAACCTTCTTCAAACAACAACTTGGTAATCAGGAAATCACGTGCTACTCCAAAGCAGAAACCACAGAAGAATGGAAAATCTACATTCCAACCTCCCTTGCTCCACAACTGCTCAAGTGGTACCATCTACTATTAGGGCACTGTGGATCCACCAGGCTCAACCAAACAATAGCCGCCAGATTCCACGTGGAACGTCTTGCGAAACTGTGCCAAGAATACACATGCCCGGATGATTGCATCAAGTACAAGAGCAGAAATGCTAGTTATGGATTGCTGGCGCCCAAGCAAGCGCCATTGGCACCATTCAGTGAAGTACATGTGGATTTGATTGGACCATGGAAAGTAACAGCCCAAGGAAAAGTCTACAACTTCAAGGCTCTCACGTGCATTGACCCAGTTACCAACCTGCTGGAAATCATTCGCATCAGAGATAAATCAAGTCAACATGTCGCCAACCAGTTCACCAACTGCTGGTTATCCAGATATCCAAGGCCAGTCAAGTGTGTCTATGATAATGGTGGAGAATTCCTAGGCCACGAATTCCAAAATACACTGGCAGCCTATGGAATTGAGGGTGTAGCTACCACAGTCAAAAATCCTCAGAGCAATGCCGTCTGCGAAAGGGTGCATCATACCATTGCAGACACCCTACGCATATTAGTACATGTGAATCCGCCTCAAACCAACACACAGGCCACCCAGCTCATGGACAATGCATTAGCCACTTGCATGCACGCCACCAGATGCGCAATCAATGCATCTATGGGCTCATCTCCAGGAGCCCTGGTGTTCAACAGGGACATGCTATTGGACATACCACTCACATCCAATCTCATTGCGCTACAACAAATTCGACAACAGGGCATCAACATGAATCTCCTACGACAGAATGCCAAACGCATCAAGCATGTTTTCAAGGTTGATGATAAGGTATGGATGAAAGAACCAGATCCAGACAAATTACAACCTCAGAAGAAAGGCCCATATCAAATCGTGCAAGTACATACCAATGGCACAGTAAAACTGAGGCTGTCTCCAAATGTCACGGAAACAGTCAACATTCGAAAGCTGACCCCATACAAAGAACATCCAGCACAAGATGAACCAGCAAACAATGATCTAGACATGCAAGAAGTCTAGTAACGAAACAATGATCCTCAAGTCACTCATTGGGGGACTCTGTAACGTACAGCGGTCGTACCTACCAAGGTAGCGTACCTTAGTACCTACTACGAGTACGTACTGCAATCTACCGTACAAGTCCAAGATACCATTCGAAAGATACGTACGATCGAACTAATGAGACTTGGGACCACTCTAAGAATCATTAAGAAGCGAGTCATTATCTGTATACAATGGTATACCGATACCAGGCAGGCGCACGATTCATATCACAACACTCTATATGAATATCCACGAGCGATCGAAGCCGGCATGGCCCGATCGCTCATTATTTTATCTGTTAAGTTTCCATCCATTTTCGTAAAGTATTAATCCATTCATAATTATCACTCCTACTTAAATTCTACCCCTAGTGTGTTACACAAGTTACCGGAAAATTCCTATTCTACGCACGGGCAATCAACAGCACAGTGTTACACGCACTCAAAGATATAGCGTCAGCCAAGAACAACCAAACCGCGTTAACTGCCACAAAGTACTTCCTCAACTACGCAGCATGCAATCCTGACGCCACCATCATTTACTGGGCCAGCAACATGATTCTCCGCGTTGACAGTGACGCAGCCTACCTTGTGTGTCCGGGCGCCAAGAGCCGCGCGGGCGGATACCATTTTCTTGGCGACACCAAGGCCGATACCTTCAATGGACCGATCCTAGTGTTAGCCAAGGTCATCAAAAATGTGATGGCATCAGCGGCGGAGGCCAAAGTCGCATCGTTATTCCTGAACGCACGGGAAGCACTACCCATCCGGCAATGTCTGATTGAACTAGGCCACCCACAACCGGCCACGCCACTGAAAACGGACAATAATACCGCAGAAGGCATATTAAATGGCACGATCAAGCAAAAAAGGTCCAAAGCCATTGATATGCGATTCTATTGGTTGAAAGACAGGGCACAACAAGGGCAATTCAATATTTTCTGGGAACCGGGGAAGCATAATCTGGGTGATTACCCCACCAAACACCACCCATAGCCACCATAAAAAGGTAAGACCGATATATCTCTATGAGCCAGATAGTCCAAGGACCATCAAAGGGTGTATTGGAATACTAAATCGAGCGTGAACTGTACGATATACGTACACGTAATACATAGTAACGTATAATTTACGTATACGTAATACGTAACGTAAATGCAATTTATGTTTACGTAATACGTAATGTAAATACAATTTACGCATACGTAATACGTAACGTATAATATACGTATATTGATGTAGCGAGCCGAATGAAAGTAATGGTAGTGCCACGTGGCACTTCCTACAACCGGTAGAGAGCCAGACCGGGGGAAAACCTAGCAGAAATCTAGTAGATTTCACCATCACTGAAACCAGCTTCTAAGCACACGATTAGACCCCCGATAGCCTCAACAAGCCAGCAAAGGATTCTTCCAGCAAAGCGAAAGCCTACCGGTACCACCGATCGATTCCCTGTATCACGCGCTACCAGATTACGATCTACACGCACAATCGATTCCCTGTATCACTAAAACCAGCTTCTAAGCACACGCTTGAACCTCGTGTAGCCTTAACAAGCCGGCAAAGGATTCACCCAGCAAAGCGCAAGCCTACACTTCCTACCAGAAAGAATACGACGATTCCCTGTATCACCGGATAAGATGTATCACTGTGTCACTGTATCACTGAAAGGCCCAAAGGAATTGATTGCTTGCGACCGAAAGACGCGTACGAAGTCAAGAACGAGCTTCGTATCAACCAAATTACAGGCTAGCACTAGAACAAGCCGGTAAAGGATCATCCCTCCCAGAAAGGCTAGCAAAGCTCACTCTTTTGCTCCTAAAACGATTAGTAGTAGAGATCACAAGCTGAGCGCGATAAGTAAAAGTGAAACGCGACCAATGTGATGAGTACCATAAGTAAATTATACATAAGCGCTGGTGAGTATCAAGAGATACTTAAAGCACTGTACAGAGGTACACAATATGGGGATCAAACTCTCGATACGCGTATCTCCACACAAAGGAAAGACAAATTAGTAAAGGAGAGATCAATATGGTCCAGAAACAATCCGATCATAATCTTATCGATAACTCTTTCCAACACCGTAAAAAGAGCAAAATAACGTAAATACTAAAAGTAACCAATCTAACCCAACGCCGTCTTACAGCTTTGGTCTTATTATTCGATCTTTTTACGGTGTTGGAAAGAGTTATTGATAAGATTATGATCGGATTGTTTCTGGACCATGTTAATCTCCCATTTACTAATTTGATGTTTCTTTGTGTGGGGATACGCGTACCGTTGTGAGTCCGATTCCCGTATTGTGTACCTCTGTTCAGTGCTTTAAGTATCGCTTGATATTCACCAGCGCTTATGTATAATTTTACTTACGGTCCTCATCTCATTGGTCGCGTCTCACTTTTACTTATTGCGCTCATCTTGGAATCGTACCATCGTACCGCGTACGTTACAATTCCGCGCGTACGTTATCACGCTTGATTTAGTAATCCAATACTCGTATTCACCTGAAGGTGTATTCAACTGTGGAGATCCACTGTTCTATTACCAGATGGCCCTCTGCCAAGACTTTTTCCAAGTGGGCTTGGTACTTTATTGAGCGGATTGCGGATCTGAAGGATGATGTGATCTGTCTTGACAACAGATTTGATGGTCTGAATGGAATTGCAACAACAAACTGTTTCATAAGTGTAGATGGAACTGACTGTCCTGCCTATGAGCCATGGCCTTTCTCCCGGCAGATGTATTTGCACAATCTGAATGGACCCGGTATTAAGTACGAAGTTGGAGTCTACTTGGAGACAGGAGGGATTGTTTGGATCAATGGACCATTTGTTGGAAGTGCAAATGATGCAACAATATGCAAAGAAGGATCGAGTACACTACTGCACGATGACAAAGGTGTAGAGGTTGATCGGGGCTACAAGGGGGATGATAAGATGAAGCTTCCAGATATGGGGATGACAAGTAAACAAAGGAAGATGAAAGCAAACGCCAGAGCACAACATGAAACAGTAAACGGTAGATTGAAGATATTCAATGTTCTTACCACTCACTTCCGACACATGAAACCAAATAGGCAAGGAATGATGCAGAAGCATGGAATGTGTTTCAATGCTGTTGCTGTAATTACACAGCTCAAGTTTGCAAGTGGGGAGATCACATTCGACGATGGACTTGAATATGATGTAAACTACTTCTTGTTGTCGGCGAAAAATACGGACTTTGTTGGCATCAAATTCGATCGAAAAAGCCGACGAAATGAACGAAACGACGACCGAGGTGCTACGAGAACAATCAAGCGTTAGAATCAAACGCACCTCCACTACTTGGAATCCTTAAGTGGTAAAAACGATATCACCTAAGGCTACAAACAAAAGGGGATATTTGGTTAGAAACAAGTAATATCCAAAGACCTGAACAGTAAGTGAACACTTGGAACCCATAAGTATATTCAAAAGAATATACTTGATATCCTGTGAGGAAACTACTTATTGCAATCAAGAAAATCAATACCGGATCCAGATGGGCCTACTCATATCCAGCACATATACCACGAATAAGCATACGCCCCATCAAACAGAATACGTAACCCCACAATGACCGATACCATCGAATGACCGATACAGTAAGACCGACACGACGCTAATACAGCAACAGCAACAGAAGAATCGGTACGATGGTAGAGAAGATAGTAACAAATAACCGGGCAAGATCTCTACCATGTAAAACACAGAGAGCCCCAATACAGTACGAAATACACAGTAAAAATAAGAGCGTCTCTCTGAGCTCACATCTCTTTAAATTTTAACATCATATACCTTTTGGTCGATTTTTAGAGTAACAACAGGTTATAGAGCCCTTATAACTTACACTAACAAGTGTATACCTTAAGCTACCTATCTCCGCCCCGTACAGCACCTCCACTGTCGGTTACAGCCAGAGTATACTTGGTACGGGACTCGGCGACGGGCTGTATCAATAGACCTCCCCCCTCTCTTCTTTCCTTTCCTTCCTTCTCCTTCCTCGCGTATCAAGGGGTGTATACAGATCCTTCTACCAAGAATCTTCTTCTGTAATACACGACCAAGCATACGTATCAAGGGGTGTATCTGCAGAACATTCTACCAAGAATCTCCTCCTGTAATACACATCTAACGACGATCGATCGCTTCCACGAACGTTCGACAACACCGACCCAAGGCCGACGATCGCGATCAAACGATTCCGATATCGATTCCCTACATCGCAACTCTGTTCACCACCGATCGTTTCCGCGACCGCTTTTTCTCCGACGAACGTTCCACGGTTAATTCTTTTTGACCACAACGATCGTCGCCAAGTACGATCGAACGGGTGTATCCACAGATCCTCCAACATCACCGGTTAATCGCATCACAAGAACGTTCCGCGGTTAAATCAACAGACCAACAACAATTGTTCCACCGACAATTGTTCTACGAGAATCTTCTCTAATCCCCCACGATCGATTACCACAACGCCGAAACACCGATTCGATAATTCATCATGCCGCCGGCTCCATTTGACTGGAATCAGATCCGGGACATTAAAATCCAATTTGGATCATTCCGTACCAAGAGGAACACAGACAAACACGTCGAACTCAACAAATCATTCTCTCACTACCTAGAAGACACAGATGGCCTATACATCACAGATGAGGATGCCGAAGGACCCAAGACATTGGCTCCAGACCTGGCAACCATGTTGAAGGAAATCATCGTCAACGCAATCATGGATATCATCCCCGCCCGAGAACAAACAGAAATTAACAAGGGACACATATCCACTCTCTTTGCTGATGACACCTTCTGGTATGTTGATACGACTCAATCAGCAAGACGACTCAGGAACAAGAATGCAATGGATAGGGCAGGAGAACAAGCTATCTCAAATGGACAGGACACATTCCTCATAGAAATCAGAGTAACGTCCGAGAACTGTTTCTCGACCCCCCCCGGGCTATGGCGCGGTATTTTTACAATTCTCGACCCTATTTTTTAAATTTCCTACCTTTTTAGGTCGCGTGTCTACTAAAATACCTCGCGCGTCGCACACCTTTACTTTTGAGACAATATCTCGTCACTCCTCAAATAAAATAACTATTTTAGGGTTAAGGATATCATATTCAGTTGTACAAATGACTTATTTCATTTTCTCAACATGTTTCCACCATACCGGTATAATGGGCTCCGACCCAAATCCTCCAACTCCAACTCAAATCCCAACTCCAACTCCATGTCAACTCCAAGTCGAATCCACCCCAGGCGGGCTATTGCACTCAAGGGTTTTGTTCCTGTTTAACGACAGGAAGATCCGCTGTATTTTCAGAAGCTACACCGTCGGAATCGCCACTCCAATGTTGTTTGCTCTCAAATAACCCGCTTTGTGGATAGATGCTGCTGGTTACATTCGGATCGACTTGATCATTGCTAGTAGGATCGACGCTTTCAATTTTAACATTTGGATCATTTCTTTTTTCTTCACGAATCTTACGAATCATTTTTTGGTGTCGATTAATCTCTTTCTTGTGATAAACAACCATTTTCCAGTGTTCTTGTTCGAGATTGGCTGGGTGTTCCTGAATCACCTTTTGTAGTTTGTAAATTCCCTCCATGGTTGGTTCGACTGTCGATTGGATGATTAGTATTAGTAGTATCAGTAGAGTAGATTATCTATTCGAAGATTAGGTAGTAGTAACACCTAACACGTTGGTATTTGTTTTCCTCGTCGGAAAGATAATGAAATAATCAATTATAATGATGAAGTACTAGCAAAAATAATGTATTACTAGTATCTACTAGTAATAACTCATGCAAAATAGCGTACTAGTTGGTTTTACGGGTACATGAAAGTCGGAATCAACTTGATCGCAATCAACAAAACAATTCTCCACGATTTCCATTTTGATAATCAACAACGCAATTGTCCACGATTTCCATTTCGATTCACATTTCCGTGCACCTTATGGAAGAACTGACGCGCCTGCCAACAAATGTTTGGAATAACTGATGGGATTTACCCGTCCGGCGCTGTGTATTAACCCTCTTAAGGAGTTGACTGTACGTATTGTTCACTACTAAACATATTGTACGAGGAATGTTGCAATCATCACTAAGTAGTAATTACTTTACGGACCATTTTTGCAATCGAAGTATGGTAGTAAGGAAATCTACCGTACAAGAAAACACATCACACACAAAGTAACACATGTAATTTTTTCCTTTCAACGATTCATCTTTGTGATCTCCTTCGTGTCGACCCCATCTACTGATATTTTCCTTCAAACAACTCCGCAACATCATGCCTCCTGTTATGAAAACCCCTCTTCTATTCTACTGCCGTTGTTGCGCGCTGAATGGCAAAAACTCCAAGTTTTTAGGATATAAATCCACGGCAAACAAGCAGGGTACTTTGAAATACGTCTCCGTTGGCCTAAGAAGACATCTTTATTGTCTTGATGAGTGCCGGGATTTCTACCATAGTCAGGGTCTAATTAAACGAAAGATCTATGACCTCTCCACCTCTATCAAAGTGCAGCCTACCTTGCCGTCTGTTCAACATTCTCCGTCTGATTTTGGGATGACTATGACACAAAACGGTCCATCTGTTCCCCCTTCCCATCTCTCCCAGCAACACACTGTCACAAGTCAGTCAGCGACGGGTCTTCATTCTGTTCTAAACCAACAGATTGTACATGATGTCTTTTTACCGCCAATGGATTGGAACGCCATTGAATCTTACATGGCTGTTTCTGCTGTTCAAGATGAAGATGCATTCCCGCTGAATAATGATATCGACAATTCCGATGACGAGGATGACAATGACGATGACGTAAATGAAAATAACGACAACAATTCTACCAACAACATTGATTGTGGAGACAACAAAGAAGATCACACTAATGGTTCTGCTGTTAACGTCGCTACTGCTCAGCCCGCCCCTCCACCACCATCTTTTCCTGAAAGCATTAATTTGAACGAAAGAGAGGCTGCGTTTCAAAGCAACACAAAACTACCGCCGCCCCCTCATCTTCTTGCTGAATTGGAACTCATGAATTTAATGGCCAGACATAAATTGCCACTGAACACATTCAAATCCATTTTCCAGTGGGCAAAGAAAAGTCAAATGAGACCGGGTTTTGATTTTTGCGATGCCAAAATTAGATCTCGGCAAGCAATTTTTGACAATCTCCAATCCAATCTTGGTCTCTCCGATATGAAATTTCATCCTCATATACTGAATTGGTTACCTGATAATAAGCCCACTCAGGTGTATGTCCGTTCTTTTAAGGATGCCATTTATTCTCTTCTTTCTGACCAGAAGCTAATGATAGAAGAAAACCTCTCCTTTCCCGACTATTCCACCCCTCTGTCTCCCGACAATAATCCTGAGTTGAATCCTAATTCTGTAATCTCAGAATTGCATCACGGCTCGTGGTGGAAATCTTCTTGGAAAGAAATTTGCAATCCCAATTCGCCAGAAATTCTTGTTCCTATTATATTTTACATGGACGGCATATCTTTGGATGCGCACGGACGACTTACGTTAACACCATTGAACATGACACTTGGTATTTTTAATGTGGAGACTCGTTCTCGACCTGAAGCATGGACAACTATTTACTTCCATCCCGACCCCAAATGGGAGTCAACCAGACACTCTCGTCCTGCCACTTCAAAGGAAAAAATTCAGAATCTTCACAATGGTTTGGAAGTAGCGTTTCGTTCCTTCAAAGCCGCGTGTAACGAAGACGGTGGTATTGAATGGAATTATCTTCCGTACGCAAATCAACAGTGGAAGGTAAAAATGAAATTTGCCATTGCCTATGTTATTGGCGACACAGAACTTCACGATAAATTGTGTGGAAAATACGGCTCCTTCAATAAGGGTGTCATGCGGATGTGCCGTCACTGCAACTGTTATTCTCCAAACATAAACATTCCTTCTGTTCAACCTGCAACAAAGAAGTGGTCACCTGTTGATTTCCATTGTTTTCCCGGCACAGATCTAAACGATATCAATAAGAACTTCAAAAACAACTCTCATCACAACATAAGGAATGTATTTCATGATTTATGCTTTGGTACTAATCAGAACAACATTCATTTTGCAACTCCCGGTGAATGTTTGCACATGCACCAGCTTGGTACTGCCAAACGGGCCATCGAGTCAATTGAATTGTTGCTCCGCGGAAGTGTTCCATGTGTTTATGCCCCCAATTTGAAGCACGGTGTGGCTGTTGCTAACAGTATTGGCCATTTAGCACAACGGTACGGTGATTTGTTATCACGCCAGTCTGATAGAGATTTTCCTCGCACCAAATTTGGGACTCAGCTTTTATCAACTACGAAGAAAGAAGGGCATGATTTCTCTGGAATGCTTATTTCTCTTCTGATCGCTATGGTTTCCAAACATGGATCTGACATTATTGGTGACCATCGTTTTGTAAAGAAACAGATAGAGGTAATTCAGCTAATTCTATCAATGGAAGAATTTCTTAAACACGGTCGAATGAAATATGGTTCCTTAAAGAATCTCCCAAAAACAATTGTTCACTTTATTAATTGTATAAACTCAACATGTCACAGGAAAGGGATGGGAACAAAACTAATCAAGAATCACCTGTACTTTCACCTACCAGATTATATCTCTTTATGGGGGAGCCCCGCAGGCTGGGATAGTGCTCCGAATGAGTCTCACCATAAAACTGAGATTAAAGCTCCTTCCAAGAACACGCAAGGTAATGCTGCATCACTAATCGGTCAAACGGCGAAGCGAAAGTCCGAGAAAATGATGCTAAGCCAGGCAACATATCACTTCAACTTGCATCCGCCTGATCCTCCTCCAATTGAACGACCTGATGGTGGCGGTTCTCATTTTCATATAATGAGAACCGAAAATGGGGAATCAACAATGAAGTGGCTTCGTTCTACGAACAAAAGCAAACCATTTTTTCCTTCTGACATACTCGACTTTGTTTGTGATTCTGTGCTACCTTTATTGGAGAATCCTTCACACATTTGTGGAGTTACAGAGCACAATCGTTTCGATGTTGCTTGTGGGTCTAATTTTATATTTCGCTCGCATCCTTCATATAGATCGGATAGTTCTCTGCTGAACTCCGTCTGGATGGATTGGTGTTTGATGAAATTGGACTTTGATTTAAATAACAATCCCAAGCTCATACCGTGCCATCTGGTATGCTTCTTAACTGTACAGAGTTTGAAGCAGCCATACAGTAGTATTGGTGGCTATCCAATTGATACAAACGGAATGTATGCTGTGGCTCGTCGGTTTCAAGATGTGCCTAAGAAAACAGCTTCTGAATTTGTCCAACGTGGTCGCCTGATGAATTCACTGTACCTATTTCATGTCGACACTATCCATTCCGAGCTGGCAGTTGTTCCAGAGCAAGGCCTTGATGGGTCCATAACCAATTGCGATTGGCTAGTGATATCGAATCGGATCTCATGGCTAAATTATTTTGAAAGCAAAAATGCTGCTACACCACCGTCTTACGAATGTTTGTACAATGCATGCACACTACAGGACGACATCCAGTTGGAACCATTTGAGATGGCATTGAATGATAACGAATCCAGTGATTCTCTATCCAGTTCAGAGAGCAAAAGCTCGGACAGCAGTTCCGATTGAGTAGCAAGGGTGAATGTAACTGCTAACTTTCAATTATTGTTTAATATTACTATAGAGGGTTAGCTCTAAGCACAGTTTTGCGAGATACATAGGCGCTCATAATATAAGACCCTTCGAATTTGGGATTCAAACAGCTATGTAATACTAATGGATTGAACAATAGAGTATCTCCCGACCTCAATGGAACTTTCACTCCATACGTGGGGAAGACAAAATAATAAATCACCTCGTCATCACTTACATGTTTTGGAGCAATAACCGTCAGCCTTGTATAGAACATATCGACATCGGTATGGCTTTTTGAATGATAATCCTTTCCAATAGAAAAGGCCGTTACGTGATTGCCGATTGACTTCAGCGTTGTACGATTAACAACCTCATTCATCACAGTTGTTTCAAGGTTGACAAGTTTGGACATTGGAGTTAAACAAAGCTGCATTTCCTTCACAATGTGTAGGGCTTTTTGTTCAAGGTTGGCTTTTGTTGTCGAGTCCACATTGTTTTTGAAAACGTACACACCATTTCCCGATTTCAATCGATTTGGTCTCATCCCAATAATAGCATATCCACTGTTTACACTGTCACATTTGGTTCCTCGGCCTATTTTGGGTTTAGATTGAACAATCTGCCCAGCGAATGTTCTTGTGATTTCTATATTTTCGGGGGTACCCAAACGTTGTTTTGCGAATTGTCTGGAAGCTTTAGCAAAGATTCTCAATGATGGTTCTGATTCGGCGAACGCTAGAACAAACTTCTTGTCGGTACTATCCACTGTTTTGAAACTGTCAATAGACACAGCCTGTGCCAAAGAATATTTCTTCTCTCCAACTGTGGTCCGGCCCCAATTTGTAGCCATGAATTTTCCTTGAAACCCATTTTTGTGAACTGTTTTCAATGCTATTTCCTCGACATGTTTGAAAATTGCATTTGGATCTCTGCGCCGATTCCTGTCCCCTTCTGCTGTCTTGTTAGGTTTTATCTCCAACAAGTGTTTGTAAGTCTGGTGGATTGATGATGGTGCTGCATTTTCGAGAAAATTTGAAGTCATTTTCTTTCTCTCAGTTTTCCCACGTTTCCTCTTTGATTTTTGCTTGATTGCTTTTGCTGGCAATTGCTTTGTTGTTTTGAATCCCATTGCACCGGGTGATTGGTGATGGATTGATTGGTGTTGGATCGATTGGTGTTGCTGGATCGATTGGTGATGGATCAATTGGTGTCGACGACGAATTGATTTGCCGCTGCGGATCGATTGGTGTTGGATCGATTGGTGTTGGATCGATTGGTGTTGCTGGATCGATTGGTGTTGCTGGATCGATTGGTGATGGATCAATTGGTGTCGACGACGAATTGATTTGCCGTTGCAGATGGATTGGTGTTGGATCGATTGGTGTTGTTGGATCGATTGGTGTTGCGGATCGATTGGTGTTGCTGGATCGATTGGTGTTGCTGGATTGATTGGTGATGGATCAATTGGTGTCGACGACGAATTGATTTGCCGTTGCAGATGTGTTGGATCGATTGGTGTTGCGGATCGATTGGTGTTGTTGGATCGATTGGTGTTGGATCGATTGGTGTTGGATCAATTGGGGTCGACGACGAATCGATTTGCCGTTGCGGATCGATTGGTGTTGGATCGATTGGTGTTGTTGGATCGATTGGTGTTGTTGGATTGATTGGTGTTGTTGGATCGATTGGTGTTGTTGGATCAATCGTTCCCGCTTGCTTCGATCGTTCCCGCTTGCTTTGATCGTTCCCGCTTCTATTCGATGGGTCCCGGTTGCTTCTATTCGATTGTTCCCGCTTGCTTCGATCGTTCTCGCTTGCTTCAATCGTTCCCGCTTGCTTCGATCATTCCCGCTTCTATTCGATGGGTCCCGGTTGCTTCTATTTGATCGTTCCCACTTGCTTCGATCGTTCCCACTTGCTTTGATCGTTCCCGCTTGCTTCGATCGTTCCCGCTTGCTTCAATCATTCCCGTTTGCTTCGATCGATCCCGCTTGCTTCGTTGTTGATACAGTCGATTTGTTGATGTTGTTCCGACAATCGTTGTTGTTCCGACAATCGTTGTTGTTCCAACAATCCTCCCGATGATGGTTCCCAGTTGCTTCGATGGTTCCCGGTTGATTATATTTGATCGTTCCCGGTTGCTTCGATGGTTGTTGCTTCCGATTCCGATTCGATGGTTGCTTGCCAATGCCGGTTGCTTTGGTGGTTCCCGGTTGCGGTTCGATGATTCCCGGTGTCGGTTCGATGATTCCCGGTGTCGGTTCGATGATTCCCGGTGTCGGTTCGATGGTTCCCGCTTGCTTCGATTGTTCCCTGCCTCTATTCAATGGTTTCCGGTTGCTGGTTGCTTCAATGGTTCCCGGTTGCTTCCCGGTTGCTTCAATGGTTCCCGGTTGCGCTTTGATTGTTCCCGGTTGCTTCTATTCTATCGTTCCCGGTTGCTTCTATTCGATGGTTCCCGGTGGAGGAGCGATTAGATGCCGACAATTCGTTGCCGGATGAATCCCACTGATCAATTTGTTGCCGTTCCTATTCGAATACATGGTGATAATTGAACAAAATGGGTGAGTATCTATTGATGTAGTACATAGAGTAAATAATAACAACAGAATAATATAATGTATATGCCGATCGTAATTATCACCAACCGGGAAAATTCCCCGCACCTACAGGGAAGACGACCACCGCACCTAGATCCGCTGCTTCCGATCCGTTGCTGACGATTCGATGGTTGCTGCTTCCGATCCGCTGATTCGGTTTTGATTCGTTGCTTCTGATCCGGTCCTATCATGAAAATAAGAAGAAAAACAGAGAGGAAATACATTATCAGTAATGCCGGTGGAGTGGAAGACCAATATGCCGATGCCGATGCGGATGCCGATGCCGATCTCTCTCATTCTTACCTTTGCTTGTTCCGACGTTCCGACAATCGACCCGATGAAATTGTTGTTGCTGCTGACGTTGATTTGCAGCCTTCTTACTCCTCTGTCACGAAAAACAGTACCAAGAGCCTGTTGATATAGAAGCAATGGATGCAGATTTATTGCTTTCAAGACGTATATGTTTGTGTGCACCCAAACAATATCTATCCAGCAAACCACCTCTTGTCCAATGCGAGCTAATTCTTTTTCCAGTACAAGGCTGTTATTTCAGACTAAAATATTTGAGCACGGATTACCTGCCTAATGCTGATCAACGATCAAGGGATCATTGAACAGGATTAAGTGGAATCCCACGTTCACAGACGGAGTGCCAATTACTAGCAACTCTACTCAAATAAGTCGGGTAAGATTATGGAGAAAAAGTGAATTTTTTTGTCGCGAGGTAGAAAATAAAATTACTGTGTGTTTGTGTGAGAGAGTTTTTTTTTTTTTTTTTCGCGTACGATTTTCTTTTTCCTTGTAGATAATGTAGAATTCTACATGATTTGGTACAAGTGTAGAATCCTACACGTTTTTAGTAGTACTAGTACGTACGAAAAATCTCATACGTACGTACGGTACCAAAAATCTGCTGTATGTGATCCGTTTGAATTTTTTGAACGTTCGAACGTTCGAATTTTTCGTTCGAATTCCAAATGTGATCCGTTTGAATTTTTTGAACGGTCGAACGTTGGAATTTTTTTAACGTTCGAACGTTCGAACGTTAGAATTAATTTGGAATTAGTACTGAATCTACATGCTAGCTAGTACTGTGCTGTATGTGATCCGTTTGAATTTTTTGAACGTTACGTTCGAACGTTCGAATTCCAAATGTGATCCGTTTGAATTTTTTGAACGGTCGAACGTTGGAATTTTCTTCTTAGTACTGAATCTACATGCTAGTACTGAATGTACGTGTTTTCCTACACATTTTTCCCACTACAATGCTGGTACATGGTACAGGGGGGTAAACAACTTGCGAGAAGTCCACATATACGAACAAATAATTACTGAATTTGCGAACCGGATGTAACCCTAACCATATTGGGAACAACTTTGCCACACAGAATGCCAAAAATGATGTGGTTTTATAAAAAGTGTGTCGTAACGAACAACAAATGCAATCAGTCTTATGACCGATTGATTTAGTGAGTAGAACAATCGATGTTACAGTTCATTCGACCTTGTCGGTGACGATCGACAGGTTAATTAATCGTCGTCAAATTACTCGTCGTATCGTGTAATTTCAAGCATACAAAACACATGTAAACCATCTTCGATTGGTCTTTCTTAGTATCGTATTACCGTGTAATTCACCGTGATATTCTCATTGGAATATCACAGTATTTGTACCTTATTACGTAGAATTAGTACTAGGTTGTACATAGATTTTAGGGCATGATGGTGTTTTAGAGTTGTTAATTCTTCGAAGAGTGAGCTGTTGGGAAAATTCCCGCTAAGAGGGAATCCACATAAAAGCACCGACGATTATTCACTCATCAGGTTAATAACCTTACGAATAAGGTTATTTCCTTCTTTATGACTTTTCGTACGATATGCCCGCAAAAGACGTATGAATACGCCTTTACACGGTGAATTCTTTTCAGTCCCCTTCAGTCGTAAATCCTCCAACCGTTAAGCGGCTGGATTCTATGACTTAACCTATTCATCGTGAGTCGTTGTCGTGTTGAATACCAAACTGTATCCAGTCTACCATCAGAGGCCCTATCAAAAGAAATGGGGCGGCGTTTTGCCTTTCATTCTGGCTTGTATCATGGCATTTTGCCCTGATGCTTGCCGGTTTGATATATTATTTCATGGATCAAATTATCCATTTTCGAAATGCTCATTGCAGATCGGCTTATTCCATGATCAAACAAATCAACTTGTTACTTCAATCGAACGATCGATCGAACATTCCATCGAATGATTGATTTTTTTACTTTACCACATGCAACGAGAACAATGTTCTCTGAAAACAGCGCCACTCATTAGCTTTGTAAACAAATCAGCAATATTTGTTGAACCTGGTTCCTTTGCAACTCTGATAATTCCTGCTGCAATAGATTCACGCGCTTTGTGGTATGCAATGCTGTTGTGCTTCTTCTTACATGGGCTTTCAGGTCGTGTAACATTTGTGACAACTGAATCATTATCACAATACACATTTGTGCTCCCATCAATTGGAACACCCATCATTCTCAACTTGTACCTTAGACCTTCAACCAATTCGATTGCAATTTTCAAAGCAATGATTTCAGATCCAAAAGTTGATGTCTCAACTGTTGTTTGTCTTTTGGAAAACCAAATGATCGGTGCATTATTAATGAAGATAATAACACCAGTATGAGATCTCCTTGTTGCCTTGCATCCAGCATGGTCAGCATCGACAAAACAGCTCATCGTCACATGTTTTCCCAAAGCTTCAGGCATATCTGTTGGCATGACTTCAGCGGCACCAGGATAAAATTCAGACCAGTCACATTTTTGAAATTTACTTTCATCAACACTTGGTACAGTATCATCAAAAACCAGTTTTGACCTGTTGTACTTTTTTAAATATGCAAATATATGAAACAACTGATTCAAATGCCCGATCCTTGCCTGTGCCAAATACCTTGACATCAGTGATACTGGCATTACTATGTCAAGCCTTCCTAGTTCACAAATCCACCTGAGAACTCCAATTAAACCTTGATAGTAATTTTGCAATTCAGGGTTCAATTCTTCTGATATATCAATTTCCGGTCGGTAATCATGTGACAGTGGACTAGATGCTGATTTTGGTAGATACTTGTAGCCATATTTTTCAGTTCCTAACTCTTGTTCGACTGCTGCAACAGCTTTCGCTGTGTACTTAGTGCTTGATAATGACCATCTTGGCTTTGAATCACCTTCAAAGTAGAATTTCCCAATATCAGCTCCCAAATATAGAGTTGGCTCTTCAATCGTATCATCCTTCAATTTGAACTTTCGTTCAATGTTTTCAAGCTGGAACTTTGGATCTTCGCCAGAACATAGGATATCATCTACGTATGCAATGAGCATTGCCCAGTATCTGGATCCATCTTTCCTGGTTTCAATTCTTAAGTGCACATCCGGATCTGCCTTGCAAGGTGAATATCCAAGATCTCTCAAATGCTGGGTGAGGTATGACCTGAAAGATGCACCAGCAACCGGCAGTCCATACAATGCGCGGACAATCTTACAAGGTCTTCCTGCAAGGTGAGGTGGAAAACCATCTTCTTCTCTCGCTTTTAGAAAGTATTTCTCTTTAATCGGGGCTGTCAAATATGCATTTTGAATATCAGCTGAGAGAACCTTCAAATCATTCAGCGCTGCCAGCAGAAAGAATATTCTTACTGAGTCTCGACTGGGAACCGATGAATAAGTATTTTCTTTGGCCACGGCAGGGACTTTGTGACCGTCCCCTACCAACCTGGCCTTCCTTGTTAGGGACCCAAGCTTGATGTCAAAAATCATGTGGGTTGTTATCTGTTTATGGCCAACTGGAATAACATCATCATCAGAAAATTCAAACGCTGCCATATTATTTGTCATTTCCTTATGAATTGCTCTTTCCCAGTGGTCGGTCCCTGTTTTCTTATCAATAGCCAGCGCTTGTTTGATTGAATGTGGCAATTCAACTCCATATTTGTGAGTCTTCAACCAATACTTTGCTGTTTTGGCCGCTTTAAGGATTCGGTCCTTCCTCCTCAAAATTTTGTGCACCCACCATCTGAAAGCTGGTGATTTTTCAAGATTATTGTTAACTGCATACTCGGCTAATTGCACTGGAAATGATTCTTTCACATCACTTAACTTACACCAAGATTCAGTGCCATCCTTCCAACTGGCAAGAATTCTCCAACCCCTAGTTGTCGGCTTATGGGTTTTCCTGCCATTTTTTCCTATGGTCGTGGCTTCATCATCAGTTAGTGCAGTGTTGTCGCATTCATGGTCAATGAGCTCATCTAGTAGAGTGAACATCCTTCCGTCATCATCAACAGAGCTGTATAGGCTTTCTGCAACAATATTTGCCGTGTATTCCTCCATGGTGCCATCAGGTAGTTGCAATTTATACAGCCTCGTGTCTAGTATGGGATTCTCATTTCTGATTCCTATTGGTCTGTTTTGCAAGTCGCGAACCCTGTCCTTGACAACGCACCTGAGTCTTTCGTCACCTCTTTCAATGATCACTTCATTTCCCAGATATTCATCTGGTTCATCAACATCTTCTACCGATGCTTCTGGCTCAGCCATTTCAAGTTTCATATCCGGTGTTTTTACTGGTTGATTCTCAAATAGCTCTATTTGGGGCTCTGGGTAGTTTTCCTGGAAGAATGATGCGCTGTCCTTGACTTCATCTCCAATCTTGGATTCAATTGATTTGTCAATGGCTTCCATTCTTCTGAGGATATCTCTGTCCCGCCATTCAAATTCCTTGACGGGTCTTATTGAATTTGTAGATATTGGTATTGCTGATTCGGTCAGGAGCCAAAAACAATCCCCCCCACCTACCCTATTTCCACAGGGACCCAACCATCGCGCCAGCCTTTCAACACCTCGGGTGGAAGAATCACCTTTTTCATAATAAAACACAAAATCATACCATTCTGATGAAGTATATAATGTAATATCGGGCCTATAGCCATGGACCAATTCAAATGGAGTTCGCCCCATTGAAGAAGGGTTGTTTGATGCTGTTCTCTGCCTTATGTTTGCACATAGTTCACCACAAAATGACCATAATCTTCTCGGTGACTTCTTCTTTGCAGACTTGGTTGTGATTGCACTACCAAGATGACCAATTGCTTGTTCTGCTCGATTTTGGAATGGGCAATGTGGCTGGATAAATGTCTGATGGATATGGTTGCGCTTTACAATTGAATTCCAGTGTGTTTTGTAGGTTCTTGGGGATCCTTGTTCTGGCGCACCATCAGAAATCAAATGCTCTGGAATTCCAATTTCATGAATAAATGTCTTCAGTCCTTGGTGGGCTTGTGATTTGTCCTGTATTGGTATAAATACTTCAAACCCATTTCCATTTGTAAAGATCTGTGCACATTTTTCTTGCCTCATAATACTCGTGGTTCTTGCATGCCATGTATCAGTGTACCAGGTTCCTTGTGCGACTCTCTTGTTTCTGAAGCGCTGAGTAGGCAGCCGCTTCATCAATGGTGATTGCAAATTCCTGAGTGCCTTCTGTGTTGTGACTTTCAATGTCTGCTCAGCTTTCTTAAAACTAATGTTCCAAGTTTTGGCTAGGCGTTCACAGTCAACTTTGTTTGGACCTTCAATTGTTATCACTGATGGCCCCCATTGATTTCTTCTATCAAGAGACCTTCTCTCAAGTGTATTGTCAATTTCTTGCGAGCTAGGGGCCTGTTTTGATTCTGCTTCAGGAGCTTCCATAAAGTCAAATTCTGTATCATCAAACAAAAATTGGTCTACCCTTCGCGCGCTTGAAATATTCCTTACTGAAGAAATCCGATGAGCAATATTTCCATCTGTTGCAATCTGGCATTCAGTTAGCATTCTCCTTGTGGATACTTGATGAACCCTCATCAGTTTGCATTGCTGCATGACACTTGGATGCCGTTCTTTTCCTAAGCTGGTCTTGGGAAGTTTATTTGTAACATTACTAGCAGGTTCTGTTACAACAGAACTTTCCTCCATTGCTTGGTCCTCTTCGGTTGACATAGCTTGAAGGCTGAATTGGTCCCCTGAAATTGGATCTCCATTGTCAATGGCTAGCTCGGCCATCCTGAACTTCAGTGAATGTGGATCCCAGGGGGTATCATTTGTTGCTATCAAATGTTGACATTCATCAAGTTCCATTCTTGTGGGCTTTCTTGTGGGGAAATATGAGATCACATTCCTCATACTCAGTTTGATAAAAACTTTCTTCGGATCATCATCCTCCAGTGGAGTTTGAATTGTAATTCCATGCTTGGATCTTGGATCAAATTGGCGAGGTGTCTCTTCAACAGAGTTGAAATTGCAGTCCCTCACTTGATTTGGGCATATCAAGCTGTTTTTCAATTTGTCCCCAAAGTACAGTGCTCGATGGAACACTATGATATATACTTGGCCTGATGTTGGATTCGTCCATGCAGTCGCACAGCTTCCAATGGGGATTTTCTTGACGGGCTTGTATTCTTCAGAAAAAGGTGCAACATCAACGTGTGTTGTGATTTGATCAGGATTCAGCAATACCATATTGCTTCCTGCTGCGGTAGTATCTGCATGTGAGTCTAACTCACAATATCCTTCTTCATTTTCCCCATCATCAAAACCTACAGGGACATTCATCTGGTATAATGACCGGCTCACCATTTTTAACAATTTGTGTTCTAGTGATAGTGTCCGGTTATTATGTCATTTCTTAGATTTTGATCCAAAACTGTCACCCGCGCCTTCATTTTCAGTTTCTTTCTTTTTGGTCTCAGCAGCCTTGAGATTTCTTTTCTTTTTAGCCTGTCTCATCTGGTAAAGCTCCTGGCGCTGTTCTTTTGACATTGTTTTATAAACACTTGTTGGGTAAGGCTTGCACTCAACTTTTCCTGTAAAAGTTCCAGTTGTCTTTTGCTTTTTGTTGCTGGTTGTGCCCATAGAATACAAACTTCTGGAACCTCTTTTACTCTTCCCTGTTGCAAGCTTTTTCAATCCAAGACGATTGGTGAATAGAATCAAACATTCATTGAAGTTGTCACGATAGTCTTTGCTCTCATCAATTGCATCTGCTTTTGCAGCATCAAGTCGCTCATCACTGATTGAATTGATAAAATCCCAGACAAATCTTCTTTCATTATGATTCTTTTCAAATCTCAGAATTGTTCCATGAAAAGCAGTCCAATTTCGCTTGTGCTTGTTCCAGTCATAACCCTTGGAATCTCCAGTGTAGTGTGAATCTTTCATATCCTGATATGTCTTATTCAGAACCATAGTGATATTGGTATCAGTGTAAGCGTGTTGCATGAGAGAAATGAAAGCGTTTCTGGCATTACCAGAATTCAGTGCAGTGTTTTGGAAATGTGCCACATATTCCCAACCGGGACCTTTTCTAGTTGCATCACACAGCAACCTCCAGACGACGTTGTTGTCCTCGTCGTACTGGTGACCTGACAGTACGCCACATCTTTCATTGTAGTCACTCCAAGTTGGATAAGTATCTGTTGTACTTTGCCCAACTGTTCCAGCCCTGGCTTCATCCGTAACTTCTTCCTTTTCTTGGGGTCTTATGACATACAAGATTGGGAATCCCTCAGAGTTGAATCTGTATCTCAGGTTTTGTCGGAAGCCTTCCTCCCATTCCCTGAATTTTGTGAGATCCTTTAGCTCGGGTGGAGTTGCCTTTTCCTGTGATTTCACACTTGATTCCATCATCTTGATTCTGAATTGCTGCAGTTCCAGGTTGTTTGGGTTTGCTTTCCAGTCGATAGCCCTTGGCTTGACTCCAATCAATGGTTGATACCGGGCCCAATTTGCCCAAGTTAGGAGCCTCGATGATAGCCTGTTACCATAGTGGATACTTTTTGGATTAGGACAGTCCGGACTGATAGATTTCAATCCGTGCATGAACGATTTAATGCTTTCCTTGTTGAGGTCTGTAATTTCACGAATATTAGACATCCCTCCCCTCATAATTTCTTCAGCTGATTCATAGTTGATACCAAAATCCATTAGGCTGCTCCTGAAAGCAAGCTGTTCTGGGTTCAGAAATCTACCATCGTTGAATCCCCTGATTTTTATCCTGGGTTGGGATGACCTTCTTCCCAGCCGTTCAGCTCTTGCGTTCTCTGCATTTTGGTCAGCATCGTTTCCTTCATCCTCATCATTTTCGCTATCCGCGTCATCTGGATTCACACCCTTTCTTTCTGCATCTCTCATTGCCCTGACTCTTTTCTTTATTTCTTGGTCGATGATTCTCTTCATGGTTGAGTTTGATTCTGGGTCCCCAAAGGCCCTTTCCATGACTTCCATGATTTTATCTTCCAAATCTTCCTTTTCTTGCATACCTCTTCCATTGTTTTCATTAGAATTCTGTGAATCGTCATCGTCTGAATCGTCATCGTCAGAATCGTCATCGTCATCCACTTCCATTTTTGTTTCTTCCATGTCGCCGTCCGCTCTAGTTCGTACCATGGTGATGAATTGTGTATTCTAATGGTCGGATGGTCACTTTGAAGAGAGTTTTCGGATTATTTGGAGTATTCGATAGATGATATTCGATGGAATATTGAATATTCAATCTATGGTGGTATGTGGTGGAAGAGTGTAAGAATCGAGGGTTGGATGTGAGAGGTGGGTGGTCAAGAGTTGGTGACTGTTGAGTGATTTGTATTGTATTTATCCGGATCGAATTTTCGTTCCGGTTTTCTTTATACTTTCTGACTATTCGGATCGGGTTTTCGTTCCGGTTATCTGTATTTGTGTGAGCTTTTGCTTTTGTTGCAAATCAAGATTGTGAGCTTTCCTATCCTTTCTTGGGATTTTGCTCATTCTGTATTTCTGTGGTGAAAGATTGAAAGATTGTTTCCTGAGAATTTAGTGTTCTCCTTTTAGTGTTCTCCTTTTCATTTTGGATCTTTCCGATCTTCGGGGATTGGTGTTCTCATATCTTTTTCGTTTTTTCGTGCAGGCAGATGCTCTTCGCAATCTGTTCCTCCCTTCTGTTTCACCACAGAATACTTCAGGCTCAATCTTCTGGCTCACATCGTTCTTGTTTTCAGTGAAAGATCAGTGTTCTCGGATTGGATATTGATTCCTTTCAGCTGATGCCAACCTGGGCGACTCTTTCATCTGAATCGTCCAGCTTCTTTTCCCTTGCTTGTTTGCTGGATCTCGTATCCCGGTGGAGCCACCACCTTGGTTCGAGTCTTCGGCCTCTTCTTTCAAGGGAGGCCGCCCTGGTGTTGGTCTATTCCAGGGCTCCACAAGCAACTGCCCCTTTTACATCCTTGGGGGTTGATGCCGGTAGCTGATCAGGCTAGTCCGGATTAGTCTTCGAGCTCAAACTGCGTTTCTTGGTGGGAAACGCCATTCGGTCCTCCACAGCTCGTAGAGTGCTGTGGGTCTGATAAACTATAAAAAGTGTGTCGTAACGAACAACAAATGCAATCAGTCTTATGACCGATTGATTTAGTGAGTAGAACAATCGATGTTACAGTTCATTCGACCTTGTCGGTGACGATCGACAGGTTAATTAATCGTCGTCAAATTACTCGTCGTATCGTGTAATTTCAAGCATACAAAACACATGTAAACCATCTTCGATTGGTCTTTCTTAGTATCGTATTACCGTGTAATTCACCGTGATATTCTCATTGGAATATCACAGTATTTGTACCTTATTACGTAGAATTAGTACTAGGTTGTACATAGATTTTAGGGCATGATGGTGTTTTAGAGTTGTTAATTCTTCGAAGAGTGAGCTGTTGGGAAAATTCCCGCTAAGAGGGAATCCACATAAAAGCACCGACGATTATTCACTCATCAGGTTAATAACCTTACGAATAAGGTTATTTCCTTCTTTATGACTTTTCGTACGATATGCCCGCAAAAGACGTATGAATACGCCTTTACACGGTGAATTCTTTTCAGTTTGACTCTCCAAATGGCAAGCATGAGGGTATTTTTGGTGCAATTCCAGGGCACAAACTAACTTATTGGATAGTAATGACTCCAAAAGTATCCGGTCCAAGCAATGAATACATTCATCATGACTCATCAAATGCATATTGGGAATAACTTTGTCACACAAAATGCCCAAAATGTTGTGGTTTGACTCTACAAATGGCAAACATGGGGGTATTTTTGGTGCAATTCCAGGGCACAAACTAACTTATTCGGTAATGACTCCCAAAGTATCTGGTCCAAGCCATGAATACATTCATCATGACTCATCCAATGCATATTGGAAACAACTTTGTCACATAGAATGCCCAAAATGTTGTGGTTTGACTCTACAAATGGCAAACACGGGGGTATTTTGGGTGCAATTCCAGGGCACAAACTAACTTATTGGGTAATGACTCAAAAAGTATCTGGTCCAAGCCATGAATACATTCATCATGACTCATCAAATGCATATTGAGAACAAATTTGTCACACAGAATGCCCAAAATGTTGTGGTTTGACTCTCCAAATGGCAATCATGGGGGTATTTTGGGTGCAATTCCAGGGCACAAACTAACTTATTGGGTAATGACTCAAAAAGTATCGGGTCCAAGCCATGAATACATTCATCATGACTCATCCAATGCATATTGGAAACAACTTTGTTACATAGAATGCCCAAAATGTTGTGGTTTGACTCTACAAATGGCAAACACGGGGGTATTTTTGGTGCAATTCCAGGGCACAAACTAACTTATTCGGTAATGACTCAAAAAGTATCTGGTCCAAGCTATGAATACATTCATCATGGCTCATCAAATGCATATTGCGAACAACTTTGTCACATAGAATGCCCAAAATCTTAAGGTTTGACTCTCCAACTGACAAACATGAGGGTATTTTTGGTGCAATTCCAGGGCACAAACTAACTTATTGGATAGTAATGACTCCAAAAGTATCCGGTCCAAGCAATGAATACATTCATCATGACTCATCAAATGCATATTGGGAATAACTTTGTCATACAAAATGCCCAAAATGTTGTGGTTTGACTCTACAAATGGCAAACATGGGGGTATTTTTGGTGCAATTCCAGGGCACAAACTAACTTATTCGGTAATGACTCCCAAAGTATCTGGTCCAAGCCATGAATACATTCATCATGACTCATCCAATGCATATTGGAAACAACTTTGTCACATAGAATGCCCAAAATGTTGTGGTTTGACTCTACAAATGGCAAACACGGGGGTATTTTGGGTGCAATTCCAGGGCACAAACTAACTTATTGGGTAATGACTCAAAAAGTATCTGGTCCAAGCCATGAATACATTCATCATGACTCATCAAATGCATATTGAGAACAAATTTGTCACACAGAATGCCCAAAATGTTGTGGTTTGACTCTCCAAATGGCAATCATGGGGGTATTTTTGGTGCAATTCTAGGGCACAAACTAACTTATTGGGTAATGACTCAAAAAGTATCGGGTCCAAGCCATGAATACATTCATCATGACTCATCAAATGCATATTGGAAACAACTTTGTTACATAGAATGCCCAAAATGTTGTGGTTTGACTCTACAAATGGCAAACACGGGGGTATTTTTGGTGCAATTCCAGGGCACAAACTAACTGATTGGGTAATGACTCAAATAGTATCGGTTCCAAGCCATGAATGCATTCATCATGACTCATCCAATGCATATTGGAAACAACTTTGTCACATAGAATGCCCAAAATCTTAAGGTTTGACTCTCCAACTGACAAACATGAGGGTATTTTTGGTGCAATTCTAGGGCACAAACTAACTTATTGGGTAATGACTCAAAAAGTATCTGGTCCAAGCAATGAATACATTCATCATGACTCATCAAATACATATTGGGAACAACTTTGTCACACAGAATGCTGTAAATGTTGTGGTTTGACTCTCGAAATGGCAAACATGAGGGTATTTTTGGTGCAATTCTAGGGCACAAACTAACTGATTGGGTAATGACTCCATAAGTATCGGGTCCAAGCCATGAATACATTTATCATGACTCATCAAATGCATATTGGGAACAACTTTGCCACTCAGAATGCCCAAAATGTTGTGGTTTGACTCTCAAAATGGCAAACATGATAAGGGTATTTTTGGTGCAATTACAGGGCACAAACAGTCTCATTTGGTAATGACTACCAAAGTTTTTGTACCAGGCCATGAATGCATATCACATGACTTACGAAATGCATGTTGGGAACAACTTTTAAATGCATATTGGGAACAACTTTGCCACACACAGTACAGACAATGATGTGGTTTGTAGATACAAATGGCACACAAGACAGTACGGTATGTTAGGTGTAGCAGTCTACGAGATTCTACATGTGACTAGAGGATTGAAATACATAACCTTAGTGTGATCAAATGTTTCCCTTCTGAAAAAATTATGGCGCGGGAGGGGTGGCTAGCACAGGTACGTGATCTACTTCTACAAATATAACAGCGCGCCCAAAACCAGACAACACACAGAAGATGTTCGGGCAAACAACATAGTACAGAACCCACGGAAAAATTCTACACACAAAACATCGTACACATACTACACGAAACACCGTACACACACACACACACACACGACACACACAACACACACAACACAAAACACCGTACACAACCCGACAAATTATTAGTACACACACAAAACCACACAAAAAGAAACACATGATTCTTGATCGACACCGTATTCAGAAAATAAAATAAAAAAATATGAATGCTATCGGAAAGACACGACGAAGAAAAAATCCGAGGGGAAGACCCTTCGAAACAACAAAACCATCCGGCCCGGTGATCATCAAAATACAGGGGACAACAACGGTAAGAAAAAAAGAGTGAAAACAAACACCGCAATTACTAACAAAGTGTGTAACAGTAATACCACAACTATGAACGCATCAAAGGGCAACAGTAAAAAAAATGGTTCCGACAACACAATTTCTACTACTACAAACACGGAAGAACAAAACACCATCAACCAGAGTAACGAACCAGCACTGACCATTACCAACACAACCACCACTACAGTAACGAACCAACAGAAAGAAGGAACAAAAACCAATGTGGTAGAGAAAACATCTAACGGAGAATGCTACAATTTAGAGGATGTTGCCGAACATGTCATGAAAAATATCCAATATGACAAATTGGCAGAATCGGGTCCAACCCATGAATGCATTCATCATGACTCATCCAATGCATATTGGAAACAACTTTGTCACATAGAATGCCCAAAATCTTAAGGTTTGACTCTACAAATGGCAAACATGGGGGTATTTTTGGTGCAATTCTAGGGCAAAAACTAACTGATTGGGTAATGACTCAAATAGTATCGGGTCCAAGCCATGAATGCATTCATCATGACTCATCCAATGCATATTGGAAACAACTATGACACATAGAATGCCCAAAATCTTAAGGTTTGACTCTCCAACTGACAAACATGAGGGTATTTTTGGTGCAATTCCAGGGCACAAACTAACTTATTGGGTAATGACTCAAAAAGTATCGGGTCCAAGCCATGAATACATTCACTGACTCCAAAAGTATCCGGTCAAAACTATGAATACATTTATCATGACTCATCAAATGCATATTGGGAACAACTTTGCCACTCAGAATGCCCAAAATGTTGTGGTTTGACTCTCAAAATGGCAAACATGATGAGGGTATTTTTGGTGCAATTACAGGGCACAAACAGTCTCATTTGGTAATGACTACCAAAGTTTTTGTACCAGGCCATGAATGCATATCACATGACTTACGAAATGCATGTTGGGAACAACTTTTAAATGCATATTGGGAACAACTTTGCCACACACAGTACAGACAATGATGTGGTTTGTAGATACAAATGGCACACAAGACAGTACGGTATGTTAGGTGCAGCAGTCTACGAGATTCTACATGTGACTAGAGGATTGAAATACATAACCTTAGTGTGATCAAATGTTTCCCTTCTGAAAAAATTATGGCGCGGGAGGGGTGGCTGGCACAGGTACGTGATCTACTGCTACAAATATAACAGCGCGCCCAAAACCAGACAACACACAGAAGATGTTCGGGCAAACAACATAGTACAGAACCCACGGAAAAATTCTACACACAAAACATCGTACACATACTACACGAAACACCGTACACACACACACACACACGACACACACAACACACACAACACAAAACACCGTACACAACCCAACAAATTATTAGTACACACACAAAACCACACAAAAAGAAACACATGATTCTTGATCGACACCGTATTCAGAAAATAAAATAAAAAAATATGAATGCTATCGGAAAGACACGACGAAGCAAAAAATCCGAGGGGAAGACCCTTCGAAACAACAAAACCATCCGGCCCGGTGATCATCAAAATACAGGGGACAACAACGGTAAGAAAAAAAGAGTGAAAACAAACACCGCAATTACTAACAAAGTGTGTAACAGTAATACCACAACTATGAACGCATCAAAGGGCAACAGTAAAAAAAATGGTTCCGACAACACAATTTCTACTACTACAAACACGGAAGAACAAAACACCATCAACCAGAGTAACGAACCAGCGCTGACCATTACCAACACAACCACCACTACAGTAACGAACCAACAGAAAGAAGGAACAAAAACCAATGTGGTAGAGAAAACATCTAACGGAGAATGCTACAATTTAGAGGATGTTGCCGAACATTTCATGAAAAAAATCCAATATGACAAATTGGCAGAGGAAGTGGCAAAACACTTACGGAAACAAGAGAGGGAACCACATATAGGGGTGGGAAAGGTAGTAATGGTACCTAAACAAATGGAGGCAACCATGCAGGGAGAGGGGAGTTACAATGCCGGCGACACAAGAGAACGAGCAGTAAGTACAATTACAGACAAATATGGACTTATAATAGACAACGATATGCTTAAGGCTTTGAGTGATATGAGTGAAAGAGTGGAGAAGCAGCTAAGGGATTACGTCAAAAAACATTGGTACCCCAACATGAAGTTCCCTATCAATGACAAGGTAACGGCGCTTGTAATAAATAAAGCTGTTGGAGAAAGTGCGGTTATGAAGCCACAAAATATTCCACTTGCGGCATTCTGTTCCTTTTACAGGAAACGAGTAGGGACAGTACTGACTGCATTGAGGCACAACTCACAAACATTAGCGAGAAAAAACTGGATAGGTAAATACAGGTGGGAGAATTGGTTGTTGAAATTAGGAATTTTGAGAATCTATTTTTGGTCCGACAACACTAACATGCTGCCCGTTGATACTTATGATACTTCCGTACAGACGATTACAGAAAAGGTCGAGTCCCTATCACATTCCCTGGTACTGTTGCAGTTATTCAAGACACAGAATATGAAAACACAGGTATTTTAAACCCTCAATACAGAACATACAAAGACGCGGAAGATGAAGATTTTTATTATTTTGTTACAAGAATCATGTCGGCAATCAATCCGACAAATTCCAATTTCAAACAACGGAAGGAGAGGCACTTGCTGAGTGATATATTTACTATAGCAGATGAAGCATTTGCATTGGCACTGATCTACAATGAGCATCATGTATGGGTGAACCAGCAGCGGCGAAAGGGTGATGCCACGATTCCGCGACAAAAAAAAATTCTGCGATTCAGACAGTGGAAGCAGAAATGGATGGATGGAGGAAGGTCGCGAGTTGTTCAGTGACTTGTGCGACAAAATTGGCGAGATGCGAAAACACCCAGAAACAGGAAGGAAATTGGAAGAAATGATGAGGGACAGATTTAGGAACGAAAGTTCGACAAATTACACCAACAATAAGCATGGCGATGCAAATATTACTAGTAGCAGCTCCACTAATTGTAGTGGACCAAAAAAGAAAAAGAAAAGAAACGTCTATATTGATCCGGCAATAACAGCATTGATGAATGAAAGTTTATCTATGGGTGAACTAATGTAGAAAATAACAGTACATACATAATACAAAACTACTACTAATCTTGAACTTAATTTTGAGAATATTAGAAATAATGGAGGATTCGTAATACGTCGCAATAGGAATAAATCAAGCATAATAGAATCTACATTTTAAAAAGGGAATATTGTAGTCAAGAAATATAATTCACAACTAGGGGAGCAGAATTGAATTGTTGTTTGGTAGATTAATATTTTGGAATTAATACTGACTCAAGATTTCTTTTTTATTCGTGAATAGAAGTAAGTGTTGTTCGTACAGAATAATAATTCGGTTCTGCTAGAGACTGAAATAAATTATTTTTATTTGAGAGTAGAGTAATGTGCATCACGCGCACAGAAATAGTGCTGAGTTTACATATACCCTTATACGATCGTCGCGAATTTCAGGGTGTCCAGAAATATTGCCGTGTTAAAATCACGCACAAAATTTGTGCGCGAGAAGTAAATTCGAACCCTGCGAAACAGTTCTCGGACGAACTCACTGGGGCTTTAAACCAGATTGGGATCCACTACACTTTGATGAGGTTTATGACGCCAATATCTACAATTTCCCTGAACTGAATGACGAAACGCCTACACTCCCAGCAGCAGCACCAGCGACAACAAGCACGGACATGCAGCAATTGACCACTCTACTCCAGCAACTGGTCGACAACAGCACCACCAATAACAACAACAACAACACCAATGCTGGCACCAACCACCAAGCTCTCGACCTTCCATGGAATCCAGCAACATTACCACCACCTGTGAAAGAGCGATATTACAGGAGATATGAATTCCTCACCAAAGATGATATGAAGGACTTCCCAATCACCTACACCGACTCATCGGGAAATGAAACAGTTGTCAGGCAAACTACTACCTACACAATCTAGGCAGTGGCAGAAATGACCAGCGCCTGATTGCCAGAAGTGGTGACTGTTTTGATCTCACCAGAGCCTCTGACAAGTCCAAGGAAGCAGCTAGAGACAAACTATTTCTCTCAGGATTTCCACAACTAAAGGATGCAACGGACCCTCAGGTTAGGAAATGGTACAGAGAAATCACCGCTCACTCACAGCAACACCATATTTATGTCCATCCATACTATCTCTTCAGGCGTGAAGCTGATCACCTCAGAGGATTCACAATTGGTGATAACTTTCCACATGATCTACCTTTGAGATATGAATTGGCCATCAATGAATGGGGAAATCTGATTTACACCGCACTCAGATGCGACAAAATCATCCCTGATTCATGTGCAAGTATGAAGGCAACCATTCAGAGCTTTGAAGGAGGACAAGGATATGAAGCGCTATACACAGTTATTTCTCAGACACATCCCAACTCAAAAAGGCCATCCAATGCCAGCAGAATGGTCCGGAATCCTCCAAACCAGAACGCAAATGAATCTCTTGAAGATGTTAATTTCCTTTTGAAACTGGCTGTTGAGCTGATTCAATCCAAAGGCAAAGAAGAGCAACAGGAGCTGTGGCTGCAGGCCGGTTGAGGTGTCGGTCTGTTTGTGGTCTAATATTTCTCTGATATCCACTACGATTGAACGCTAGTCCAATCAGATCTATTCTAACTACCGGTGGGCTCAGTCAGTTAGATCTTAGACTTGTAGTTCTACAGTGGGAAGCATGGCTACCGATGCAAGGTTTAAGGTTGAATAATCAAGTAATCTAAAAGTATAAGCGTGTCGGCTTGCTGGAGAGCAAGTTACCGCTTTAAAGCGTGCTGCCGCTAATACAGCACGCGGATGTACGTGTTGCTGCTAATACAGCACGTATTTTATACAGCAGAGAACAAATAACAAGTTCGTGAGCAGCGCTTCGAACCTCTGCTGTCTTTTCTTGAAAACAGCACACTTAACAAGAGATTGCATGTGTGAACCTCTAGTGTGTGTTCTTCTTCGATTTCTAAGTATCGAACGTCAATCGTAAGAATGACTGTTGTTTGATCACTAAGTATCGAATTTGGGTGTCAGAATGACGATTGCACCTCTGGTTCGGTCTTATTCCAATCCCACATAGAGAAAGAGGTAACCTTCGAGTCTCATTATTCCAAGCGCTAAAGGTGCATATGACTTGATCATTCGTATCTTCCACTGGTATGATCGTATCATTCCATCTGCAGTACTGTAAGTTACGTAGGAATGTACGTACGTAATTTAGAGTACTGTCGTTTTCGCGTGCGTGCAAAAGGAATTTAATATGCCCCATCTTCTCGCAAGTGATGAAGCGCAAGCATTATCTCTGTGAGAAGAACAGACAAATTCCGTAAGTACGTATGTAATGCATGTAATATGCCCCATCTTCTTACAATTGAATCCAAACGTGATACCTTGATCGTGATGGTTGATTATGGGAAAGTTTTGATCTTGAATCGAGGTAGATAAGCACATGTGAAGTTGTAGAAATCGATTGATTGTAGATCGGGTATCACAATCGGAATCAAACCTGTGATGGTTGGTTGATCGTAAATACCTATCTTGGGAGGAATCGTAGGAGTCGATTCATAGATATCAACTTGGAACAAATTGTATACGTAAAGGTAGAATCGGTACCAATCGTAATCGAATCCTGAATCGAAGAAGTAAATCAGAGAATGCGACTGATCAACTGCAATCGTAACCTAAAAGAGTAGAAATCGATTGGTACAGTATGATCGTAGACATCGATCACAATCGGATGGAAATGATTGATTGATCGTAGACATCGATCACAATCCGATGGAGATGATTGATTGATCGATCGAATTGCAGGAATCGTAGTAGCAAATTGGTATTCTTCTTACTCGGGAGGGAGGAAGGAACCATATTCTTCTTACTCGGGAGGGAGGAAGGAACCATATCAAAACAATTCGTAGGAGATCGATTTGTAGATACAACCATAATTGATTCGTAAATATCAATCTAGGGATGATTCATATGAATTGGTTCGTAGATACGGTACCAACTTGGAGAATCAAATCAGAGAATTGATTTGTATAAATCGAGAGATATGTTTAAGGCAGAACGGGGACGTAGAATCATTTTTGACTGATCAACAAGGCGTAGCGATCGATTGATCGCATCGTAGAAATTGATTGGTCAAATGCAATCGAATCGTGGAAGCAAATCATATAAATCGATCGTGGTAAATTGGATGCTTGGGTATGTATCACCTTGAAAATGTATGATGCAAGTGAATTATGAACATAGTTGATTGGTCGAATACAGGTACAATCTAAGGAATCGTAGAAATCGATTGATCGTAGATTCTCATCGTAGATTGGTCATGAATCAAAATCGCTAAGATCATATTGTGATCAAAGCGTTGTACGTGATCATAGATCAAATGGTGCCCCATGATTGGAATAGGTAGGAGATCAAATCGTAGATTGGATCTGTCAGGTGACGGCGTCATAGAGCCAATTGGCAATCAAGAGAGTAGCATGTAATTGATACAGCTTGATCTTGATAGCATCGCGATGCCGTTTGGTGATACAGACAGTAGGCAAATCGCAGGTCATAAAATGTGCTTCATAAAGAGGCTTCCAAGTGGGATAAGCAGATGGTTTCCAAACTGGACAGAAGGATGCCCCATAAAGAGGCTGCATAACTGAGGTTGAAACGACACTATCTTTAGAAGATGCCCCAGATGGTGGAAGTTGCAAAGAAGGAATGCAAGAAGGTTGGGTAGCAGAACGGGCACGATGAAATACCACTGTTTCAGACTGAGGGTAAAACGTCCAAGGAGAGTTGGCAGGAGATATAGAGGAAGTTCGAGCGCGAGTGGAATGTGGCTTGCGTTTGCGTTGAGAGGAAACATCTCCAGTAGGAATGTCTGCAGGAACAATACTACGAGGGGAGGAATAGGCGATTCGGCTGAAGCGTACTGAATCAGTGCTTGGTGAATACTTCCAGGTGTATGAATAAGTCCCGGTGGAGGTGGAATCAGCAGTTGATCCAGTATGGGAACTGCCAGGGAGTCCTGTAGGGGGCTCAGGATTGTCAACAGTGGGCTGAGCAGGCGTTTTGTAAGCAGCAGGAGGAGGGCTGTTATTTACAGCGGGAGTGCTACTGGGGGAATGAACAGGCGGAAAGGTGGTCTCGGCCCTTGGTTTTCTGATCCATGATTCATATTTGAGCTGGTCTATCGGTTTTATCGATCGACCTGGTCCATCTGGTGGTATGGCGTGAGTGGTCACTACTACCCTGTTGGCCGTGGAGTCTCTGTTGGCTTTGACGATTCCACGCCAGTATTTCCTAAAGGCTTCCTTGGTGTAATGGTCACGTTCTTCCCAGTCTAGACCCTGTTCAGTGAGTCGTCGACCAAAATCAACGAATCGCTGTAACCTTATCTGTACATGCCGAGTTAGTGGTACTCGTGCACCCCCTTCCTGATATGTGAGAGCATCGATGTCGTCTTCTATAAATAGGAAATCTGACCATGTCCTATACTGGCGAGCGATGAGCGCCTCACACAAGGTGCAGTGGGATTCCTTTGGGACATCGAAGGAGTCGTGTAGGAAGGTGGCTAGCGCTGGATCAAACGATGGGAATAGTGATGCGAGATCCGGGGTATTCATGGTGAATGAGCGGAGTGATGCGATTTGCGCAACGAATATGGTTATCGTGTGTATGACAAGTGACGCGTGCAACGAAAGGGGGTCTCGTGTTTATGACAGGTGCCGTGGATTTCTTGTAGGTAATCGGATCAGAGAACTATCGATCGTCGTCCTTAGTCGAGTCGATCCAGGATCTGTAGTCGGATTGCTTTGTCAATACTGAAAGATAGAGGACTAGAATGGAGTCAGCGTGCTGTCGTTGATTGAGAGAAGAAAATTTCGCTTTCAAAAAGGGTCGTGTAGGAGGCCCACTGATCTGGAAGAATAGAAGTAACGGATACAGGAACGCGTAGAGGCCTTCTATTCGTGGGGTTAAGCAGTGGGTATGGGGAAACTTTTGTCGTGCGGGGATTCTCTTACGGGGATTCGACAGGCCGTTGAGATGTCGAAGCGGCGGAAAAGAATCGTTACAAACGCCGTAATTTTCTCGTATCAAGGAAGTTGGATGTCTCTATCAATATTGGGAGATGGATGACAGGACTGGTATCAGCGTGCTCGCAATATTGAGGGGAAGCCGTTTTCGATGAGGTATGGCTTGCCGGTGACGCGGAGAGGCAACGAAAATCCGTTTCCTGCGTTTGTTGCTGTAGACCAAGAACGCCGTAGTCTTCTTCCGGTGAGAAAATTGGATATCTCTGTCAGTATTGGGAGAGAGAGGGCCAGAATGGGACCAGCGTGTCCGCAATAGCGAGGAGAAGTCGTTCCCGATGAATTACGACGTGCAGGCGGTGTGGTAATTTGGTTTCGTTTTCGGTTTCGTTTTCGCTGTCAGTTGTTGTTGTTGACAAACACCGTAGGTTCCTTGCATCTAGAAAATTGGATATCTTTCTGAGACCTTGGACGTTGGAGATCCAAGTGGTATCAAATTGTCCGTGAAAGCAAGAATATTCCGTTTTCGACCTCAGGTGTTTTAGGAATGGCGGGATTCAACGTGGAGCAAGGAAAATTTTCGCAGTCGTTGTTTCGTTTCGCAACAAAAAACGATTAGTCAGATGTCGTCGTTGATTTTGGTAATTCCGGAATACTGGAGACGAGGAATTGCCTCTATCTCAATCAATAGGGAGACTTGATGTGACAAAGAGATGATCGTTGATGGCGTGCCGTCTTTTCGTCTTCGTCTGTTTTCGTCTTCTTTTTCGTTGCGTCTTTGGTTGGTGTTGGTGTTGGTTGTCTTCGCAATTATTGCGTATGGGTTAAGGCAATTATCGATGGATATTTGCAGTCGGTGTTTATTGGTTTGTGGTGCGTAGCACTATCAAATGGGCGTCGATGTGTCCTTGACAAGATGGTGTCACAAGGAGTGCAGGCGCGGAAATATATAATCCAAGGTACTCGCAATGTGGTACTTGGATGGAGGGATTGTTATTGGCGTGTCCAATGCAATGGGCTTCTATTGAAGACAAACGGCTTGTTCGTTTGGTCTTTGTTATGCTGTAATCGGATCAGAGAACTATCAATCGTCGTCCGTAGTCGAGTCAATTGATGATCTGCTGTCGGATTGTCGTCGGCGTCGAGTGCTTCTACTGTCGTCTTCTTTTGCAAGCTTCAACAAGCTTGCGACTGTTAATCTGTTAATTTCCTTTTGAAACTGGCTGTTGAGCTGATTCAATCCAAAGGCAAAGAAGAGCAACAGGAGCTGTGGCTGCAGGCCGGTTGAGGTGTCGGTCTGTTTGTGGTCTAATATTTCTCTGATATCCACTACGATTGAACGCTAGTCCAATCAGATCTATTCTAACTACCGGTGGGCTCAGTCAGTTAGATCTTAGACTTGTAGTTCTACAGTGGGAAGCATGGCTACCGATGCAAGGTTTAAGGTTGAATAATCAAGTAATCTAAAAGTATAAGCGTGTTGGCTTGCTGGAGAGCAAGTTACCGCTTTAAAGCGTGCTGCCGCTAATACAGCACGCGGATGTACGTGTTGCTGCTAATACAGCACGTATTTTATACAGCAGAGAACAAATAACAAGTTCGTGAGCAGCGCTTCGAACCTCTGCTGTCTTTTCTTGAAAACAGCACACTTAACAAGAGATTGCATGTGTGAACCTCTAGTGTGTGTTCTTCTTCGATTTCTAAGTATCGAACGTCAATCGTAAGAATGACTGTTGTTTGATCACTAAGTATCGAATTTGGGTGTCAGAATGACGATTGCACCTCTGGTTCGGTCTTATTCCAATCCCACATAGAGAAAGAGGTAACCTTCGAGTCTCATTATTCCAAGCGCTAAAGGTGCATATGACTTGATCGTTCGTATCTTCCACTGGTATGATCGTATCATTCCATCTGCAGTACTGTAAGTTACGTAGGAATGTACGTACGTAATTTAGAGTACTGTCGTTTTCGCGTGCGTGCAAAAGGAATTTAATAGAAGAATACTACTTCCGGTACAAGGATTACTTGAGACTTAGAGTGTTCCTCCAAAACCAACCTGGCACTATCAGTCCGACAGAAGAAGTCAGCAACCTTATTGCAGGAACCACCCTCTCAGAAGAGCTCTTCAAAAAGACAGAAGATGAACGCGACTCTGATGACCAATTCAAACGGGACAAATACAAGGCAGGTAGGCTTCTACAAACCCTCCAAACCTATGAGCAAGAGATCAAGGCTGAACAAAAGTACAAGAGGAACACCTCCAAACCAATCCAGCCCAAGCAATTGCCTGTCTCAGGTACCAGACCAGGTCCCCGTCGGAATGATAGGTTTCAAAAGCGCGCTAGCAACAGTACTGTTAGAACACCTTCTACTTTGACTTCCCACTCAATCAGCCTGATTGAATCACTTGGGTACCCGGAGATGAATGAAGAATCTGACAATCCCTTCCTCCACTATTAAATTCCTTTCGTACGTATGTAGAGGGAACCACAGGCCGGTACTTGAACTTACGTAGATTTCTACGTAATTTACAGTACTACAGCTGGAGTGGTATGATAATAACGACCAAGTCATATGCACCTATATAAGCAAGATTGAAGAATCTCTGTAAGCAGGATCGAGTCATACACACCTCTGTAAGCAGGATTGGAATATTCTTCTATCTAAGGCCGAATGACTGGGAAGGCCCATACTTTCTGTAAACAGGATTGGAATATTCTTCTCGAAGACCGAATGACCGGGAAGGCCCATTTCCTTTCTGTTTTCACGACCAAAGTTCGATACTTAAGATCGGAAGCAAGGTTCTTTCACGATCAAAGTTCGATACTTAAGATCGGAAGCAAGGTTCTTTTGTTTTCATGACCAAAACAAGGTGAATTGCCTGGTTCCGGTATAGCCGTTTGATACCTCCAATCATGTGTTTCGATATTCAAGGAGGTCCGAAGAAGCTTCCCGTAACAGCTGCTTCAGTGATCACGATTAGAAGAAAGCTTCTCATGATAGCACGCGATTCTACAGTGCTGTACGATTAGAAGGAAGCTTCTCATGATAGCAGTGATTCTACAGTGCCGTATGATTAGCGGTGTACTGTATTCATCACTGCACTAAAAGAGATATCATGCTCTCCAGCAAGATTACTCTCTTAGCTCATACTTTTAACATTCAACTGATTTATATCCCAAAATTCACACTAGTTGCTACCAACTACTTGTAATCTACATACTAAGGTCTGTCTCGCTGCAATCTGAATAAGTCACAGCAAGAGGAGATCTGGCGTTTCCCTAGTCTCGCCTGTAGTCCGATTATCCGTTGCCGAAAGTATCCAAACACAATTGTCACGCGTAGAGTACAATCGTTTGTCTACTAACACACTAACGCAGCGTTGCTGTTCTTCAGAAGCCTTTGAATCAGACTCTCAACGAATCGGATTCAGAAGGAAAATAATAGATTAACAGTCGCAAGCTCTCAGGCAGCTTGCATAACAATCAGAACAGTCAACGACAATCCGACAGCAGATCATCGAACGCTCGACTACGGCTGACAATCGATAGTTCTCTGATCCGATTACACACAAGAAAGACGCCAACCGGACACGCCGAAGTCTTTATTAGAAGCCCATTGCATTGGACACACCAATAGCAATATCTCCATCCAAGAACAACGTACCCCGGATTATATATGTTCCGCGTCTACACTCCTCGTGACACCAACTTTGTCCGGGACCCGTCGACGCCCACCAAATTGATTGTGCTAAGCACCATAAACCACCGACTGCAATTGTTCCATCAATAATTGCCTTATCAGAACCACTCGTACGATGCTTACCATTTGATTCTAAAATCAATCACCAAATCTACGATTGCTTATTCGCCGACGACATCACATCTTCACCGGTCCGTCGTATTCCATCGAAATCGCCGACGCTATTTATTATCAACGCCGTCTCCAACAACGACGGCAACGGCATCGACAATAACCAAATCTTACGATCGATTCTTTGCTGCCGACGCCAACGCTAACGCCGACGCTATTTATTATCAACGACGTCGCCACCAACGACGACGATCCGATTATCGAATTTTCATCGGTTTTCGAAGTAATCGAATATACCTCCGCCAACAACAACGACAACACAGACAATACTCAATCCAACGAATTTTCGTCGCTTTGTCACTTCACTATGTCCATTTACGGCCCTGATCTCAGATTACTGTTTCCATCATTTGATTTGAAACTTGCAGAAATCCTAAATGCAACACTGAATGTTCCTCAAGAAGCATGCAACCACATTTGTGAAGTCCTCATTATAGCAGGAGCAACCACCTGGAACCATTTCATTTGTGACATTTATGAATATGCCTATATTGTTGATGAAAATGGCTCTGAACTAAAATACCAAGCTCAGACCGACCCCCGTTCTACCAGTACAAAAGATCAACACACATTAACTTCATTTGTTGATTTTATAAATGATATCATGCTCCAACCTGGCTGTTACTGGTATGACCACAATCAGTACACTCGGGATGCTTTCCTTGCCTTTTGTAATGCGCGCAACCAGCACCCTGAACTGACTGTTGTTCCAACCAAGGCTAATGCTGCTATTCTGGCGTCACAACCCAGCATACAAGCTAAACCTTGCCTGACAAAACCAGTCCTATCACAGGCATCCTCTACGACAACAACACCTGTTTCTACGACGATTCCAGGACCGGCATCATCTTCGGTATCTGCTTTCGTAACACCTCAAGCATCTGCTTCCTTTCCATCTCAAGCACCTAATCCTGCTTGCGAAACGCCTGTCATTCCTACTACTACCCAGAATGGGAACCCTCTTGATACCCACCGGTTAGCTCCCAATACTGATCTCCCTGCTTCCACACGTACTCCGACCTACACTTGGACTTACTTCCCTAGCACTGAATCAGTCCGTTTTCGTAGAGCTGTCTCTTCAACCATTCCTACTGTCCACCCGGACACTCCACCTGGTGATGCCTCTCATACTACTCCAAAGCGTCACTCCCCACGTCCTTATCCTAAGCCTTCATCTAATACAGCATGGACGTTTCATCCTAAATCTGCTACTGTGACATTCTACCGGTCACCCAAGAAATTTTCTTCCCACAAGCCTGGTACTTGCATTCCTTTGTTGCAACTTCCACCATCTAAGTCATGTACTAAGAATAGAGTCGTTCCAAGCTCAGGCACTGCCATCGTTCCAAGTTCAGGTCAAGCCTATCCACAGCATGCCGCTGCATCTTCTTGCCCAGATTGGAAGCCTAATTATGGGGCACATTCTTTGTTATACAACTCGCCTGCTGTGTGCATCACCAAACGCCATCGTGATGCTATCAAGCTCACGCTGTATCACCTACATAATACTCTCTTGGTTGCTAATTGGGCTTACGACGACATTGTTTGATGTGCTGGGCGTGTTTGGATTTCTCCGACTCGATCGATTCCCTACGGATCCTACGAAATTGATCCCTTCCAAGTTGGTAACTACAAAACGATTCCATTTCTACCATCATTCCAAGATACTGATCTACGATCATTCAATCGTTTCTATCCACCACGACAGATACTTGCCATATCGTCTTTCCGACTATCTTGCAGGGGCATTTTCTTCTGTACAAGACAGCCATCATGACTATTTGCAATTCTGAGTTGGTATCTACGAATCGATTTACACGCCACAATCCATGATTTCCTACAAATTCTAGAAATCACGCGGTTAAGGACATACAGACGGACTAAATCAGTCACTCGTGGTAGCCGCCAAAAACAAATAATTGTTTATACGATTCATCTCAACGCATATACGACCCGTAAAGGGGGACCGACAGAGGTGCAGTTCGGTCCGGGTAGAACTTAATCATTATGCTCACAATTTTAGAATCTAATCAATATTACTGCAATCTTCCTACTGTAATCTAACGACACGGAGTAGGAATCAAAGTTTATCAGACCCAGACTCTAACCACATAAGGAGTGTCCACACGACAATGGTCGAAGAGAGAAAGATTACCGACTGATCACCGGCTAATCAAAGACCCCTGAAGGCTATGTCCATGTTTGAGCACTTAGACGGGTAATGGCACTAGTGCAGCCGGGCATGAGCTAATACCTCTTGCTTCCCTCAAACGACATAATGGCCATAGGGGAACAAACAAATGCCATCAGTACAACACCTCGAACTCCGGGGGGGGGCAGAACAACCGCAGTCTCTACATTCAAACGTAAACGTGTCCCAATTCAAACAATGGAAGAGATCCACACGGGGTCTCGAAATGACACGATAAAGACGAGTAAGAAGACCCCAACAACAACAACAACAACAACAGTAACACCAACAGTTAGGAGCTTAAAGCTCACAGATAGCAGTAGGTGCGAGTACAGTTAGGAGGGATAGATTCCTCTATACGAGTCAATATGATACTCACATGAGGTGGGACAGCGTACAGACGTGTACACTAAGCTGTTCTGAGCCTACGAACTATACGGAGATGGCAGTTGAATTATTCTACAATAATTTCAACTCCCGCTGAATAGGGGGACCCGATGGACTTGTAACCGTAAAATAACGGGAAAACAAATCAACGGTCCCAATCCCTGTGAAAATAATTCAACGGCCCCAGAATCCCACGGGAACATGCAGCGGGCCGGATCTAACGGTCAATATATTCCCGCACGAGTAAACTCAACGGCCATGATTCGAAACCGGAACCCGAACAGTTTGCTTAAGTAAGGGGCAACGGGGTGATTTTCATTCGGAATAGAAACGTTTGCAAATTCCACAGGGAGAAATATCCACTACTAGCGATATCGCGAGGGAAGTGATTGCTTGTGAAATACAGAATCCCCTCAGAAAATCATTCATATATCACTTACAGATCAAGTAAACAGCTATTCCGGACCAAATACCAACCATGGTGAGAGGAAGAACAGCCCGACAGAACCAACGCAACGACAACGCGGCCGCTAATCCAGCGGCTGCAGCAGCTAACGCAGTAGTTGGTGAACCTGCTAACAATGGACCAGCCATTCCTGCCAATCTTGGCTTTACAGCAGCGCAAATGGAATTCATTAGGACCATGATGGATACCAACCGGGCCCCGTCGCTCACACAAGAGGTCCAAGACGCAATCGAACGCGCTAATCAACTTGAGGGAATCCCTGCGTACGCAGGGGAAAGGACTCTAACCCCAACAGAGGTAGTCTTCAGAGAAATCTTGGAATCCTTTGGGTTGAACCGGATCACCGCAGATGAGCTCTTCCGGACCGGCCACAGCAGTACCGACTCCCTGCGGGACATGGACGACTCTGCTATCAAATCCCTGGTGAATGGTGTCAACAAGACCAAACACAACTACTGCCCGGACCCAAAGCAAGTGTATGTGGGGAGGGTTTTTGGGGATCGACTCAAGTTGTTTGTGGCGTGGATTGATTTTCAGCCCCTCATTGGAGCCACAGCTACCCCAGTTGACTGGGTAGCTGATCCGGATGCTGAATCCAAGACTCGGGAGCGCCTCAAGTCTCTCAAGGAGGATGACAGCAACACGGCGGCCGGGGACCTGACTCTCCCAGAACCACTCACTGCAATGTCGAAATTCAAGGAATTCGATGAACGGTTTAGGGAGTACCTTAGACACAAAAGGGGTGTCACCAAAACATCTCTACTATACACAATTCGAAAGGAATCGATGGTCGGTGATGCTGAGAGAGGGGGGACCGTTGGGTCTGCTCCAACAGATACATATGCCAACTGGAACGAATATACTATACTTTGCACCGTTCATTCAGGGTCCCACTGGACAAAAGACAACAATACACTATGGGGAATCCTCTTCAAATTGGTGGGAGCGGGTCCCGGTTGGTCCTACATCCAAGGACTTGGAACGGACGGGGATGGGAGGAAGGCATATTTCACCCTCTATTCTCAGGCATATGAATCAACGAACGTAAGACTTCTCATAGAAGAAAAGAGGGCCTTCCTACAGAGCTCCACCTACTCCGGGGACACCAACAACTACAGCTTTGACAAGCACAAGAGGCGTTGGTACGATGCAAAGGAGTTCCTATTGCGACATAAGGCCTTCCCACCAGAAGATCAGTTTGTTACTGACTTCTGTCACTCTATCTCGGATCCAAGACTCGAGATGGCGGTGCAATTGGTCCTAAATGAAGCAGGCGGCATGTATGACAGCTTTGACAAGGCTTCCGCCCACTTCACTCAAACGCTTGGTATCAAGAAGTTACAAACCAGCCGCAAAGGCAATCGCAGAAATATCTCCTCTTTCAAAGGAAAAGGCGGCAACAAACGCAACAACGATAGCAACTTCTCCTCCAACAAGAGACACGGCAACGGCAACAAGAAACAGAAAACTTCAGGTACATACGACGGACCTCTGGAGGGAAAGATCTATCCGAAGGAAATCTGGGTCACTATGTCTGCTGCCCAGAAGAACCAAGTCCGGTCCCTACGACCAGCTTTCAACTCCAATTCGAAGTCTGCACAAGTTTCTCTTGTTGAAGCCAAAGGGGACAACACTACAGCAAAAGGGTCGGCCGGCGATCAGTTCGGTAGCCATACTCACAAGAAGAAGAACCAGCAAGACTGATTTGCCGGCCGGGGCCTGTCGATTGTATCCCGGGTAGGCCGGCCGATAGTCCATATCAAGAGTTTTGGCACACCGTCTCAAGGTAACGGTCGATGCGAGTTGGACAGCCACGCTGATACAACAGCCGCGGGATCAAATATGGTATTACTGGATTCATTGGATTCTATCTTGACATATGTGGACGTTGCACCATTCTCAGATACATACTCACCGCTTAAGAATGTCCCTATTGCCCGTTGCGCCACAGCTTGGACTGACCCAACCGATGGGATTACTTACATCTTGGTCTTTGGGCAGGCTTTGTTCTTTGGCACCAAGTTGCAACACAGCTTGGTATGTCCCAATCAAGTCCGGGACTGCAACTTCAACAAGGTTGAGGACACCCCAAGGCGATACGACTCCAATTCTACACACGGGATTACATTTCAATCGGACGACACTGAACTCTTCATCCCTCTCCACGTTGAAGGAGTCATATCCTATTTTGATTCCCGGAAGCCTACAAAGAAGGAACTGGCAAACTGTGAACACATACTGGCTACAGATACCCACACCTGGGACCCCTATTCCTCTCACTTCGCAGAGGAGGAAGAAGCCACCAATGCTTCTTTCCCGCGGGTTGTTGCTACTCTTTCAGGTTGCCTGCCGGCTTGTGGGACTCCAGTCAAATATTCATCCACGATTCATCCAGAACCACTTGGCATAGGGTACGACACGAACCGGCTACTTCATTTGGCTTCTGTCTGTACTAATAGAGTTCCTTCCCAACGCACCGGATATACCCCAACGGACGTCTCCACCCGATTCATTTCAGCCCTTGCTGGAACCAACGGGGAGGACCAAGAAAACCTTCGAAATTCAGCAAATTCTACGATTTCTGATGTTTCCACCAAGCCTTCATTATCTGAAGCTGAGCTTGCCATTCAACAAGAAGCCAAGGCTCGAACCAAGGAGAGGAAGCTACTAAGGCGCCAACAAGATGTCCTAGACCAAGAAATGTCGCTTGACAAGAAGTCTTTCATACGACGGGGACAATGGGGACCTCCAATAAGGATACCCGACAAGGTTGACAGGTATGATGCCAAGGCCATTGCTAAGATGTGGAATATCAGTGAGAAGCGGGCCAAGGCTACTATTGAAGTCACTACCCAAGATGGCATTCGACAACTGTCCCAGCCTATTACAAAGAGACTGAAGACACAGAAGTGGAGGAATAGGAGGATGCTCAAGGGCCGATGGTATGCCGACACTATGAAGTTCAAGGTTCCCAGTATCATTCGAAATGATACAGCAGCCCAGATTTTTGCGAATGGAAAGGGCTATGTGGCCTTCTATCCTGTCAGGGGAGAGGTCCGATGTCATGATGGCTTATCTTGCTTTATAAATGAAGTGGGAATCCCAGAACACCTTGTTACAGATGGGGCAAAGGCCCAGGGGAGTCATGAGACACACAACACCGGTTGGAATAAGCTCCGGTCGGAGTATCGCATTCGACAAACATACATACAGCCTCACTGCTCTTGGCAGAATACAGCTGAACACAGTGCCGGGGACCTAAGAAGGGCAATCCGTTGGATGACTTCTAAGAAGGGCAGTCCCAGGAGGTGTTGGGCCTTCTGTGGAATGTTAGCGGCCGGCCGGATGAACCTCATGGCATCAAGTGATCCTTCCTCAATGGGGAGGACTAACTTCGAACTGGTGCATGGGTATACCCCAGATATCACCCTGTATATGATCCACGACTGGTACGACTTTATTTGGTGGTATGACTTAAATGGGAAAACAAATAGGCTTGGCCGGTGGCTGGGCCCATGTGGAGACACTTTTGGTGGTGGAGATTGTCACTATGTCTTATTCAAGACTGGGAAGGTTCACATAACAAACAGCACCCGGGCTATATCTGAGGAAGAATGGAGACATCCAGATATTCTATCACAGTTGGAAGCACACAACAAAGAGATCAACGCAAAAATAGGTGACGAGGTTAAACCTTCCGATACTTATCTTGAAAACGAACTTGGCGAACCACCTCTGGGCCTATTTGATGGCAAATATGAGGGGGAGAATGAAGTGCTCATGGCAGAAGCTGAGGCTTCTTCCCCGGATGTCGATGACCTATCTGATAAAGACCTTGATGAGTATCTTGGGACTGAAGTATTACTGCAGATAGGGGACCAACATATCCGGGGGTTAGTCAAGAGCCGTTGCAGGGATAAGGATGGTGTGCTGATTGGCGAGAAGAACAACAATCCACTCTTAGACACGAGGTCTTACGAGGTCGCCATGCCGGATGGATCTATTGAAATCTATACAGCCAATACACTTTCAGAGAGTATCTATTCTTCCGTTGACGACGAAGGGCGCATGTATTGCCTGATGGATGAGATTATCGATTCTGAGAGGGATTCAGATGCCTTAACTGTCGAACAGGCCACTTATACAACAAAGTCCGGACAAACTAGAACAAAGCCAACAACCAAAGGATGGAGGTTTCTTGTTAGATGGAAGGATGGCACTACATCCTGGGCAAAGTTAAGCGATATGAAGGAGAGCTTCCCGGTTGAAACAGCAATATACGCCCGTGAAGAAGGCGTCATAAATGAGCCAGCGTTTAAGTGGTGGGCTTACAAAGTACTTCGGAAAAAGGACCGGATCTTATCTGGCGCTAAAACCAAATACTGGACCAAGTCTCATAAGTACGGGGTCCGGCTCCCTAAGTCTATTTCAGAAGCAAAAGCCATTGATAGGGAAACGGGGACCGATCATTGGGCTCGGGCTATTGCAAAAGAAATGAGGAACAGCTCTATTGCTTTCGAATTCAATGAGGAAGACAAAATACCGGTGGGGCATACTAAAATAACCATGCACATGGTCTTTGACGTCAAGATCGACTTAACACGGAAGGCCCGGTTAGTTGGAGACGGTCACAAAGTCCCAGAAATCTCCAAGGAATATACATATTCCAGTGTACCCAGTAGGGATTCGGTTCGATTGTTCTTTCTAGTGGCAGCACTCAACAACCTCGATGTACTCAGCGCGGATATACAGAACGCTTACTTAACGGCACCCATCAAGGAGAAGTACTTCACAATAGCAACAGAGGCCCAAGGGTTCGCGTCGGAACTATGTGGAAGGCCCTGCAAGATTGTAAGGGCTTTATATGGACTCCCGGTTGCTGGGGCATCTTTTCGATCGCACTTGGCTAGTCACTTAAGAGAGCTTGGTTATGTATCTTGCAAAGCAGATCCTGACGTGCATCTCCGATCTGCATTCAAACCAGATGGCTCAGCTTACTACGAGTACTGTGTGGCTTATGTCGATGATATCCTTGTATGTGGAATGGACCCAAAGTTCCAGATGGATGCGATAGAAAGGCAGTTCAAGTTGAAGAATGGAACAGTTGAAGAACCTTCTTTCTACTTGGGCGCTGATATAGGAAAGACCTACATAGACGGTAACCCGTACTGGTCCATGGCTTCATCTAAATATACTGCGAAGGCCATCAAATCAGTTGAAGAAGAACTACTAACTGGAAGGTACGCGTTTAAGGTACTACCCAAGACAGCAAGGTCACCATTGAGCTCTGAATATAGGCCTGAGATAGACGCGTCACCAGAACTTGATCCGGAGAAACAAAACTACTATCAAGGTTTAGTTGGGATACTCCGGTGGATATGTGAACTCGGTCGATTGGATATAATTATGCCCGTATCACTTATGTCTCGATATCTCGCGCAAGCCAGGGAAGGTCATCTCAACCAGTTGTTCCATTTGTTTGCATACTTGAAGAATTATAGCAAGTCTAAGTTGGTGTTTGATGCATCTATGCCTGATGTAGATGAGTCAAATTTTCAGTCGTGCGACTGGAGTGAATTCTATCCAGAGGCCAAAGAGCTATTGCCTCCAGATATGCCTGAACCAAAAGGAAAGGCAGTTATTACCACATGTTTTGTGGATGCGGATCATGCGGGTTGCAAGGCTACCAGGAGATCCCATACAGGAGTCATTATTTTTGTTAACAGAGCACCTATTTTGTGGTTCTCCAAGAGGCAAACAACTGTTGAAACATCTACATTTGGCTCGGAAATAGTCGCGCTTAGGATAGCAATCGAGATGGTAGAGGGGCTAAGATATAAGCTACGGATGATGGGTGTACCTATAGAAGGACCTACCAATATCTACTGTGACAATGAGTCGGTCGTGAAGAACACTACACGACCAGAAAGCCCTTGTAAGAAGAAGCATAATAGTGTTGCTTATCATAAGGCAAGGGAGTGCATAGCAGCAGGAACTATCCGGATTGCAAAGGAGCCAGGCGAGTCGAATATCGCGGACTTACTCACAAAATTAATGAGTGGATCCAGGCTAATTGAACTAGCAATGAGGTGTATGTGGCGAGATGGGGTTGATGAAAAAATGAGACCCGCGGGATAGGTATCTTCTACTAGTATCACGTTACTACCACGAAGACACGGGGACTCTAGAAATCACGCGGTTAAGGACATACAGACGGACTAAATCAGTCACTCGTGGTAGCCGCCAAAAACAAATAATTGTTTATACGATTCATCTCAACGCATATACGACCCGTAAAGGGGGACCGACAGAGGTGCAGTTCGGTCCGGGTAGAACTTAATCATTATGCTCACAATTTTAGAATCTAATCAATATTACTGCAATCTTCCTACTGTAATCTAACGACACGGAGTAGGAATCAAAAAATGTTCCACATTTTGAACCACGGACATCACAATCTTTCCTACAAATGTTCCACATTTTGAACCACGGACATCACAATCTCCGATTAAGATTCCTCGCTCAAGCTTCGATTACGAATGTATTTGATCAATCGCATTCTCGATTCGATTTTACGATTTGATCTAGTATACTCACGATACTCAATCAATTAGATTCTACGATTGTATTTCAAGTTGGTACCTACGGATCGATTTCATATATGACCACGCATCGATTCATTTGTATCAATCCACCTACGATCAAAATCTACGATTTGTACTTGATCCATGAATTTGTCTGCAATCAATTCTACGATTGAATCCTATTGATACGATTCAATTCGAATCAATTCTCCAAATTATCGGTGCATGGGGCATTCTTATCCTTGGTTTTCTTCCTATGATAAAGTCTTCTGAATCTTCCTTTTTCCCGCGTAAGAAAATGGGGCATATTGCATGCTTCTATTAGATTCCCCGATCAAGCTTCGCTTACGGTTGTATTTGATCAATCGCATCCTACGCTTCGATTCTACGACTGGATTCTCTGTTCCAAGTATCCAACGATTTGATCATATTCTACGATGTGATCCAATCTACGACTGATCCAAGCCTACGACTGATCCAAGCCTACATTCTACGATTTGATCCAATCTAAGATTGCTCCAAAATCTACGATCAATCCACTAAGATTGATTCACTATGATCCAAATCAGACGATTGATCCACAATCTACAAGACAACCATTATGACTATTTCCATACCAAGCTTGACATCTACAAATCGATCCTCCATCCCATCGATTATATGGTTCATTCCATGTTGATATCCGTGATCGATTGCTTTCTACAATTTGATTGAATTTGATCCATTGCTCACTACGAATCCAATATACGGTGATTCAGAATCTACGATTGTGCATCCTACGGTTGTGCTTGATCTATGAATTTGCCTGCAATCAATTCTACGATTGAATCCTTTTGCTACGATTCAATTCACGATCGATCTTCTTTCCGAAGTATGTGATACACTTGATCACGTGCAAGAAGATGGGGCATATTAAATTGCTTCCACATACGTACTCACGAAATTTACTTGTTCTTCTTTTCGAGCTATGTGACACACTTGATCACGTTCAAGAAGATGGGGCATATTAAATTCCTTTTGTACGTATGTAGAGGGAACCACAGGCCGGTACTTGAACTTACGTAGATTTCTACGTAATTTACAGTACTACAGCTGGAGTGGTACGATAATAACGACCGAGTCATATGCACCTATATAAGCAAGATTGAAGAATCTCTGTAAGCAGGATCGAGTCATACGCACCTCTGTAAGCAGGATTGGAATATTCTTCTATCTAAGGCCGAATGACTGGGAAGGCCCATACTTTCTGTAAACAGGATTGGAATATTCTTCTCGAAGACCAAATGACCGGGAAGGCCCATTTCCTTTCTGTTTTCACGACCAAAGTTCGATACTTAAGATCGGAAGCAAGGTTCTTTCACGATCAAAGTTCGATACTTAAGATCGGAAGCAAGGTTCTTTTGTTTTCATGACCAAAACAAGGTGAATTGCCTGGTTCCGGTATAGCCGTTTGATACCTCCAATCATGTGTTTCGATATTCAAGGAGGTTCGAAGAAGCTTCCCGTAACAGCTGCTTCAGTGATCACGATTAGAAGAAAGCTTCTCATGATAGCACGCGATTCTACAGTGCTGTACGATTAGAAGGAAGCTTCTCATGATAGCAGTGATTCTACAGTGCTGTATGATTAGCGGTGTACTGTATTCATCACTGCACTAAAAGAGATATCATGCTCTCCAGCAAGATTACTCTCTTAGCTCATACTTTTAACATTCAACTGATTTATATCCCAAAATTCACACTAGTTGCTACCAACTACTTGTAATCTACATACTAAGGTCTGTCTCGCTGCAATCTGAATAAGTCACAGCAAGAGGAGATCTGGCGTTTCCCTAGTCTCGCCTGTAGTCCGATTATCCGTTGCCGAAAGTATCCAAACACAATTGTCACGCGTAGAGTACAATCGTTTGTCTACTAACACACTAACGCAGCATTGCTGTTCTTCAGAAGCCTTTGAATCAGACTCTCAACGAATCGGATTCAGAAGGAAAATAATATCCACTAAGCGTACTGCAATGCTATCACAGCCTTCGATAAGCAACCCAGTCTCTTTGACACAACCAGAAAATGTATTGTGTGCCATACATCCGGTCATAGCTTTGATAATTGTCCTGCATTACAAGATGTAGAGTCACTCAAGAAACATAGGATTGCCACGGCTGTCTTTCTAAGCAAATGCAACAGGGAAACCCAACAGCTCTTAGATTCCACTCAACAAATCTCTCAGATCAACATTAGCGATGAAGATCAAGATGAGGATTCACCTGATGATGGAGTAGAAGAACAAAATTTTTGCAATGGCCAAGAATAGAAAGTCTTTCTTGCAGCCATCCTATGACATCACCTCAAGATGATCCCCAAGGATTTGACAACGCCACAGCGCCCCAAGTGACCGGCTTATGCCCCTCCTTGGACTCCAGCAGTGTCAGCTCGTACGAATCTGTCAAAATTGGTGCCGTCAATCTCCTCCCTAAGGACAGCCTCCAGTCATCAATCCCAATTGATATCTACTGTGATATGGAATCACTTGAGGCTACAACCCCTACATTGGAATCACACCTGAAGACCAATGAGGATCCCAATTTTGATAGGGACAACCCTACACCAGTTGATACATGCAATGTGCAATCCCTAGTCCCACCAGACCCTATTGCAGCTACAGCCTACTTCCAACATGGTGTCAGGGCTCAGATTGACACCGGTGCGAAAGTTTCCTGCACAAATCTCAAACACATCCTGCACGGTTACAAACCTTACACCAGGATAAGGAAATGTCCTGTCAGGCTTACGGCAGCAATAGGAGGAAAAGCAGCTACCTGCATCCCTGAAGGCTCAGGATATTTGCACATCCCAGCACCCAACCACATAGGGTATCTCAAAGTCTTCTTCTACTATTCTCCCTCCCTGTCAACGACATTACTGAGTGAGAACGATCTCTGTGGAATGACATCTCGTATGCGACGTCAGTTCAGTGGGCAGTCAATCCATAAATCATTCATTGACGACTATGACTCATCTGCTCCACAAAACGGCAACCTCACAATTATCTGTCATCACAAGCAGAACACTGCCAGCAGCATTGTCCTCCATGGAAGCATCATTGATGGTCAATGCTATACACACCCAGTACTGATCCCAGATGTTGATATTGCATCTCCATATGCTAATTGTGCAACATCGTCAGCCTATGCTTCGGCTACTGACATGCAGTTCAAGGAAGCTTGTGAACTGGCCTCCCAAGAAGCCATTAGCACCTACAGATACGATGTATACACGAATCTTGTCACACTGCAAAAATGTACAGAAGCAGCTCAAGCTCAGTCTGATACCAGCGACGTGCCAAAATTTGATGCTAAATTGTTCTTCACCAAGATTGTGGACAAAAATATCCCCATCCACGCCATCAAAACCAAGACATCGAAACTTCTGTGGCATCAACGATTGGGACACCCATGCGATGACTTTCTGTATCAGGCTCATAAGCACATCGTTGGAGTACCAAAGTTCAAGCGTCAAACAAGTATCCTGGATCAATGCCCAACTTGCATACAATGAAAGCAAACCAAAACACCTGCTGGCTCACAATCCACACGAAAGGCTACACAACCGTTTCAAGGTTTATCCATTGATTTTGCATTCTCAGGTGTCAAATCCTCCAACAGCAAACGCAAGCGCGATTATGAAGGCATTCATGGAGAAACAGCTTGGATTCTCATCACAGATCACTATACTGGTATGAAATATGGTGATACACAAATCTCTAAGGCAGCACCACTGCATTGGTTGGAACATTTCTTCGCCCAGCACAACCCAACTTGTGCCAACAAGTATGTTTCAGTTGATCAAGGTGGAGAACTCTATCACAATCCTGACATCAGAAACCTCTTCTCCGCATCCGGATACTCCATCTTTCCCACTGGCGCCGACGCATCTCACCAGAATGGTACAGTTGAACGCGCACATCGCACCCTGGCTAATTCTGTGCGCACCATGCTCAGTGGTGCAAATCTGGCCATCAAGTTCTGGCCATTTGCTTTCTATCACGCTCTACAGTTGTCCAATGCATTTCCTGAAGGCAATCAACCACATTCACCCTTAGAATTGGCAACAGGTTGCAAGGAAAATCTTGCTGACTTCCGCACTTTTGGGTGCAGAGTTTGGGTGAAACCTCCAGGCAAGCGATCCATCAAGCTCAAACCTAATGCTCGCAAAGGCATTTTCCTGGGTTTTGTCCCATACACTACCAGAAACATCCTTTGGTATGATACTGAGACCCACCGCGTCAAAATAGCCACCCATGTCAGGTTTGATGAAGGAATGAACGATCTCCCACTTGCAGACCTCCCCACTAATGTCAAGCACCTGCTCCGGACTGATGACAACACTCCACTTCCTGCAGAACCCCGTGAGGTCTCATCTAGTGAATTCCAATTCTCCATCTTCCCCTTTGCGGATCTCACAAATCTCAGACTCACTGTCTCCCCATTTTGTGCTGATCCAGCCTTTGGTCTTCGATATGCCACTGACTCACTGATTGGCAGAGCTTACATCACAGATATCATTCCAAACAGTCCCGCCTCCAAGCTTTTCTCCTCCCGTAAGAAGACTCTCTCAAAGCTCCGAGGCGCTTATATTGTATCTATCAATCACAATCGTGTCTTTACTGCTGCTGATGTTACTACAGCCTTACAGACCTCCCACGATCGAGGGGTGCGGGATTCTTCAATAGATACACCAATTACCTTTGCACTTGAAGAAAAATTATCTATGAAGGAGGTCAGGAAACACTCAAATGAATATGGTTTATTTGCTCCCAATACCTCCTGGAAGGAACCCACTGCTGAAGAAGATCCACCATTCTTGGACCAGATTTCATCAATCAAGGCTATCCAGCACATTGGTACCAAATACAAGCAGCTGATACAATCACGAATCAACCAGGTTGATAGCACTGAAACACTCCATGCCTCCATCCAAAAACACTTGGCCCCACTCGAAGATGACATGGAGGTTGTCATTCCCACCATTGACATTGCATCGCTCAGAGCCATCACTAAACTCCATAAACCAGGAAATCATGCATTACCTATAGATGCCGATTCACTGCCTACTGAAGAAATTGAACTCTTAATCAAGGCCATCAATTCCAAGGCAACTACACCTGAAGAACAAGCACTAGGGCACTTTACTCGAAGGAATCTCAAGTCATTATCCACATGGGCAGAATGGCAAGCTGGTGAGCGAAAACAGCTTGATCAGTTTGAAGATTTGGAAATGTTTGGCTCACCAATTCAATACCCTAAGGACCCAGACGCGATTATTCTCAGGCCTCACTGGCAGTACAGTGTCAAGAGGAATGGTGTCCGCCGCGCAAGACAGTGTTGTAATGGAAGCAAATACGCAGCTCCAACTCTGCATGCCATAGCAATGTCATACTCATCATGTGTTGAACACCCCATCCAAAGATTGTTCTTTGCCATTGCAGCAAGTCTCAATCTCAAAGTCTATGGGGGGGGATGCGGCTGACGCCTATGCGCATAGTCCAGGACCCAACATTCCTACATACATGACTATTGATGATGCATACGCAGAATGGTACCAGCACAAGCATGGCAAGGACATAGATAGAAGATTGGTGCTCCCTGTCCTTCGAGCACTCCAAGGCCATCCAGAATCTGGACGACTTTGGGAAACCCACATAAACAAAATATTGAAAGGCCCTGATCTCAACTTCAAGACCACCACATAATTATGAATGGATTAATACTTTACGAAAATGGATGGAAACTTAAGAGATAAAATAATGAGCGATCGGCCATGCTGGCTTCGATCGTGCCCTGCTGGCTTCGATCGCTCGTGGATATTCATATAGAGTGTTGTGATATGAATCGTGCGCCTGCCGGGTATCGGTATACCATTGTATACAGATAATGGCTCGCTTCTTAATGATTCTTAGAGTGGTCCCAAGTCTCATTAGTTCGATCGCACGTATCCTTCGAATGGTATCTTGGATAGTACGACTTGTACGGTAGATTGCAGTACGTACTCGTAGTAGGTACTAAGGTACGCTACCTTGGTAGGTATGACAGCAGTACGTTACAGAGTTCCCCAATGAGTGACTTGAGGATCACTGTTTCATTACTAGACTTCTTCCATGTCTAGATCATTGTTCGCCGGTTCATCTTGTGCTGGATCATCGTTTGCTGGGTGTTCTTTGTATGGGGTCAGCTTTCGAATGTTGACTGTTTCCGTGACATTTGGAGACAGCCTCAGTTTCACTGTGCCATTGGTATGTACTTGCACAATTTGATATGGGCCTTTCTTCTGAGGTTGTAATTTGTCTGGATCTGGTTCTTTCATCCATACCTTATCATCAACCTTGAAAACATGCTTGATACGCTTGGCATTCTGTCGTAGGAGATTCATGTTGATGCCCTGTTGTCGAATTTGTTGTAGTGCAATGAGATTGGATGTGAGTGGGATATCCAATAGCATGTCCCTGTTGAAAACCAGGGCTCCTGGAGATGAGCCCATAGATGCATTGATTGCGCACCTGGTTGCGTGTATGCAAGTAGCTAATGCGTTGTCCATGAGCTGTGTGGCCTGTGTGTTGGTTTGAGGTGGATTCACATGTACCAATATGCGCAGAGTGTCTGCACGCATGACAGAACAATTTACACGACGGTTTTTGAAGGAGAAACAGTCTACATGCTGAGACAGGTTGGCGATTTTGCACTGGCATGCACATCAGAATCCATATCTGACAAGATCTATGATATAATTGGTGGAAAACTGAAGCTTCCCAAAGAAGATGCTGTCCCCTTCACAAAAATGGGATTGCTTGAAGACTTCAATGGAATTGATGTCAAACAGACCACTGACTACATTGAACTGTCCTGTGCAAATTACATTGACAGAATCATGACATCCCATGGTTGGGAGACTGATTCAAAGATGAAACCTCACTCCAAGCCTTCAGCACCATTATCAACGGAAGTACTGAGTCAACTTCAATCACACACGAATGGACCATTAGAAGGCACCAAGGAACATGCTGAATTGCAATCCCCATCTGGATTCTCCTACAGGACACTCTTAGGTGAAATGATGTTTGCATACGTGAGTTGCCGGCCAGACATAGGCTACGCAGTGACTCTGATGTCAAAATACAGTTCCAATCCCACTGCCTTCCACTATTCAAGTCTGAAGAACATAGCCCGCTATCTCAGAACAACCAGATCTTGGGGTATTAGATTCTACAGACCAAATGCTGAGCCAACTTTGCCATCGGGAGAACCATACAACGATGTGGTCCAAGACACGTCACTCCCAAAATTCCCTGAAGATATCAAGCAAGCCAAACTGATGTGTTTTGTTGATGCTGCATATGGCAATGATCCAAAACATCGTAGGTCCACCACAGGCTATGTTTTCACTTACGCTGGTGGAGCAATTGTTTACCGATCTAAAGCTCAGTCACTTACTGCACAAAGCTCTACAGAAGCTGAGTTCATCGCTGCAGTAACAGCAGCCAAAACAGCCAGATATCTCAGATCTATACTCAAGGAATTAGGATTCACCCAAGTTGGGCCAACTCCGATCTATGAAGACAATGCATCAGCAATTGAAATCATCAATGCCCAGAAGCCAACTGAAAGGACCAGACATATTGAAATCAGGTTCTTTGCCATCCAAGCATGGAAAGAAAACGGTGAAATCAAGATGATCCATATCCCTGGCGTTATCAACCCGGCTGACGATCTAACCAAACCATTGGGATGGATCTTGCACGCCCGACACGCAAGATACATCATGGGACACTACCCAGGTTAATTCATTCGATCGCTTTGATTGATAGTCAGTTACATCTTTCGATCGCTTCGATTGAGCGCTGGATCTCATATTACAATCACGTTGATTTGATTTGATTTGATTCAATTGCACTCGGATTCGATCCGATTGATCATACGGATGCAGACGAATCGACCCAAGGTCAAACATATTCCGACAGTAATCCAATACAAAAGTCTTGGATCAAGGGGTGTGTTGTCGGCGAAAAATACGGACTTTGTCGGCATCAAATTCGATCGAAAAAGCCGACGAAACGAACGGAACGACAACCGAGGTGCTACGAGAACAATCAAGCGTTAGAATCAAACGCACCTCCACTACATGGAGTCCTTAAGTGGTAAAAACGATATCACCTAAGGCTACAAACAAAAGGGGATATTCGGTTAGAAACAAGTAATATCCAAAGACCTGAACAGTAAGTGAACACTTGGAACCCATAAGTATATTCAAAAGAATATACTTGATATCCCGTGAGGAAACTACTTATTGCAATCAAGAAAATCAATACCGGATCCAGATGGGCCTACTCATATCCAGCACATATACCACGAATAAGCATACGCCCCATCGAACAGAATACTTAACCCCACAATGACCGATACCATCGAATGACGGATACAGTAAGACCGACACGACGCTAATACAGCAACAGCAACAGAAGAATCGGTATGATGGTAGAGAAGATAGTAACAAATAACCGGGCAAGATCTCTACCATGTAAAACACAGAGAGCCCCAATACAGTACGAAATACACAGTAAAAATAAGAGCGTCTCTCTGAGCTCACATCTCTTTAAATTTTAACATCATATACCTTTTGGTCGATTTTTAGAGTAACAACACTTCTAAGCCTCAATAAAATAGTATACTTCCTCTCTAGCAAGAAAAAAACTACTGCACCAATTTCTATTAACATTACTAACACACCTATCTCTCCAACTCTTCCAACCGGAGTTGTTCTCGAGGTGCAAAAAAGGCGCCTGCCCCTTCGGGTTCCGGTTCGGGTTCAATTTCGATTGCAATTTTGATTGCGATTTTGCTTTGACTACAGTACTACTACTAGCGTTAATAGAAATAGGTAGCTACTACGGTACTACTAGTTTTACTTCTTGCTAGAGAGAATGTCTGCTATTTTGTGAAGGATAGAACATTTATTCTTCTTGCTCGTGTTCCCACTGAAACAAATACTTTTGAAGATAATCTAGATGGGATTTTGCTTCAAGGAAGGTCTTGATTGGATTGATTCCAGAAGAAGCTATTGAGGAATCAGTTGAATCAAAGGAGGAACTGGTGGTGCTGGCATCGCTGGCACCTACTACTACTAGTAGTAGTCATTCATCGCGAGTCATAGTACTAGGATTAGGCTGAGGAGAAGTGACAGCAGCGGCAGCAGAAGTGTTAGTTTTTGCCCTCTTGCTACTAGTACTAATAGTGACATTATCTGCCAGAGGTCTCGTCCGCTGCTGCTGCTGCTGCTGCTGCTGTCAGAGTAGCTCCTAGAGCCTCTGCTGTTGCACAAGCTTTGCTTTAAGCCTCTGCTGTTGCGCGAGCTGCGCGAGCTGCGCTTGGAGCTGCTGCTGCACTTGCTGGTGAAACTTACTATATCCAATGGTAGATTGCTTGATTGCAACAGGAGATGTAAATGGCTTTTTTTCTTCATTCTTTTCTAGGAATAAGATCTGGAGGATAGTGCCTCTGTTACCATTTGCATCCACTGGACATTCAAAGACCTCTGCCTTGTACTTGTCTTGAGATTGGTCCATTGCCTTTATGAATCAAAACAAGCCTTCTGAATGAACATAGCCATCATCATCTTCCAAGTTCTTTGAGTATTTCCCCATAGCGGTGTACACTTGGTGACCTTCTGGATAATTTTCAATTGTGTTGCCATTTTGATCGGTATGAGTATCCAATCCAGTCATAAACAGAGCATTTTGCATGAAAACAGGCCACTTGAGCTTGATTTTCAATGTCCGAGGATCTACCCAATTCAAAGAATATTTGGTTTCCTTGGCTCCACTATGAAGAAGCATCCTCATCAAACAGAATCCATTCAAGATCTTGAGGTTGTGATCCTATACCTCCCATCGACCAGAGAACATTGGATACGGCAAGGATCCTGTAATTGTTTGAACAGGTCCACTGATGGAGAGCCTCTTGAGATTGGAACTGATATTCGGGCTCAAAGGGCTCAGAGGTTCCGATATTCAAACCGGCTTCTTCGGCATGTCTTCTTCTTCTTGTTCTTGATAGTACGATGATGCGTCTGAAGATGATTGTTGTAACTCTAAAAATCGACCGGATAGGTATAACGAATATTTTAAATTTAAAGAGAAGTGAGCTCAGAGAGAGGCTCTTAATTTTACTAGGTATTTTCACTGTGTATCGGGGCTCTCTGCTGTAATTTATGTGTTAGAGATCTTCCCCGGTTACTTGGTCTTCATTGGATCGATACTGGTTCTGCTGCTGCTGTATTAGCGGCGTGTATTGGTCTTACTGTATCGGTCATTCAATGGTATTGGTCATTTTATCATATACGAGGTAAAGTGTTTTATCCGATGGGGCATATGCTTGTTTGTGGTATTTGAGATGGATGAGGCCCATTTGGAATCGGTATGGATTTTCTTGATTGCAATAAGTAATTTCCTCACGGGATATCAAGTACATTCTTATGAGTATACTTAAGCGTTCCAAGTGTTTACTTATTGGTCAGGTCTTTGGATATGTCTTGTTTCTAACCGATTATCCTCTTTTCTTTGTAGGCTTAGGTGATATCGTTTTTACCACTTAAGGATTCCATGTAGTGGAGGTGCATTTGATTCTAAGACCCGATCATTGAAATAATCGTATCTCTGTTGTTACTCCGTGTTGATATTCCGCACCTCGGTCGTCGTTTCGTTTCGTCGGCTTTTTCGATCGAATTTGATGCCAACAAGAAGTTCGTAATTTTTCGCCGACAACACACCCCTTGATCCAACGCGTTCACTTGTTGTTGGATTACAGTCGGTGTATGATATTTCCATGGCGTCGAAACCATTGGACTGATTCGATTCGAAGTCGATTGTCTAACCTGGAATCGAACTAAAATGATTGTAATATGGGATCGAATCAATCATAGCAATCGTCAAAGCGCGTACTGTTGAATGACTTAACCTGGGTAGTGTCCCATGATGTATCTCGCATGGCGGGCGTGCAAGATCCATCCCAATGGTTTGGTTAGATCATCAGCAGGGTTGATAACGCCAGGGATATGGATCATCTTGATTTCACCATTTTCTTTCCATGCTTGAATGGCAAAGAACCTGATTTCAATATGCCTGGTTCTTTCAGTTGGCTTCTGGGCGTTTATGATTTCAATTGCTGATGCATTGTCCTCATGGATAGGAGTTGGACCAACTTGAATGAAGCCTAGTTCCTTGAGTATGGATCTGAGATATCTTGCTGTTTTGGCTGCTGTGACTGCGGCAATGAACTCGGCTTCCGTAGAGCTCTGAGCAGTAAGTGACTGAGCTTTGGATCTGTAAACAACTGCTCCACCAGCATAAGTGAAGACGTACCCTGTGGTGGACCTGTGATGTTTTGGATCATTTCCATATGCGGCATCAACAAAACACATCAGTTTGGCTTACTTGATATCTTCATGTTCGAAGTGTAAACACGTACGAACGTAAGTTCGCACCTCGAGTGCCAGCAAGATTCGCGCCTCCAGTGCGCGCGTAATGCGCGCGCCTGTCAGTGACGTCATTGCTTGCACCTCGAGGGGTGTCAGCGTCGTATCAGAATCGGCGTCGTATCGGAATCGACAGCGCCGCACCTCTGCTTGTACCTCTACTGGTGATAACACAGATAGGTATCAAGCGCCCACACATACAAGATAGTAGTAGTACTCATAATTATTATCAACCCCGATTATTACAGTAACTGCATGCACCTCTGTCTATACATCATGGGCATAGAGTAGAGAGGGGATTCTCGAACTCTAATAGTTAATAATAATTATCCAGACGGGTATTTGGGAAGTGAGACATCTTGGACTGCATCGTTGTATGGTTCCCCTGGAGGCAGGGATGGCTCTGCATTTGGTCTGTAGAACCTAATACCCCAGGATCTGGTTGTTCTGAGGTAGCGAGCTATGTTCTTTAGGCTGGAATAGTGGAAAGCAGTGGGATTGGAACTGTATTTTGACATCAGGGTCACTGCATAGCCAATGTCTGGCCGGCAGCTCACATATGCAAACATCATTTCACCTAAGAGTGTCCTGTAGGAGAATCCAGATGGGGATTGCAATTCAGCATGTTCCTTGGTGCCTTCTAATGGCCCATCCGTATGTGATTGAAGTTGACTCAGCACTTCAGTTGATAATGGCGCCGATGGCTTGGAATGAGGTTTCATCTTTGAATCAGTTTCCCAACCATGGGATGTCATAATCCTGTCAATGTAATTTGCGCAGGACAGTTCAATGTAGTCAGTTGTCTGTTTGACATCAATTCCATTGAAGTCTTCAAGCAATCCCATTTTTGTGAAGGGGATTACATCTTTCTTAGTAGGTAGCTTCAGTTTTGCGCCAATGATGTCATAGATCTTGTCAGATATGGATTCTGATGTGCAAGCCAGTGCAAAATCATCAACTTGTCTCAGCATGTAGACTGTCTCACCCTCAAAGACTGCCGTATAGATTGTTCTGTCATGAGTGGTGGTCTTGAAGTTGAGATCAGGACCTTTCAAGATCTTGTTGATGTGCCTCTCCCAGAGTCTACCTGATTCTGGATGGCCTTGGAGTGCTCAAAGGACAGGAAGCACCAATCTTCTGTCTATGTCTTTGCCATGCTTGTGTCTGTACCAGTCTGCATATGCATCATCAATAGTAATGAAGGTTGGGATTTCAGGTCCAGGACTGTGGCCAAAGGCATCTTGGGCATCTGCCCCATAGACTTTGAGATTGAGGCTTGCTGCAATGGCAAAGAACAATCTTTGGATAGGATGCTCAACACATGATGAGTATGACATTGCAATGGCATGCAGGGTTGGAGCTGCATATTTGCTTCCATTGCAGCACTGTCTTGCGCGGCGGACACCATTCCTTTTGACACTGTATTGCCAATGGGGTCTGAGAATAATGGATCCTGGATCCTTTGGATATGGAATTGGTGATCCAAACATTTCTAAGTCTTCAAACTGATCAATTTGTTTTCACTCTCCAGCTTCCCATTCAGCCCATGTGGATAATGACTTGAGGTTTCTGCAAGTGAAGTGCCCTAGTGCTTGTTCTTCAGGTGTAGTTGCTTTTGAATTGATGGCCTTGATTAAGAGTTCAATTTGTTCAGTTGGTAGTGAATCTGCATCTAGTGGTAATGCATGATTTCCTGGTTTATGAAGCTTGGTGATGGCTCAAAGCGATGCAATATCAATAGTGGGAATGACGACATCCATGTCATCCTCAGTTGGTGCCAAGTGTTTTTGGATGGAGGCATGGAGTGCTTCAGTGTTGTCAACTTGGTTGATTCTGGATTGGATGATATTCTTGTATTTGGTGCCAATTTGCTTGATAGTCTTGATGGATGAAATCCGGTCCAAAAAAGGTGGATCTTCTTCATCAGTGGGTTCCTTCCAAGAAGTATTTGGGGCAAATAAACCATATTCATTCGAGTGTTTCCTGACTTCTTTCATAGACAATTTTTCTTCAAGGGCAAAGGTAATGGGTGTATCTATTGAAGAATCCCTCATTCCTCGAGCATGTGATTCATGCAAGGCTGAGGTAAACTCAGTAGCAGTGAACACACGATTGTGATTGATAGATACAATATAGGCGCCTCGTAGTTTGGAGAGAGACGTCTTATGGGATGAGAAAAGCTTGGAGGTAGGACTTTTGGGAAGGATATCTGTGACGTATGCTCTGCCAAGTAGCGAATCATTTGCATATCGGAGGCCAAAGGCTGGGTCAGCACAGGAACGTGAAACAGTGAGCCTGAGGTTGGTGAGATCTACAAAAGGCGAGATGGAGAATTGAAAATCACTGGATGACACCTCATTTGGTTCCGGGGGGAGAGGAATGTTGTCATCAGTCCTGAGCAAGTGCTTAACATTTGTAGGGAGGTCAGTAAGTGGTAAGTCATTCATGCCTTCATCAAACCGGACATGGGTGGCTATTTTGACTCTGTGTGTTTCAGTATCATACCAAAGAATGTTTCTGGTAGTGTATGGGACAAAACCCAGGAATATTCCCTTGCGCGCATTGGGTTTGAGCTTGATTGATCTCTTGCCTGGAGGTCTAACCCAAACTCTGCAACCAAAGGTTCGGAAGTCAGCAAGATTTGCCTTATGACCAGTGGCCAATTCCAATGGTGAATGGTGCTGGATGCCTTCAGGGAATGCATTTGACAACCTCAGGGCATGGTAAAATACGAAGGGCCAGAACTTGATGGGCAAATTTGCACCAGTGAGCATGGCTCTCATTGAGTTAGCCAGAGTTTGGTGGGCTCTTTCTGTTGTTACTCTAAAAATCGACCGGATAGGTATAACAAATATTTTAAATTTAAAGAGATGTGAGCTCAAAGAGAGGCTCTTATTTTACTATGTATTTTCACTGCGTATCGGGGCTCTCTGCTGTATATCATGTGGTAGAGATCTTCCCCGGTGCTGTTATTATTCTCGTACCGATACTGCTGTTGCTGTTGCTGTATTAGCGTCATGTCGGTCTTACCGTATTGGTCATTTGGTGGTATTGGTCATTCATGTTGTTAAGTAATCTGTTCGATGGGGCGTATGCTTGTTCACGGTATATATGCTAGATATGAGGCCCATCTGGAATTGGTATTGGTTTTCTTGATTGCAATAAGTAATTTCCTCACGGGATATCAAGTATATTCTTTTGAATGTACTTATGGATTCCAAGTGTTCACTTATTGGTCAGGTCTTTGGATATGTCTTGTTTCTAACCAATTACTGTCTTTTGTTTGTAGTCCTAAGTGATATCATTTTTACCACTTAGGGATTTCCAAGTAGTGGAGGTGCGTTTGATTCTAAGCTTCAATCTTTGGAATATTCGTATCTCGTATCATCTTCCCGCACCTTGGTCGTTTTGTCGTTTTGTTTTGTTGGCTTTTTCGATCAAATTTGATGCCGACAAAGTCCGTATTTTTCGCCGACAACACACCCCTTGATCCAATACTCTCCTCTTGTTGTATTGGATTACTGTCGGAGTATATCATCTTGAATTGATCGATAGGAAGATTGAACATTCGGACTTGAGCAATTTAGATTGAATCGAGATCGATTGCGTCATTGAATGGTCTAATCTGGTTATCGATCAAATGGAATGATTTAACCTGGGTAGTGTCCCATGATGTATCTTGCGTGTCGGGCGTGCAAGATCCATCCCAATGGTTTGGTTAGATCATCAGCCGGGTTGATAATTCCAGGGATATGGATCATCTTGATTTTGCCATTTTCTTTCCATGCTTGGATGGCAAAGAACCTGATTTCAATATGTCTGGCCCTTTCAGTTGGCTTCTGGGCATTGATGATTTCAATTGCTGATGCATTGTCTTCATAGATCGGAGTTGGACCAACTTGGGCAAATCCTAATTCCTTGAGTATAGACCTGAGATATCTGGCTGTTTTGGCTGCTGTAACAGCAGCGATGAACTCAGCTTCCGTAGAACTCTGTGCAGTAAGTGACTGAGCTTTGGATCAGAAAACAATTGCTCCACCAGCATAAGTGAACACATATCCTGTGGTGGACCTGCGATGTTTTGGATCATTGCCATACGCGGCATCAACAAAACACATCAGTTTGGCTTGCTTGATATCTTCAGGGAATGTTGGGAGTGATGCATCTTGGACTACGTCGGTGTATGGTTCTCCTGATGGTAAAGTTGGCTCAGCATTTGGTCTGTAGAATCTAATACCCCAAGATCTGGTTGTTCTGAGATAGCGGGCTATATTCTTCATACTGGAATATTGGAATGCAGTGGGATTGGAACTGTATTTTGACATGAGAGTCACTGCATAGCCTATGTCTGGCCGGTAACTCACATATGCAAACATCATTTCACCTAAGAGCGTCCTGTAGGAGAAACCAGATGTGGATTGCAATTCAGCATGTTCCTTGGTGCCTTCTAATGGTCCATGGCTTAGAATGAGGTTTCATCTTAGAATCAGTTTCCCATCCATGAGATCTCATGATTCTGTCAATGTAATTTGCACAGGACAGTTCAATGTAGTCAGTGGTCTGTTTGACATCAATTCCATTGAAGTCTTCAAGCAATCCCATTTTTGTGAAGGGGACAACATCTTCTCTAGGAAGCTTCAGTTTTGCGCCAATGATGTCATAGATCTTGTCAGATATGGATTCTGATGAGCATGCCAGTGCAAAATCGTCAACCTGTCTCAGCATGTAGACTGTTTCACCTTCAAAAACTGTCGTGTAGATTGTTCTGTCATGAGTGGTGGTCTTGAAGTTGAGATCAGGGCCTTTCAATATTTTGCTGATGTGGGTTTCCCATAGTCTTCCTGATTCTGGATGGCCTTGGAGTGCTCGAAGAACAGGAAGTACCAATCTTCTGTCTATGTCTTTGCCATACTTGTGTCGGTACCATTCTGTATACGCATCATCAATAGTCATGTATGTAGGGATGTTGGGCCCTGGAGAATGGGCATAGGCGTCAGCAGCATCCCCTCCATAGATTTTGAGGTTGAGGCTAGCTGCAATGGCAAAGAACAATCTTTGGATGAGGTGTTCAACACATGATGAGTATGACATTGCTATGGCATGCAGGGTTGGTGCGGCATATTTGCTTCCATTGCAACATTGTCTTGCGCGGCGGACACCATTTCTCTTGACACTGTACTACCAGTGGGGTCTGAGAATAATCACATCTGGGTCCTTAGGATATGGGATGGGGGATCCAAACATTTCTAAGTCTTCAAACTGATCAATTTGTTTTCACTCTCCAGCTTCCCATTCAGCCCATGTGGATAAAGGCTTGAGATTCCTTCGAGTAAAGTGCCCTAGTGCTTGTTCTTCAGGTGTAGTTGCCTTGGAATTGATGGCCTTGATTAAGAGTTCAATTTCTTCAGTTGGTAGTGAATCGGCATCTAGAGGTAGGGCATGATTGCCTGCCTTATGAAGCTTGGTGATGGCTCTGAGCGAAGCAATGTCAATAGTAGGAATGACCACATCCATATCATCTTCGATTGGTGCCAAGTGTTTTTGGATGGAGGCATGGAGTGCTTCAGTGCTATCGACCTGGTTGATTCTGGATTGGATGATATTCTTGTATTTGTTGCCAAGCTTCTTGATAGTCTTGATGGATGATATCCGGTCCAAAAAAGGTGGATCTTCTTCATCAGTGGGTTCTTTCCAAGACGTATTTGGAGCAAAAAGACCATATTCATTCGAGTGTGTTCTGATATCTTTCATGGATAATTTTGCTTCAAGGGCAAAGGTAATAGGTGTATCGGTCAAATCCCCTTACCCCTCGATCGTGGGAGTCTTGCAAGGCTGTGGTAACATCTGCAGCAGAAAACACACGATTGTGATTGATAGACACAATATAAGCGCCTCGGAGCTTGGAGAGAGTCTTCTTATGGGAGGAGAAAAGCTTGGAGGCAGGACTTTTGGGAAGGATATCTGTGATGTATGCTCTGCCAAGAAGTGAATCATTGGCATATCTGAGACCAAATGCTCGGTCAGCACACGAACGTGAAACAGTGAGCCTGAGATTTGTGAGATTTGCAAAAGGGGAGATGGAAAAGGTGAATTCACTGGATGATACCTCATGTGGCTCCGCTGGAAGAGGAATGTTATCATCGGTTCTGAGCAGGTGCTTGACATTGGTTGGAAGATCTGCGAGGGGTAAGTCATTCATCCCTTCATCAAACCTGACATGAGTGGCGATCTTGACTCGGTGCGTTTCAGTATCATACCAAAGAATGTTTCTGGTAGTGTAGGGGACAAAACCTAGGAAGATGCCCTTGCGAGCATTGGGTTTGAGCTTGATTGATCTCTTGCCTGGAGGTCAAACCCAAACTCTGCAGCCAAAGGTCCTGAAGTCAGCAAGATTTTCTTTGTGGCCTGTGGCTAATTCTAAGGGTGAATGCTGCTGATTGCCTTCAGGGAATGCATTGGACAACCTCAGGGCATGGTAAAAAGCAAAAGGCCAGAACTTTATGGGCAAATTGGCACCAGATAGCATGGTTCTCATTGAATTAGCCAAAGTTCAATGTGCTCTTTCAACTGTACCATTCTGGTGTGAAGCATCAGCACCAGTGGGGAAAATTGAGTATCCAAATGCAGAGAAGAGGTTTCTGATATCAGGGTTGTGATAGAGTTCGCCACCTTGGTCAACTGAAACATACTTGTTGGCACAAGTTGGGTTGTACTGAGAGAAGAAATGTTCCAACCAATGAAGTGGTGCTGCTTTGGATATTCGGGTATCACCA